>NEWO01000036.1:965261-1031824 GCA_003013225.1 Phalaenopsis aphrodite | reverse complement strand
TGACAAATTAAGATGTTAATACATATTGTGATAACATGTAAGATCTGAGATGGTATTGTCTCAGCCAATAAATGGTAAGAATCATATTTGATTTCCTGGATGAGAACGTAGTTCATAGGGCTGAGTACAAATAAATAGAAAAATAAACTTTCAAGGGTGTATAATTAGAGGACTTTAGAGTGACATACTAAAAGTGGAGGGTTAATATTCTCCCCCAATTTAATTTATAGTTTTAGGTTTTGATATGAGATGTTAACCCCCAGGTGGAGGGAGAATATGTAAACCTAGAGTGAGAGCTAGTATTTTCCCTACCTAACCGGTGTTCAAAACTATTCAAATTATAGATTAGTCAATGTTCATTATAGCATCTCTAGTAAAATTAAAGAATATAATTGCTCATATTTGACACAACACAATTAGAATACTTCCACAACTTATTTTCTATACTTGTTACTAATTCATGAAAAGGAAAAAGATATTTTATTTTTATTATCTTCATCTTGCAAATATTTAGTTAAGTTATTTATTGTTTACTTTATTTTCAATTATCCAAAAAATTACAAAAAGAATCAAATTTTCATTCCTATCATAGCATCTCGAGTTTAAGTAAGAATATTTTGCTAAGTAAATTTTGTTATCTAATTTCTCTTGTTTTATTGTGTGCATATGTCAAGTTTTCTCTATGAGTTCGATAATCAGGGCTTAATAAAAAAATCATATATTACTTGATAACGATATGTATATTTACGTAGTATCCCATATTAAAATATTATAATTTTATTCTTATTTGCTTCATAGTGATGAATTTACCTAGCTTTTGCTTGGGAACAAATTTTTGGCACCGTTGTAAAGTAAGAATTATTATTAAGAAAATTAAGCACATAATTTCATACATCGCAATAAACATCTATATAGAAAGTCAGGATCAGCCCCCTCCACGCTTAGGACTAGATAATTGAATCATATTTGGATGTCCTGAAGAGAAGTATTTGTACTTCAACCTGATTGGCTAAGCATAAGACTTATACTTAAGTAGTTGTCTAGCATGTTTAGGGTGTTATAGGTTTCCCCAAACTAGACAGAGTATAAGTCCTTTGTTGTAGTGTTTTTAGCTTGTAGTTGGGCCTCGCTTTTCTCCTCTTCTCGTGGCATCTTTGTCATTCGTTTGGTGAGTATAAATCCCACCTATTTAAGCTTTTCCTTTTACAGGGTTATAGGACTTAGGGTTTCCTTCTACTAACCTTAGGGTTACCGAGATTCCCTTGGACGATTCATATAACAAATTATTGATAAGAGGTCTCTGGTTGTGTTGGGTCGACGACCTTCATGACCAGGTAGACTTTGAATCCTAATATCAGAGGATGATGGATCCATGATATCCTGACTCGGCTATCTCTACCTGATTGTGATCACTCTACCTCTCCTATCTTGAGCCCTTTTGAGCTCCGTTGTCCTTTGTGACTTCGTTGATGTCATCTCGTAGGCATTGATTGTGGATAAGCTACCACTCATTTGCGATAAAGTGATTCACTCTCTGTTTTTATGACTCGATTAAGCTATGAAAGCATAATGTGGATCATATGAGTCGACTTGACTATTTGTTGATGAGCTGCTGCCCATTTGGGATGTGAGAGACACACTATTTATGTGGCTTAGTGAAAGCTTTGAAAGCATTGAGATGTTCCTATAAAATAATCATCCTTTTGGTGACATACTAACCAGTTATCACGATAATGCTAATAAGACCACTTTTATTGAGAATATTCTCAAGTATCCCCTAAGATGTAATTAACCAAGGGGATACGTTTTTTTGGGAGTGCTCTTGATCCAGAATAAAAAAATAAATTTCTTTTTGGTTTGCTAATGTTGGAATTTTCTTCGTGGAAATCATGTTTTGAGGTATTTTGATTTGATCTTGTTTCGATGTATACTCTCAATCTATCACATAAAGCCTTTCATGTTTCTTTTCAAAATTTATTTATCTATTTTTGTTTTATATTCCATCTTTTTTTATTCCTCTTCTCTTTTGATCATTTTTATATTATGGGAAAGAGATTTATTTGGAAAAGAGAATCATATGATGAAAACATATATATAGACAAGTCGGTGACAGTGAGCTTTTAAAAAGAACAAAAAACAGCCCCATACCAGCTTGCTAATTTTTATTTCAATAAAAAATGAAAAAAAATTAATTAGAGATACAAGAAGAGTTTAGTGTGTATGTTATTTACAAAAAGAATAGTATAAATTAGCCATATAAGAAGTGTAATGAATGTCAATTCAACACAGCCCATTATCAAAGCAAATCTCAATGCTAAATTGCATGCCAAACTTTTTCATGTTATTTGGGTCAACCATATATTCTTGCTTATCATTACCATGTGTTTGATCAAATCTGATTTTATAACGATTAGCAAATTTGAAGATCAAATTTGATGCAATGTATTTTCCTTGAATTTTACTCATATTTTATTAGGTAGACTCTACTATAAGATTTAAATGTGATTTATCATGGTAGGAAAAAACTTTTACTTTTAAATATAACAACATAACAATTAAACCCAACCCTTTTAAACCAATGAAAAAACCAACCATAATTGGACCTCTTAAATTAACTATGATATGTAAGTCAAACCTACTCCAAAAAGAGGCGTTATACTTTAACTAATTATTATGGAAAGCCTTACCACTAAAAATTAATTCATCAATTAAAATTTTAATTTTAAAACCTCTATTTATTTGTTCTTTAAATTTAATAATAAATATTTTTAATAGAAACCATGAAGAAGAAAATTCTAATTAGTTTTCTTTAGACATACTGCATGTAAAATAAGTAATAACTAATTATAATGAGACTCAAATACTTACGTTTTCCTTTCTTATCCCCTTTTTTTGTGTTTAGTGATATTGTATTAGATGAACTTTCCAATAATTTACCTCCTCTTCAATCCATTCAACATGCATGGATTTAGTTTTAACTTCACAACTCAATAACCTTTCTTATTATAGGATAAATTCAACTAAATATACTAAACTAAGAAGACAAATTGATGACTTATGAAAAGATTTCTCTAAGAAAATATTAATCTGTATGCAATTACAAATTTATTAACCCTTAGAAAAGATGATATGTTGGGGATATGTATTGATAGTGATGTTGTTAATAAATATCTATTAAGTATATATTCCTTTTTTATTGGTTATATTATATATGAGTTTATTATTAAGTACCAATTTCTAAAATTAATTTTAAAAGAAGTTATCACAAGCCTATGGTTGTATTAGAGTTTAATAATTAATTTTATTCATATCTCTAATAGACTCTCTGAATGGTTGATGATACCATTTGGGCTTTTTAATACTCTAAATATATTTATGAATTTAATGAATGTTGTCATCAAACTCTTTAAAAAATGGATTCTATATTTTGATGATAACTTGATTTTCCCAAGTGATATTACCATTTGTAATGCCTTAGACAAGTTCTTAAAACTCGCTAGCAACTATGCATCAACCAAAAGAAGTGTTGTCCTTTTTTTACAAATTGAGGTGGTTTTTGTATGATTTATTATTTTAACTTTTAGAAGCAAGCTTAAATCTTTCAAAGTTCAGGGAATCATAAATTGATGCTCACCCAAGCTATTTATTAAAGCATAAAATATTTATGATTTAACTACTTGCATAGAAGATATAATAAGAACTATGGTATAATAATTAGCCCAATCATCGATTCTTTAAAGCTAGAGAATTTTCACTTCACCCACAATTTCATTAATAAAAAAAAATAGAACCATAAAAATCCAAAGAAGGTTGAATTTCTAAACAATTATTCATTTACTCTTTAATCTAAATTAAGAATATAAAATAATATGCTAATGTGCTATTTAAGGTAGCTTTGACAATCTATTCACTAGAACTCAAAATCTTTGGAATTGAATTACTTCAAGATGATTACCCAATATATCCTAATGTTAATCTAGTTTATATGGTGTATATCAATAAACCTTTCACAATATAGGTAACCTTCTCTATAATCAATTAATATTTGCATAACAGAAAACAAATTTATGCTTCTAGAACATCACTAAGAGGAATCATCATATCTAAATTACAGTACATAATGATAACTTGACATTATTAAAAATATAAGACCATTTGTTTGATGGAGATTCAATTTTTTATTTTTCAATTAAATTTTATATAAAAAATTGGCAGTGCAAATATCTAACAAAAAAATAAGCTAAAGCGATAAATAAATCTTAACTTATGTTGCTTTTGCTTCCTTATGCACCTTAGGAAGATCGCTTGATAAACTTTATCTTATGCTTGTGTAGTGTAGATCTAAAACATGATAGCAAATTTGTAGTAGTTGATTGATTTTTTTAAGATGAATATTTCTTACTATGTTTTAAAACAAAACAATATGTTTTATTTTGTTGGACTTTATTTATAAAGAAAATTGTAAATTCACATGGTTTACTTTCAACCACTTTATTTTGCTCTAATGTTTAACTTCTTTTATATTTTTGAAAGATTTTAATGAAAACAATTAGAAACAAAATTAATATTTTCATTTTTCTATCATCTTAAGATTAATAACTAAACCAAGTTAATTAATTGAACCTTAGAGAACCTCTTAAGACATATTATGATAAAAAGTTTAGAAAACGAAGAATTTTGATTAATCAACTTATGATTTTTATATAATTCTATTAGCTTCAAAGTAACCAAGATCTCACAGTTTAATACATTATATTACCAAAATCTCATATGATTTATAAATGTAACCAATCTCCCATCTCATGCATTTTGATTTCTTAATATTCTAAAAACTTTAATGATGCTATAAAAATAAATTATATTAAATAATAATAAAAATAATTGTATGAAAAAACATAATAGGGCAACAAAGGAACTTAAAAAAGGATACTATATTATAATTTGCACCTACCATGCATTGTATCCCAACGTTAAGTTTAGAAAATTACAAATGAGGACTTATGAAACATTCTAAATTTATTAAAAATACTTAATGCCATTCACCTTGATTTTTCTGCTAATAAACTATTTCATCTTATTATTAACTTTATATATATTCTCTAAAATAAAGCAAATAATAAACCTCTATTTGTATAATATAACTCTTTGACTAGAGATATTTTTCTCCGCTTATAGAGTCACTCACTTTTGGGAAGATGACTATATCAACATTTAGGAAAGTCCCATGGACCTAATAATCAAGCATTACCCTTTAGTTTGTTAGCAAAATAATTCACATTGTAAAGACATGCACCAACTTAGAAATTTTAGCCCCAAAGAAGACTTTTACGATTTTAACTATATAAAGTAGAGTTTAGGTAAGCCTAAGAGATCAGATGTAGCAAATCACGTGGCTAAGAAAATTAAGTTAGTAGTCACATTATAAAAGCTTAGACTAAAACCTAAGGATGAGACCAAAGAATAGATCCAACTATAAGAGCACAATAAAAATCCCATAATTTAAAATTTTACATATAAATTTTATTTAATTTTCTTATACACACACACACACACACACTTAAGCACGTCTATAATAAACTATGACATAAAATGTATTAATAATAGATGCTTGAAACTTCTCTTTCGTTAATGGTCATTAATTCCAGCATTTATAACCCCCTTTTTTCCCTTAAGAGGTCTTATCACAAGAGTCTTATAAGGCTTATAAATATGGGTTTTAATGCTTTGTAATTTAATTGTTAAATGAAGTAATTTTAGCAAAAATTTGCTTTTCTTTTTAGCTTATTGTATGGTTATTCAAGTTTATTCTTTTGTTTGATAAGATAAGTTAGTTATCCTTATTCTTTTTAGATTTATAGTTACTCTCATAAAATCCTACTTTTAATTTTCTCACAACTCTATGCACATTCCTAGAACCCACCAAGATCAGTAACTACCCATCCTAAAATACACATGTGCTCCAAAATTTTATTAAGTACACTTAGCCTATCAAAATAATTTGAGAAATTGATCTTGCTCTTTACTCCTCAATGTCATTTATAACCATTCATCCTATAGAAAATTGTTTCCTTAAAGATAGTAAAAATTAGCCCAAACTTGTCCAATCTAGTCATGCATTCTTACAAATACGTCATACTACCCCTTAATATTTCACCAAAAATTTAAAATCTAATTTTAAGCATTAAACTAAGGAATCATAACCTTTTTTAGCTTTTATTCTCATTAAAAAACTACTTGCCTCCACTAGTGGTGCTTCTGCCACTTTAATTTTATCTAATAATACTACATGCATTATTTTGACCTCATTATTCTTAAATTATATTTCATATAATGGTTTGATCAAGAAAAACTTATCATAAATCATGTATTCATTGATATGCTTGGAGCTTACAAGAACCTTTTTAAGTTTATAAAGTTTTAAAAATAGGCTTACAATGTGTTAACCTAAAATCCTTTAAGATAAGGTGTCGTAAATCATTAAACATTATTTAGGATTATATTAGCTACATGCTCTACTTGGAGTTATGATTCAAATATCTTGCTTGTCCCATTGGTTCAAATGTGATTCAAATAGGTTAAACATGCCCAAAATAGTCTAAATCAAGTCTTGATTTGACCTAATTCAACCATATACTCAAGTGAACCTAAGTCAACTCAAATGAAATAAACCATGAAACCAAGCACAATTAAGGTTTATGAACCCATAAATTAGTTTATATGGGCCTAACACAACCTTATATGGCTAACCTAAGCTAAACATAAATTAACCATAACTAAGACACATACATTGATTTAAATAAGCCTAACATAAATATTATAAACATCAATGCATCACCATGTGATCTTCCCTAGTAAACCAAGTGGCTATGGTTCTAAGAACCAATCTCACTAATCTTTATATCTTAGACTACTTAGACTAAGAACCTATTATTGAAATTAAGGTTGAGAATATGTTGTCCATACCATCCTCTAGCTCATTTGATTATTTAAAGCTCGTCTTCTCTGATGCTATCAATCTCACTAATCTCTGTCTCTCAGACAACTTAGACTAAGCACCCGTTATTGAAATTAAGGTTGAGAATATGTTGTCCATACCATCCTCTAGCTCATTTGACTATTTCAAGCTCCTCTTCACTAATTCCAACCATCAATCTCACTAATCTCCATCTCCTAGGTTACTTAGACTAAGCACCCATTATTGGATTTATGGTTGGGAATATGGTATTTATGCCATCCTCTAATTCATTTGATTGTCTAGTATTCCTCTCCTCTTGTCTCTCTCTCGACCGCACCTCCAAAAAATCATTTAGCACACTAAATTTACATTCCATTTTCATAATTACATTAAACCAACTTCGTCAACCTAGAAGCAAATTTAGCCTCTTAAAGTTTATTACATGCTTAATCAATTTTGTGCCTTTCCATTTAAAAATGTATAATAGATAAAATCTTTGGTGCTTTTTTATGTTGACTAGCAAGCGCACCCATTCATGCTTAATCAAAATTTGTATTCCACCTTTTAGCTTTTGCTCTATTTATTTGATCTTTTTAATAGTTTATAGTAAATTTGGTCACATGTGCACTAAGAATAAGCCACTAAAATCTTATGATTTTAATAAAGAAAACAAACGGGCATCATTTGATATCCTTTAATATCCAAATAATATATGCTACTCTCACACATTACATTGAATCAATTAAGCTTTTATTTTGTCATTAAGAAGCATTTTAATTTGCTCTCAATTAATCCATGGTTTAATAATGATTCTTATCTTAGTTTGTTCTTAATTGTCATCTTAATGAACTATAACTCGACAACATTTAAAATTAACTAGTAATTACGCTATTTTTTAGGTTTTCTCAATACATTCTAAATTATATGTCGATCTAATCGTATGCTAAAATCCTAACTAATAGCTAATATATTTTTAATCATCAATTCAATATGCTTAAATTGTGCATATTTAATAAGATTAATTTGTCATAAGCATCAATATCAAATAATAATTTTATTAGTAAGAAGCCTAGCAATCCACTTTATTCTTGAATTTAGACAATTCCTACTAATTAGCTTTCTTAAACCCTTGCCTAGTCGCGAAGGAGTTTATCTACTCCTAAACCCTCGCACAAGTAAGAGCGAAAAGCGTAGAGGACCAGGCGGCGATGGAGTCGTCGGAGACGCCGGAGAGAGACCTCTACGCTATTCTTCACATCTCGAGGGAGGCTTCCGTCGAAGATATTCGGAAGGCCTTTCGCCAATGGGCACAAGTATACCATCCTGACAAGTACCAGGATCCCGAAGTGAGCCGTTTTCTTCTATCGCTCTTCTTATTCCATTATCTTTGATCGGTACCAAAAAAAAAAGTCTTCTTTTCGTGATAATATTTGAGCTTGGACTGTTTATTAATTCAGTTTCTATTCCACTGCTCTTTAATGGTGGGAAGATTTGTAGGGTGTGATCTAATGAATTGATAAAATTCGATTTTTTTAATTTTTTTTTATAATAGTTGAAGAATGTTGCGACCGATAATTTCCAGAGGATTCGTGATGCATATGAGATATTGTCAGATGAGCACAAGAGAGAAATTTATGATATATATGGAATGGAGGGGCTGAATTCAGGGTATGAGCTTAGTGAAAAGCTTAATAGACCAGAGGAGATCAAGGAGATGTTGGAGAGATTAAAGCGGCAGAAAGAAGTGGAGAAAACTTTAGCTCATTCCAAGCCTATTGGTGCACTTCTTGCTAATTTGTCTTTGCCCCAGTATCTCGATGGTGGTAGCATTATTAGTGGGTACAATCTTCTTTTAATTTTTCTCTGGGTTGTGATGTGCTATTTACTTCTCAATATCTGGCTGACATTTTTTGTTGGAGTTATTTGGTTTATAATTTATTGTTTGAAATGTTATGTTACTGGCACATGTCAACTATTTGTTTAGTTTTTGCCTTTGAATAATAGGCATTTTAATGACATTTTAGCCTTTAGTTTCTGATATTTAGATTCCCCTAGGTTGGGCAACATATTGATGTTAGGCTATATAAACAGTCCAAATAATATAGAATTTTGCGGATAACACTGAGCTAGTCATACAACATTTAACCAATAGCACTAGCATTTATGTATAACATTATTAATCAAACAAAATTTGACCAAAAAAACCCCTTAAGAATCCACTTAATGTGACTGAACACTGCTTTCTGCCTTTGAACAACTTTTTTTTTTTTACGGATCAGAGAGTACTTCCATTCTACTTACAACTTGAATTGATTTTATTATTGTTTATGATATAGATTTACATTACTAGCAATCTATTGAATACTTCTTGCATAATTACCAGAATGGGGATGTTTAGTGAGGTAAAATCTCAGCTATCCAAGCGTAATTCATTGGCCATAGGAGGAAATTTGTCAGTCGCAGGTGCATCTGGAACAGGCTCTGCATCAGCCATGCTAAGGCACCAGATTTCTTCTGTTGCTTCTGTAGAGTTCATGGCTTCTGCTGGGCTGCGGGCATTACTTGGTGTTCAAACATCACGGTATGTTTCTTCTGTGTAGTTCTTGGTCTCTTTTCCGTCCTGTAGATACTATCTATTTGTTTGTTTCTTCTTCAGAATATAAATTTTTATATGAGCAATCTGTACTTATACTGCAACCTTGTCAGTCAGCTTTCACAGCATTCAATGGCTACCCTTGGGATTGCGGTGTCTCTCAGGGATGGTTCAGTTAATCTCTCTAATGCATGGACTCGTCAACTATCAGAAACAACCGTTGGAAATGTAAACTTCTTATCTTAAGATTTTGCTGTTAAATTTGCATTGCCTTTTTTGTACTAAATTTTTGGTTAAGTTATTAACCTTTTTTGACATCGATTTTTTGTCAAGCTATACATAATTCTTTTCATGGAAAGCAATTGGCCATGTTTAACAGATTTTTCAGCCAAATTTCATTGTTTTTTTTTATAGCAATGATATGCTTGCAAATAAATTCCTAGCAATTCGTTAAAGTTCCTGAATTTCTTATTTTAGTTCTATTTTGGGTCGTGTAAGTTGGACCGTTCCCTGGAGAGCACAGTTGCAAAATGTTATAGCTCCAATTTTAAGCTCTGTGATTTAATATCAGTAATTATTTGGATTTCACCTGCCCTTAAAGCTGCCTTTGCAATGACATGAGCTTTATGTGGCATATTTAATTATCATAAAATTGTATTCTTCTACTTTATACTCAACTTGAGTGAAGCAAAAACAAGATTATAAGGTTTGATGAAATTTCATATTATTATAATCATCACAATATGGGATTATTATGTATCAATGATAATAGTATGATACTTTGTGAGGTTTCGATTATGTCAACTCTATGTGTAGGCACCAATTCGATAGACTGCTATAATTATTTTAAGATTGCTATTGATAAATTAGGACATATTGAAACTAATAGTTTGATGTTGTTTAGAGATAATTTAGGGTCTGCAATTAACATCACTTTCGTGTTAGACCTTAATGGATGCTGGAAAATGATTAATAGAGAAAAATAGATTGGATAATGTTAATGATTTAATGATTTTGTTTTTTGCTTGTATATTTTCATGAAGTGAATGCAATACTTTGCGCATTCATACTTGCGGGGATTGCAATAGCATGCAATAATGGTTTTCTTGTTTACAATATTTCAGGTGCAACTTGTTTTAGGAGTAGAATCAGGTATCTCCATCGGCTGGCAAAAGAAAGATGACAAAACTTCGGCTTCTGGAGAACTAAAGGTTGGCAGTTTCTTAGTGTTTTCATTGTGCATTGTCCAATGCAAAGAAAAACATATTTGTTTCGAAGAGCAGTCATACAACGCAGCAGTTGTAGTTTTTGAAGTATACTCTTCGTAGGTCCTACAATTTTCTTATAAGTTATTGTGATGCACAAGTTTGACATAATTGAAATGAAATATCCCTTTTTTATGGGATTGGTAAATTCAAATGTATGTTGTTCAAACCCGTAACCTTAGAGAAACAAATTCTCTTTCAGTTGGTTGTCACTCATTCTTTCATTTTAATATCCCATCTTATTTACTAAATTGACTTAATATATATAGGCAGGCTACATTATTAAGCACAATCAAATAAATGATACTTTATATATGAATGGATGCTTGGAAGCATAAACTTTTCACTCAACCTTAACATGCGTGAGAAAATTATAACACTACGTAATATGAATTTCAGCTTAAAAGAAACAAAGGATCTCACATATATGTGCAATCTAATTTCCACTCTCACATGCATACATGTGCGAACATGTTTCCACCAAAATTGTATTACATACTCTAATATATAAGGACTAATGATGAGGAGTGAGGTATAGCTATCATCAACATCTTTTCCTAACTTTTTTGGAGCAGTTATATGGATTATCTTTCATGTAGTCTTGTTGAGTGCTACATTTGATAAGATCTAAAAAATCTAAATTACAATTGGGAACTTTTATAAATTTAAATGCACTTGAAAATAACCAACATTATCTTCATTAGCCTTAGCCAAACTATTTTATAAATTCTTTTCCATTCATTCTCATTTGGCGTCATATAAGATGTTAAATCAATTACATTCAAGTCTCTTTACATAAGCTTGAGTAACATTAGCTTTGGTCAACCATTTTTAACTTCTATTCCTTTTTAGTGGTTACATATACTAGCCATATTGATGCATCTTTACTCTTCGTTAGGCTAGCCCAAATAATCTAATTTTATTTTCACTGTCTTAATTCTTATCTTGAATTATCACTGCTACCACCATCTATCATATAATTAATTTTTACCCTATACTTTTCACCTGCACAACAAATTCAACTAAAAATTATCGGTTCTTTTGATTGGTTGTTAATGCCTTCTTTGCTACCTGAACCTTGTATGTATATGTAGCACAAACAGATCTAATTGTAATTGAAAAAAAAAAAGAACTACAAGACTCTTATATCATATACACCTTGAGACATTAATATTTTTTGAACCATGAAGTTTTAACTGTAGAAGTTATCCACTAATTTATATCAAATTTGTTTGCTTAATAAATTGTAAGTTGATACTTTTTTCACCCTAGTATTTTTTGATTTTCCAACTTTATTAATTAAGAATTACGATTTCAGTGTCTATCGAATTACATATCTTAAAACTCCTGTTAATTTACTAAACTGGAGTTTCTTATGGACTTTCTATTCCTGAAACTTTTTTTTTTTCAATTCTAATTTCTCACTTTCGTTGAGGTTTCACATATCAGCATCTCCATAACCTAGAATTAAAAATAAAGACACTTATTAAGCACCAATGTAGTTAAAAGCTTGACCAGAACTAGACTATCGAAGAAGAATGATTCGCATATCAGCATCTCTATAGCCTAGAATTAAAAAGAACGGCACTTTTTAAGCAGCAATGTAGTTAAAAGCCTATCCACAACTAGCCTATCTAAGAAGAATGATTCACTCAAAAGTCAATAAAGCAACACAATCATATGATAGTGTTAATTGATGCTTTCACTTAGATCACTTTTGGGGTGCTCTTTACTTTGCCTTTTTGAGGTGAAGCTAAAGTGCCATTTGGGATCACTTTTGGTTTTTATTTTATTTTGTTTATGTTTTGATTTGAAACAAAATATGTTTGGTTTTTTTATTAAGGTGTTTGTTTTCAAAAGTACTCGTAACACTTAAAAGTTGTTATTGGTGTTTTTAAAAACATTTTAATTTATTTTTAGAAACCAAAAATAAAAGCTTGTAAAAATCACACTAAACAAACATGTTTTTAAAAATAGAAGAGAAAAAAAAAACAAAAATAAAATACAAATTAATCCCAAACAAGCCCCAAGCTTTTGAATTGTGTGCTCCATACACTTCTAATGATGCTGGTACTTTACTTTTTGTTATTTATTAATGAATTACATGGTCAATAGAAGCATCTTGGCTTGTTAAAACCAACCCAAAATAGTTAATACTATTGTTAAGAAGTTTTTCTTTAACTTTGATTGTTTGAGCCTGAATCAAAATCAGCAAAATAGGCTTATGATTTGGCTTCAGTTTTAATTTTAAAAAATTCAGTTATTCTTGGCCTAAGGTGAAATCTAATTTGATCATAACCTAAACCAAACACATTCTAAAATTCTCACTCACGGGTGAGTAAATTTTTATGAGCCAACCCCAAATAATTGGGATAAGGCTAATGATGAAGATATTGCGATCTTTCTGGTCTACATAACATTTTTTTTTAAACACTAATTTTTCATATCTAATCATCTTTTAGGTTTTGCCTTTCTAATTTATATTTAAGTTAGCTTCACTACATTCCTGTATTTTTTTTGCTATTGTTGTGGGTTGATGCTCATTGTTTATGCGCTTCCAATCTTTTGTAGTTTGGTACAGCTTCCCTTGGAGCATCAGTTCATTATACTCACCATTTCTCTGCTAAGTCTCATGGTCGGCTTGCAGGTAGGATTGGAAGGTATGTTTTGGTTTCAACATGAGCTTCGATACTTTCTTTTGTGCTTTTTGTTTTTTTTTTTTGAAAACTGTGAAATTTTACTCTATATAATGACATGGATAACTGTAAAATAGCATTTTGAGATAAGGATGTAATTTCACTGTTTGATCAGGTGTTTGGCTTTGTCAATACCAAAAAAAGGAAGATTTACACCTAAATTTCAATTTTTACCAATATGCCACCTTAACCATGCATGAAAACCTGTATTACTTTTTAAAAGGTAAAAGAGTGGTATTTTTGTTGTGATGCGAAAGATTTGGGCGGTATAAATGTAAACAGTAAAATTTAGGTGGCACACATGTAAATACATAAGGATTGGGTGGTATGTATGTAAATGCCCGAAGAAAATACAGCATATTGAGTAATTCACAACAGCCTCACTTGATGGTACTAAGAGACTCTTCTCAATTAGTCCAATTATTACAAATTTAGCTTGCACTTGTGTTATAAGCTACCAGTGAACTATTGGCAAAGGTTTGTAAATTTGTTTCATGTGGCATGCAAATTATGAAGGAAAAGTTGAAGAAATTTTATTTTCAAGAACTAATACATCATAAATTGCATAATTAGACCAGAAACGAAGCTAGAGCTGACTTGTTAATCATTTGTAAGATTGACACTAACTAGTTAAAGCTTGGCGGATGGTGTGACATTCATACTTTGCATGTTAATTTAATGCTTGGCCGGTACACCTTCTCTTTTATGTCCTTTGTTTGCTTAACTAATTCCTGGGAAATTACTCCTGCAATGCATTAAATGGGGCATTACTATTTAATATGTATTAAAACCATTTTGATATTTTTTAAATATTATTCCAATGAACAGCTGTAAGCGTATGAAAAAATTTCTGGAGTTGTATGATGATAATTGCTCCTTAATGATAACCGTGCGAAGTTCAAAAAAAATGAAATCATGACAATTATTGTGTTAGTCATGAGCCATTTTGTATCATGTGGTACCAAAATTAAGTTGCGTTGCATCTCTAATTTCAGTTATCTTGTATATTTCTTGTAAATCCATACGCTAATGGGATTTTTCATTTCATTTTGCATGATATCTTAGCAATCTTTGGGACCTTTTTTCTTGGAGTTAAATTTGTTTTTTGATAAATTTTCAGCACTGCACTTGAATTCGAAATAGGTGGAGGAAGGAGAATATCAAAATTTAGCACACTAAGATTACTTTATATTGTTGGAATTCAGGTAAATGAGCTTTATGAGCAATAAGATTTTTTTATATTCATGACTTGTTTGTTTGTTTGTTTATTTTTTATTTTTTTATTTTAAGTTTGTACTTCTTCATTCTGCAGTTCTGCTTTAATAAATCTCAGTTATTGTTTGTATTACTATTTTGATATAACGATTAATTAACTATTTGTTCTTATAAACTTATTTTTTGACTGCCAAGTAGGGAATCTCCTGGAGATTTGAGTTGCACCGTGGAGGCCAAAAGCTGATAATTCCAGTAAGCAGAACAAATGTCTAAAATATTTAGGCCATTTTACCAAAGATATCTTATCAATTATTCCTTGAATTTCTTATGAACTTGTACCTTGTTAATTTCTTTTGAAAGTTAGGCACCTCAAAATTGAAATTTTGTTGCAATTTATTTCTGTTAAATGCTGGGCATTGAACTTTGTTATTATCTCATGTTATTTTCATTTTGAATTTTTTTAGTGACAGTATTTTATCATTCGAACTCAAACTCTCTAGAACAAATTCATGATGGTATTGACTGGAAATCATTATGGTTCCCAACTACTTTCTCTGCTAAGCTTTTTGAAATCTTGTTCAAGAATCTGTGTACATGAATTTTTATTTTCCATACCTTTTCTTAGTTTACTTTGTAAAATTCTCTTGCTGTTCCATAAAAAATCTTATATTTTAAAATTCTGTAAATTACTACATCGCCTTTGCAATCATAACTTTTTTTTTGCATAGTTGATTTGTTTACATTTTTACTTACTTGTTAGCACAGTGTTATGGTGTTCTTTTGAATTTTTTTGGGGATCTTTTTGTTGAATCTAATACGAGTTAAACATTTGTAGAAGAATATTAGTAAAATTGTCGTTTTTGAAAAATAATGCATGCTTAAGTTTAAATTATTACATTATATTGCGTTAAGCAAATAAGCTTAAGCTAAAATACAACCAAACAATTTTCTTTGCTTTTCTCAGTTTACAATGCATCTTCTTCACTAACCAGAGGGATTAACCGTGCTTGAAGGAATAACATAGCTTATTTGTTTAAGCATAACTAAATCCCCACCTAAACATGCCCTAAATGACGGAGTTGCATAGTTTGACCTAATTTTATTAGTGTCACTGCTCTGGAAGGTTTTAAAAAACCTTCATTTATTTATTGAATCTTTTCCTTATTATTTATATTTTTTCTAGGTAGTTTTGTTGGTACAATTTTGATGACAAAACCAGCCTCTCGATGCCTAATGTACATCTTACCATCATTGTGTCTATGTTCAAGTCCTTTGGTACAAAATATGCCCGATTCGCTTTTATTATAGGACAGCATATTTAGAAAGGTTTCAAGCTTGCTTTTGGTTTACATTAAGTGATTTTGACTCCTTCGATGTTCAATTATCATATATTAATGAATTTTTAAAAAGTAAAAATGTTGTAGCCTAACTACAAAATTTCGCTAGAATTTTAAATTTAAAAATTAATGAATTAAAATCCTGCTTACCTGTTTTATAATTGTCACAACTCTAATGATGCTAAAATATGAGCAAGTGATCCAACATAGCCCATATATTAAATGTGGTTGCTGAGAAACCTAAAAACAGAGAGTATATTTATAGTATAGAGAAAGCAGAACTTATTGTTTCATTAACTGCAGATTGGTCTTGAGTATGGATGTGGTGAATCTGAAGCTCGCCGGCTTTGATGTGATCGCGGATAAAGTGGTGATCAATTTCAAAATATTTTGTGTGAGTATGAAACACTGGATTATTTGCGATTGCAATGGATGAGAGATTATCACAATGTAATTTGGTAGGATGAGATTGAGAAAATGCCAAAGTTCTGTAGAATGCAGCGAATTCATATAACTTCAGATGTAGCTGCTGCGAGAGCACCATATTAACCTTTGTTGATGATCGGGCTACTGTATGGTGCTTCTTCACTGTCCATGAGATTGGTGTGGTCCCCAAGTATGAATAATAACCAATTGTGGATTTGCGCTTGGCTGAATCTGCAACTCAATCAGAGTCCGAGTAGATTTGTAATGTGGGAGCGGCTGGTGTGATAAGAATTTCATATGCAGTTGTTGTCTGTAATTATTGGAATACCCGTTTGAATAATTGAAGATGATGGGAAGGAGTATGCATATGTTTGGAAAGCCGATTAACTGCGATGGAAATGTCGGGCTTAGTTATCATGAGGCACTGCAACGATCCTATAAGCTGCCTATATGTAGTTGGACCTTCCAGCTGCTGTGTGGCCTGCACTCACCTTGCTGCTAATGGTGGATATCGCCTTGCATCCTTGCATACCAGCAGGATTTAAATTTGTTGAAGGTACCTTTGCTGACCAAGGAAGAGGTATGAGTTAGTGCGAGAGATTTCCATTCACAAGAACCTTGGTGTTAAGCCCATATCTTTAATCCGAAACCTGGATTGAAGGCACATTTTCAGATTTGCAATGGTAGAGTCACACCCTCCTGTAATCAAGATATCATCAACATAGAGTAAAACATCGTAGAGGGCTCCCGTTGTTTGGAAATGAGCAGGGATGGATTGACTTTGTTGAATTGAAACCCTGATTCAAGAAAGAAGGAAGGTAGTGGCAAACCATTTTCTGAGGGACTGTTTTAAGGCCATAGAGGGCTTTTTTGAGTAAACTGACATGATTTGGGATGTGGGGGTTGTTGCATATACATAGTTTCGCTAAGGGAACCAAGTTGAAACATGCTGAATATGTCAAACTGAAATATAGGACATTGCTTCCGAAATGCTATGGTAAATAGTGTCCGAAGAGTGGGCATTTTATAACCAGGCTGAAAGTGCTATGTTAATTGTTTCCTAATTGTTGTTTATAGCCTTGAGCTGATAATTGTGCCTTGTATCAGGCCACTGACCCACGGAGTTGAATTTAATACAATATGTCCATCAACATCTTAGCATTGGTTGGTTGGACGCCGTTGGAACCAGTTCTCATTTAGCTTGGGATTGCAAGGCGCGGAACTCTTCATTCATAGCTTGTCTCCAATGTGCACAATTCTCTGCCTGATTATAGCAGGTTGGATCAAGGGGCTGCTCTAGTTGATGGGAGAGCTTCAAGCGTTGGGTCGATTTAAGGCTGCTTGTCTGTGCTCTAGTTTGCATTGGATGAAAAGGTATTAAGGCTGTCTGTCTTTGCTTGCGTTGGGAGATGGGGGCAGAGTTTGGCGAGTGGGCTGCTGTTGTGTTGAATGAGAGGGTGATTCATTGAAGGGTACGGTTTACTGAAATGGAGATGTGTTGGGTATAGGTGTTTGTTCAGGTGTTGAATTATTTGATACGCAAGCAAAGACCGACTCTGGGATGTTCAGGTGTTGGGTGATTCATTGAAGAGTACGATTTACTGAAATGGAGAGGTGTTGGGTGTAGGTGTTTGTTCAGGTGCTGAAGTTTGTCAGATTGTAGTCTAGCTGGAATTGAGTGCAGGTGTGAGGAGAATGAATTAGTAGTTGGTGCTGGGATTAGGGGGAGTTGTCAAGTAGCTTGAGGAGCCTATGGATAGTCGTGTTTATAAAAAATACATGACGAGAGATAATGACCTTGTTGGTTTGTCAGTAGCCCAAGAATATGCTCTGTGGTGCCCGTGGCATCAAGCATGGGTAACAAGCACAACCAAACGTTTTTAGGCGGTCGTAAGTGGGTTTCTTCTTGTAAAGGAACTCATATGGGAACAAAGTGTGAGTGTTTTTGGACGACATTCGATTAATTAGATCAGTAGCCGTGAAAAAAGTGTCCACCCAAAAGACTATATGGAAGGGAAGCATTGGTAAGGAGAGCATGAGTAATTTTAAGTAAATGACGGTGTTGAAGTTCTACCATCCCATTTTATTTTAGGGTGTGAGGGCAAGGCAATCGATGTATAATGTCATTTTCAGTTAAAAGTCGGGATAATGTCACGCTGGTAAATTTCCCACTACCATTAGAACATAAGGACACATTCATCTTTAATTGGGTTTTGATCATAGTAAGGAATGCTGTGCATTTGTTAGGCACATCAAATTTTGCAGTTATAGGAAAAATCCAACAGAATTTCGAGAAATCATTAATGAAAAAAACATCATAATGAAAACCTTAATGAGATATAAAAGGGGATAGATCCCATACTGATGTGGGGCTTGCCGTGACCACGTGGGAGCTGGAACTCCTGCTAGTGAACCGATCGACCCAAGTGAGGCCGGTCCAGAGGAATCCTGGGCCGAGCGGACACGGGCGAGAATCCTGTCAGGGCGAGTGGTTTCTTGCGCCCTATCCCATACCTTATCTACATCTCGCTTGATTGAGTGGCCGTTTCATAAGTGCGGCATTGCCGCCAATCTCTTTCCCATCCTTTCTTTTCTGTGATTTCCTTATGGGAGCATTCCTTTTCTATTTTTCTACTGTGAGTCTTTAAATTGCTATTTTTTAGATGCAGGGTTTAGTTTTTGTTGTGTGTTGATTTTAGATTCATTTGTGGAGTTCTTTTTTCCTTTGTGGGCTGTATCCGAGGAGGTGCTGGTGCTCCGATTGTTTTCTACTCTGAGGTGGTGATTGTTTTTCTCCTTTTTTCCTCCCCACTCCTTCTCCTCCACTTCCCTTAGTAGCCGACTAGCCCCAACAACTTCCCCCTGCACTGCCGACCCCCTTTCTGTTGCAGCAACCTGCTGTCCACCCTTCTAGGTCCATTCCGGCAGGGCACCGGCTCCCCTACAGTAGCTACCTTGCTGTCCCGGCCAAACCAGCTGTTTTCCCACCTTCCCAGCTTACTACCCCACCTTCAACCTACCTCCCAACCCCCCAACAAATGTTCCTGCCACCTTAACCTATTGCCTCCCTCCTCCACTCCACCTTCCAACCCCCGTCGGCTCTATCCCGTATTCACCCTTGGTGGCCCAAGCCTCTAGATCCACTGGGCCAACCTCTACTGCCCTTGGTATACACTTTCGAGGTGTTTGATTGTATTGTTCTATGTTTTGGTGATGTTATTTTCAGATTGTGTATATTGGAACCCTATTTCTCTATTAATAAATGTTGCTTTTATGGTTTGGGTCTTTTCTTTTTTATCATATGGTATCAGAGTTAGCCCAACCCTAGTCCTATCCTAGAGTTCGTTAGCATACGCCTTACTCTCAAATCGGAAAATTTTCTTTCTTACCGTGAACCAACCATTCCAAAATCAATCCCTAAATTCTCTTTGCTGAATTTCAAAGCGTGCAATCCCAAATAAAAAATTTATACACCTTCAATTAGTCTCATGCACCATCTTTCTCCTTTCAACCCATAAACCTTAGCCATATCACTAATAAAATACATGCCCGAGCCTACCCGGGAGGAGATATGGCGAGAGATTCACCGACTTCGGCTGTGGGTTACGGACATTGAAGATGAAATCTAGTAGGAGGTTACCCTCGATCGTGATCCAAAAGGTCAAAGGGAGGAACAAGAAGATATGAAGATGAGGCGGGAAACAACGTGTGAGTTGCCACTAACTTATTACCACCAAAAGTTACAGATCTTAGCATCAGAAATGGTGAGACCGCATTACCAAGCGACCTACCAGTTGTTGTCAGGAAGTGTTGCAAATGCCACAGATTTAGACATGTGGAAGCATAATGCAAAGGAGTGATTTACTTTACTGAGCAGAGTTTTTTTTGAAATATGGGGTGAAGACATTGCAGATACTGAAGACGGCAAGGACATCAACGGGGAGTACCGACTTTTAGTTGAAAAGATGAATGGTGATTAGAAAGAAGATGAAGACTTTCAAGAGGATTCTCCACTTGTAGCTAGTGAAGAAGAGACACCACCAAATCCTGTTGACCCCGAGATAGAGGTTTTAGCAGAGGTAGCAGTTGCTACGCTAGAAGGTAGTGACTCTGGGGTAATGGACAACCCAACTGAGCATGAAATTATGGTGCCTTAAACTAGCATCCTGCAAACGATGAGAGGAACATCAGCGGGAATGACCTTGGATGTCTACAAGGATTATGAGTTCGATGAGCAGACATCAGATACAGGTCCATCACAGAGAAAAGAGATGTAGATTTTTCTGATATAAACCCCCTTCTGAGTTGCCTCGACGGAGGAAGTTCCAACTTAGCAGAAATGAGGTCATTGTGTGCAATGTAGAGAACATTAGATAGAGATACTCAGAGGCTACTTTTAGGTCAACAGGGGACACCTTGTCAGATGTCCAGACGAGAGAGATGAACCCCAACTTTGTAGTGGGTTCAAGGAGCTTGATAGAGATAAAAAATTTGCAATGGGATCCAGGTCCTATCTATAGTTAGGAGGTCTCTTCTGAGGGGGTGTTAGTGCGAGTGGCTTGTGGGAACCTTCCTTTATATGCAACTTCCGCTCAGGAGTTGCATTGCGTGAACTCACTTTTATATGCATCTCCTGTTCAGGATGTTTCAAAAGAGAATGGCTACCTATTCTACCTGAATGTGTTGTGGAATGACTACATCGACATGTTCGACCTACCAGAGGACTTATCGCTGTACCATGAGAACCCAAAACTTCAATGATTGAGGTTGAAGCTCCCTTACTCCCGGGACACTTTCGTGGAGCTTGCCATGAGCACGCGGAGCAGTGCTCTCCCGCATCAGGATCGTGGGAGCGAGAACTCCTGCTAGTGAACCAACCGGTCCAATTGAGGCTGGTCGAAGGTAATCCCAGGCCGAGTGGCTCGGGCGAGAATCGTGATGGGGTTAGCGACCTCCCTCACCTTGTCCCGTGCCTTTTCTGCATCCAACTCAATCAAGTGGACGTTTTGAAAAGGCAGCATTGCCGCCAATTCCTTTCTCTTCCTTCCTTTTCTGTGATTTCCTTATTGGAGTTTTTCTTTTCTGTTTTTCCTCTGTGAGAGTCTTTAAATTGTTATTTTCTTGATGTAGGGTTTAGTTTTTGCTGTGTCAATTTCAAATTTCTGTGTGAAGTCCTTTTTCCTTTTGTGGATTGTATCCGATGAAGTGGTAATGCTCCGACTGTATCCTACTTTGAGGTGGTGATTGTATCTCCCCTTTTATCTTCTTTGCTCCTCCCTTACGTCCTTTAGCTGTTGGCCACCCCCAACAGCTTCTCCCTACACTGTCGACCCCTTTATGCTGCAACAACCTACTATCTAGCCCTTTTAGGCCTTTTCCAGCAGTCTGTCGGCTCCCCTATAGCAAATACTTTGTTGTTTCTACCTTTCCAGTTGTTGTCTTAGCTTCTGAGTTTGTTACCCCACCTTCCTACCTATCTCCCAGCCGACCAACAAACCTTCCTATCACCTTAACCTGCTGCCTCCCTTCTCCAGTCCACTTTCCAACCCATGTTGGCTCTCTCCTGCATTCACCCTTGCTGGCCCAAGCCTCCGGATCCAGGCCAACCTCCATCGCTCTTGGGATACACTTTCAAGGTGTTTGATTGTGTCGTTCTATGTTTTTGTGATGTTATTTTAAGTTTGTGTGTGATGTAAACCCTATTTCCCTATTAATAAAAGTTGCTTTTGTGGTTTGTTTTTTTTCTTCCGGTATCACATACATCAGTATGTATAAGTTGCTGACGGGTGTACTTCTATAAAGACGCTCTAGAAAAAGGTTATCGATGACTTTTACTAACATAACTATTACATGGATGTATTGGATATGGAATTCCTAAATGAGGATATAGTTTGCTTAGGTGTTTGATGACATCTGAATGCTGGTGGCTAAGATGTCTATGCCATGTTGTCGATGATTGGATGGAGGTGGTGAGGGTTGAAAGAGAAGTTGTAGCGAAGTTCTTCGACTGTGTGGTGTTGAGTGGATAAAGACCTATAGAGCTGCAATCTTGAAGTAGAGCCTTGTGCGTATTTGGATAAAAGATTGTAAAACCAGTGGAATAAAAGGATTGATACGTGATTTTCTCGGGTATACTTGTGAACAGAGAGAAGATTATGGGATAAGAGGGGGCATGCCAAATTTGAGCCAAGGTAAGCTTAAATGTAGGTGTTGGTAATGTGCCACTCTGGTGTGGTGCACTTGAAGTTGCTGATCATTACCAACTAGTCCCTGTTCCAATCCCTTTGATGGTGTACCTATTTGGAGATGATTCAGGTCGGACGTGATGTGAGCAGTAGCTCCGGAGTATAGTATCCAATTAGAATTTGGGGCATTGAGTGTTTGATTGGGAGAAGGGTACTCCATGTTGGTTTGCTGCCAATACTTCGTAGCTGAATGTCCCGGCTAATTATAAATTTGATAGGTGACCACCGGCCTAGTACTGCTGCGACGCTCGTCTTCGGCTTAGTGGTGGTCGTTGTCAGTGTCCTTGAGATGAGTTGGTGTAGCTTCTCTGGGATGCTTAAAGCGCTTGATTAGCATTTGGTGCTGTTTCAGTTTTCATATTATTGTTTGCCAAGTTAAATTCCTCGCTACAACAAAGAAAATAGAAATTATCCTGCTCAAGTAACTGGATCCGAGTCTGAATAGCAGTTTTAAAGACCTGATATTATGTCGACAACCCATTAAGAGTGTATAGTATGATGTGCTCTTGATTCTTGCCGCTGAAATATTGTCAACTAAAAACTTTTAGGTGGATAAGTACTGCTTCATTTGCTGAGATTTCATGGACAAAGAATGCAACGCATTCTTAAGCTATATAAGCCTTGATGGATTGGTGGGTTGTAGCGTCTTGGCAAGGGTTAACCAGATTCTGCAGTGGTGGTAAGATTGAGGACATATCGTGAGATATCTGGAGAGATTGTGGAGTAGAGTGCCATTGCCAAATTTTGGTCAATCAGCATCCAAGTAATATAGCGGGGATTTGGTGCCCGAATTGTTCTAGGAAAAATAAATTTGGTTACTGAAGTGTTGCCATCCAGGAAACCATAGAACCCATTTGCTGAGAAGATTTTGGTGATCTGAGCTTTCCAGAGAGGGTAGTTGTCTGATGACAATTGGTTTTGGAACAAGCTTGATGTTACTCATGAGGAATTTAAGTTGTGGAAGTATGGTAGTAGTTTGAATAGGTTCGAAGGATGAGATTGTCTGTGATTCCAAGGCTTGAGATTCAACCATGGCAGGAACCAAGTAGAAGGCTTACCGGAATCTGCTGCTAGGTGATATAACCTGAAGAAGGAAAATGCAGCTTACTGCTTGAAATGTAGACTCGATATTGATGAGAGCTGAAGGTCGCTAGATTTCAGAGAACTCAAGCTCTGACACCATAAGAAACCTAAAAGCAAAGAAGAGTATACTGTCGTATAGAGATACCATAACTCATTGTTTCATTGCCATTGATAGTAGATTATAGAAAATATATATGTGCATTTATGAGAATGTTCTAGTTATATGCCATTTATCTTTCTATTAGGATTTGTTGATTATTTGCCTAATTGATTTTGTCTTTTCTGCCAGCTGGATTGACTGTGCTGTTAGTAGCCACCATGTCAGTAAAAAATGTGATGTGGGAGCATTTGAATAATACGGCACCTTCGTGACAATCCACATTGCGGTAATTGTGATATCGCAGAATTGTTAACTTTTGTGATAACGATAACAGACGAACCAAACCGCACAATCCCCAAACCTCACGATCCCGTCCTGTTTCCAACTTGAACAAGAGTGTCTTTATTTTTTAGCATTTTCTTATTTCTTTTCTTCTAACTATTGTTTCTTTCTAATCAAGGACTATTTATATCTTTTTTTTCTTATTCATGTAGACTTTTGTTTTGTTTTAAGTATACGACAATTGTACTCTCTGTTTCTATCTTGAAGAGTACTATATCCTTTCGAATGCCTATATCTTGCTCAGGAATAGATGGTGAAACTCCTCACCACCTGCATCTCATTGTTTTGCTGTCATATCAGTTGTTGTCAGTCGGACAACTGCCAAACGATGTCGATCCTTGTTTGAATGCCATCAAACTCACATTTTATCATTCTTTTCCCATTCCAGAACTGCCTCCCTACAAAGCCTGCTTTCCAAACACCTCCTATGAGCCTTATAACGATATCATCTGGTATCAGAGCCCGACTAGTTCTAAATTTTTAGGGATTTATCTTTCTTGTCTAAAATAAAAAAAAAACCTCCACATACCCAAACCATTCCTAAAGTAATACCTAGCCCTAATCCTAAATTTTCAAAATCAAATTCAATATTCCTATTTTCACCAAAATTTTATCTTTCCACCTACCATTGAAACCTAAACCTTTACTAATCTTGATTTACGATCCTACTTCTGTCGAAATACTGATCGGTAGGAAACCACGCCATGACGCCAAGGTGAAACTTTTAGCTAGGTGTCCAGTAATTTTCTATGGAGGATAAGCAGCTGAAAATCTTCAAATTGTAACCGAGGATTGCCTTTTTTGGGAGGAGACAATCTGATGAGGTCACCCATATTCACAATGGCGACTTGACAAATCAAGAGCAGTCAGTGAATCAAAGGAGTGATTCTTCTATGGAGGGGTACACAATTGAATTTAATCAACTTATATTAAAATGTAAGTTGGTGGAACCAGAGGAGTACACAGTAGCGGGGTATTTTGGAGGACTGAGGTCATCTATTCATAATGCGATGTGGCTGCCCATATCCGTCCTTTTTCGTTGTAAATACCCTAGCTTTGAAGATGGAGAAATAATGAGACCAATAACCAACACACCTTCAAATAGAATTCAACCACAAGATCAAATAATAAAAGTACACCTGGTAAAACTTTTAAGACAACCTCGCCTGTGGAGAAACAAAGTGAAGAAATGGTGGAGCCCACCAATACCAACACCAACACCAACACCAACACCCTCAGATCTGTCTCAATTCAAAAATTCTTTAAATGCCACAATTTTGGGCATATTGAGTCAAGCTGTCCAAACATGAGAATAATATCTTTCACTGATCAGGGAGTAATTGAATAAATTGATAGTAACACAGGAGAGAATTAATACGTCAGAGAGGAATCTCAAATTTCAATTGATGAGAAAGAGATGTTAGTGATTTAAGGTGAGCCCATGAGAGAGATCAAAATAAAATTAATATTGATTGTACTAGTAGATAGTGGATCAGAAGAGTTGATACCAGAGACAGAGTTGTCGGTTGCACTGACTGACAATTTACCTCCGGAGTGGTCGCCACTACGAGTGGTCCATTATATAATAGGTTTTATATCAGGGCCTGTTTCTCTATGTGTACTTGTTTATTAGATATGCCTAGCTGAGTATGAGTAGGAGAATTAAGTTGCATATTTGTTAGCTCGGGATTTAGTTCATAATTCTAGTTTTGGCTGTGCCAAAAAATGATATTTATTCTACTCAGATAGACTTTAGAAGAACATATGTGTTTAAGAGTTGTTTTGGGTGAATGTGAGCATAGACTTTGTAGTGGGGTTTCTCCAGTCACAACAGTGCAATAATTTTTTTTATGGTAAATCGATTCCAGAAGTTTTTAGAGAAAAAGAAACACCCCTTCTAGCTTCGAAATATGGCGCTTGAGCGTTTGAATTACGGGACACCGTTGTCCAGCTTCTGAGAGGGCTGCAAGAGAGTAGAATTTGGGAATTCTGCGAATCCGTGCTAATCCAGATTGCCATAATTCTGCGATGTCACCGAATCGTTAACTTTTGCTATCGCAGATGATCCATACCACACAATCCCCTCCTATTTGCAATTTTAGCAAGTGTTTTCCTTTTCTAGTTTTTTTCTATTTCTTTTCTTCTAGTTACGGTTTTCTTTCTAGTTAGAGATTATTTATATATTGTATTTTATGCTTTTTTAGAATTTTGCTTCTTTTTTAGTTTATAGAGATTGTAATCTCTATTTTCTAGTTTAAGGAGTACTGTATCATTTTCTTTTGCAACTGGTGTGCCTATACCTTGCTTAGGAACAAGTGGTGAACCTCCTTGCCGCCCGAATTCTTTCCGTTTCACCATCCAAACTAACGTTTTCAGTTGGAACAACAATCGAACGATGATGATTTCGGTTTGAATGCCTTTTAACTCACATATTTTCATTCCACTCCCATTCTATAACTAACTTCCCTGAAAATATGCTTCCCAAACACCTTCTAGGAGCCCTAGAATGATATGAGAATGTGTTTTTGAACGTAAGATTTTTTCAACATAATTTACAAAATAAATAAGTATTAGGTTATCATTAACTTAGGGCCGTTTTGGGATCAATTTTTTATTTTATTTTGTTTATGTTTTGATTTAAAATAAAGCATGTTTGGCTATTTGATTAGGGCTTGTTTGGAATTCCTTTTATTTTTATATTTTATATTTTTTTTTTGTTTTTAAAAAATGTTTGTTTATTGTCTTTTTTGTATGTTTTTTTTAAATAAACTAATTTGTTTTTAAAAACACTCAAAACATCTAAAAATATTTTGAATATTTTTAAAACAACTAAATATGTTTATAATATACCTAGCATGTTTTGTTTTAAATTTAAACATAAACAAAGAAAAATAAAAGTAAAAAAAAAAGAGGCCTCAAACAACTCTTAAAGTATGATACTTTTTATATTAACTCAAAACACCTATAAGTTGTTTTGAGTGTTTTCAAAAATATGTAAATTTGTTTTTATATATAAGAAAAAAGAGGCGGTAAAAAACACACTTGACAAACATGTTTTTAGTTCAAAAGAAAAAACGAAAACAAAAATAAGTAGCAAAATTGATCCCAAGCAAGCCCTTAGATTTTTGATATATTTGGGTTTGTATGCATTGGGTAAATTGCAAGAATACAATTGATATTTTTATCTTTCCACTTAAGCTTTATAAATCATGTCATCTGTTATATGTGAAGTATTTTTTATAAGCAATGGCTTAAGGACTGCAAAAAAATCTAAAGAAATGCTAACAACAATGCACTTAAAGCATTATGAATATTTTGAGTTCTCTTTTTTTGGCACTCCAATAATGCTTATGTATTGATGTCAATTTATCTATGCTAAAGAACAATTCAAAAGCAATGTTGACTTTTTCCTTGAGAAAATTATTAATTCAGAGGATTTATTTCATGATTAAAATCGTTGCTTCTTTTGATTATAACTTTGTAATAACCCTGTTTTTCTCAAGTCCAATGTTGTGAACTAGTCTTGATTTTTGGAAAAGTTTTATAAATGGGACTTTACAAGTTGTATGATTTATATATCTATGAGCTCGGCCCAAACCTGTTTTGGTTGAACCATATAGCCCTTACTTTTGTCATATCATTGAAAAATTGGGATGGACTGATTAGATTCATATTAACTAGCTAACTTGATTGCTAGGAAAATTTTACCTTGAATTTTTTACTGCGAAGGGAGCTACCATGTAGTTTATTCTCAATTTCAATCTAACATTGTTTTGCCTTTCATTGGCTGGAAAGGATACATGGAATTTATTGATTTATTTGGATTGAGAACTAGAGGCGAATGGTTGACTAGTTTGGGGACATCATGAGGCCAATAATGCCTAGCCTCAAAAATTGGCCCATTAATCTCTCTTAGAGGTGGAGGAAATGCTGTTTTCTTTGGATCATCATTTTTTTAGTGCTTATGCGTGTGGATGTGCGTATAGCATAGGCATGGCCAAACCTTCTTTTTGAGCTATGTTGGACTTGTCTAACTAGTTTAATTATAAAGACATTTATATCCCTATTCTTGTAATTGAGATAACCTCTATTCACATAAAGAAATCAATAGGAAATACATTTTACCTTGAGTCACAATCTCAGATCTGAACATGCTCGACAATCTTGAAGACCATTAGAGTCGACTTGGGGATGACTGCTGAGATGCTCAATGCTAGAGCTTTGCATGATAACATTTGCATGAAGTTGTTTGCATGGTTTCAGTTGCATGAGAGAAGAAACGAAGGGTTGAAGGAGAGGAAACGAAAGATCGAAAGTTGAAGAAGTGAAAGCGGGAGAAGGGGAAACCGAACAGAGCGGGAGAGAAAACGAGTGGAGGTCGGGAATTCGAGGTGAATTCGCCTATATTAGTCGCAGACCGACTTACTTGAGAATCGAGTGGCGTGCGAAAGAAAGGAGGGCTACACGGGGGTAACAGTGGCGTATAGGGCTTGCACTACTGTCAAGTTGCAACCATATGACTGGTTGAGGAAGACATTGAGATTCTGTAGGGGATCTCTGTAAGGGAACTCTCGCGCGCGAGATTCGATCGAAGAAGCTATCGAAGGAGGAAGGTGACACGTGCATAGGGGTGTTTGAGTCGACTAAGAGGAAGACTGACCACAGTGGCATATCGTGTGGGAAGAAGGATTGATTTCGTGCAATAGGGGGGACGAAGCAGAGTTCTCGTGCATAGCGGATTGTAATCAAGCACAGAGGGAGGAAGAAGCTTTTGAGTGTGTCGGTCAACAATTTTTTGATTTTGAAAATTGAAAATAATTTTTGAAATTTAATTTAGATATAAAAGGTATATAGTTTGGGTTTTGAAAGTAGTATGTTTTAATTTTCGAAAAATGAGACCAAATGTATCTCATTCATCCAATAATTTGCATAATCGTGCTCGATATCGCGAAAGATAAGCGTACACCTCGACGATAAACCCAATTCTGTAAACTAAGAGATTTGTGACATCCGTTTGACCTGCGAACTTTTTGTGTGACCGACAAGTTCTCCTATCTAATACAAAAATTAAATAGTGTTTAATTTAAATGAGTTTCAAGTTCCCTGTAGAGGTAAACCTCTATAGTTAATTATATCCCAAATGATATGGGTCACTTAAGAATACTTTCGATAATGATCAGAGGTACTAGTCTTCAAGAATTCGAGATTTAGGTTTTCACGGTAGGACGTGGAAAAACCAATGGGAGTGACTCAAGTAAAAATAGTTCTTTCATGAGTCCAAAGAAAGTAAAAGGTATGGGCGTCACAGATCCTGAGGAGAAACCTCAGTGACTTCGCAGACTATCCTACTGTGTGGATGTGTTTTGGAGAGGATGTTATTTAAGTGTTCAATCATGCCAATTTTATTATTTGGGCTTTACTTTTGTATAATATCCGATTATGCAAATAGCCCATAAAGAGATGAGTGTTTAAGTCGTAACAAACGACATCCTCAGAACCTAAAGTGAATTAGGACTTACGCTGCACAACATGGTTGTGCAGGAGCCTAAAGAAGTTATGAGGATTTATGTTGTGCTGGGCAAGCTACCTCGAAGTCCTATGAGTTGTTAATTAGACTAAGAACATAGTTTTGCTGACGTGGATTTGTTTTGCTGTTGTAGAATGACGACCACCTTCACTTGTATTTCACTTCAAGCTCCTTGCCGCGCTGCCCATGAAGTTGCTCTAATCTCCTCGTCAAAGTAGCAATCCTAAAGTCTAAGGTTCAAAAAGTTTTATCAGGTGTGTTCTAAACTTTTGGTTTTGTTGTCATTCAAACATTATGGGGGGTTAAAGTTGATTAGAGTGACACCGGTTAGGATTCCACAGTTCCCTCGCTTCGGTACCAATATATATTTTTTTAATTTACTTTGTCTAAATGAGTTGTAAGACTCATTTAAACTAAGGAAATCTCGTTAACAACCGTGGGTTACTTCGTTCGAGGACTCCCGTAAACTCAAAAGGACGTATTATGTTTTTGTTTTTTTTTGTTTTGAAAATGTTGTTTAATTTTTTGAAAATTATTTTATTTTGAAAATAAAATCGCAATCAGTGTCTGCATGATGTGTTAGAGTAAGAGTAAATTACAGTTAAAAAAACAATAAATAAAATGTACTTGCGCACCTGACTTTTCAGCTGCTACCATCTCTGCTGTGTGTTTAGCTCATAAAACAGAATAAATTTGCAAGGGAATTTAAATAAATTGCAGAAAAAGAAAATAGTAAGCATCAGAACAAGTAATAACAACGGCTAGGAACTTCAAGCAGGTGATCTTAAGGCTTCCTAAAACTCCAGACAACGATTAGCAAGTGTGTACAGTGATTCTACGATCTTCTACGAACCCAAACAACAATTAGCAGGTGTGTGTTGTGATCCTGCGACCTCCTACGACTTCGGGCAGCAACTACAATTGTGTACGGTGATCCTACGACCTCTTACGACTCCGAGCAATAACTTAAAAGCGTGTACGGTGATCCTACGACCTCCTACGACTTCCTACGAATCCGAGCAGCAATAGGCAACATCGCATAACATTTATATGGCTTCCTACGAATCCAAACAACAATTAGGAGATCCAGATAGTAACTCTACGACTTCCTACGACATCGGGCAGCGGCTAGGAGCTTTGGACAACAACTCTACAACTTCCTACGGCACCGGGTAGCGGCTAGGAGCTTCGGGTAGTGGTCCTACAGTTCCTACGACTCCGGACAACGGTTAGGAACTCTGGACAGCAACACTACGACTTCCTACGAGTCTAGGCACCGGCTAGGAACTCTGGACAGCAACTCTACGACTTCCTACTACTCCAGGCAGCGGCTAGGAGCTTCGGGTAGTGGTCCTATAGCTTCCTACGAATCCAGACAGCAGCTAGGAACTCCAGTTAGCAACTCTAAGGCTTCCTACGACACCGAACAGCGGCTAGGAGCTTCGGGTAGTGGTCCTACAACTTCCTACGACTCCGGACAGCGGTCCTACGGCTTCCTATGACTTCGTGCAGCGTCTAGGAACTCTGGACAACAACTTTACGGCTTCCTACGACTCCGGGCAATGGCTAAGAGCTTCGACAACCCCAAAATAGTCCTAAAACAACCCAAGACAGGTGCATTTAAATGCTCCAAAATTAGTGTTTTAAGGGTTCCAAGATCAGCCCACATAAGCACCACAAAAATGGGCATAAATTGCCCCAAATCGACCAACAAAAGTACCCCAAAACAGCTCCAAAATCAGCCCACAAAACATCCCGAAACAACCCTAAAATTTGCCTCAAAACAGAGTGCAAACCTCTCCAAATCAGTCACCAAACGCACCCCAAACCGGTGCCCAAACAGTGCGTAATCAGCCCAAAAAAGGTTTTTAGAGGCTCCAAAAAATAGTGGAAAGTGCAGCCCTTAAATACTTCTCCAAACAGTATATGTATTAAGCTAAGATCGTGAAGGTGCTGACAAGCTTTAAGGCTTCCCATGGGCTGTCTAACAGCAGGATTTATGAAAGCAGGCTCATCAAAACAATGATCCGTAGTGCTCAAAATCAACTCTTATGGCTCGTCCAAAATCAACATACTTGAGAGCTCTAAAACACCCTATGCGGCCCCAAAACCATGTTCGAACAGGCCACCTAATAGTCCCAAAGCTACGCTCAAAACAATCATAATACAATCCCAAAATCATACTTTTAAAAGCTCCAAAACTGCAACCAAATAAGCCGCGAAAATCATCCTAAAATGCTTTATAAATAATGCCCCCAAATCTCTCACCAAAACTATGTAAAAGTGCAGCTAGGGCAACATAAGAATTATTTAAGAGAAAGACTACAAGAAGAACAGTAACGACAGTTGCTCTCTCCAATAAACATAGCAAGTGAAGTTTAACTTAATCCAGGTGGGATAAAAGAAATAAATTATAAACCTTATCACATGAGTTTCCAAAACACATCAACAAATTATGGCCAAATGAAAATATAACAGAGGTTTGAATAACAAATCCATGAGAAAACTACCATAAGCAAATCTTTACAACATTTGTTTTGAAAACTCTTATTCTATCAACTACTGGAAGTTTAACGATTAATGGTAGATGCAAAAGTTGGACAGTGGATAAAAGTCACACTGCAAAAATAAGTAATATCATGCAACATGTTTTTTCCAGACCACAAACAATTACTTGGATTATATTCTCTTCACTAACAAACTCAACCACATAGCAGTGCAAAAGGAAGCTGCCAACAATGGAGCTCCAGGGACATGCAAGTTTCAGATCATCATTTAGTTAGCAATGATAAGAAAAAAAAATTTACATAGCTTAAAGCTTCCGAACAAGAAGAAATTCGAGTGAGGAATCTTACTTGGAAAGAAGATGATCTCGGGCTTTGAGGAGTGAGGAAGAGGGGAACCGGGAGCCTTCGGTGGAGGAGAGGAGGGAAGGCGAGGCTTATGTCGAGAGGAACAGAGTAAGGCGAGGGCCTCGGGCTCCCTAGAGTTTTGGTGCAGGGAGGGAGACCCAAGCCGAAGGATTCTGCTAGGGTGTGCGACGAACTGAGCAAGAGAGCAGGTGAGTCTTGTGCGAAAGAGGCGGAGAGGAGCTGAATGGGCTTCCTCGTCCCAGGGGGGAGGCGAGTAGGTGAGTGGGGGTACTCGGTCGAGTGAGGAGGGATGCCGCGGTTAACAGAGGAGCGGGCGCCGAATCGTAGCTGAGAGGCGAGCGGGAGAGCTGAGGATAATAAAAACAGGAGCAGGACGAAGTCGTTGAGGTATGCGATTACGGGCATTAGGCGCCAAATTAAACACCTTCCATGCGGGGGAATCCTCATTAGGAAAATATTAAATTTCAATTTAACCCAATTAAGGTGAGATTAAATGATCAATTTGAAATTTAAAATTTGAATTTTGAAAATATTTGAGCTGGGGGTGATGTGCCCGTGTTAAACTCGAGTCTAGCCCGAATTGAATCCAAGCTGAAATTGGGTTAAGCTCGGACCCGCACACTGCTAATAAAAAAATGTGCATCGATATTCGTGCTAATTTGCTCACTCGCAGAACCATAACAGTATGAGTGTCCTTCCTAGCTAAATTTGATGTTCCGGACGCATACGTGTGGTTTGTTTCATCATCCAGGGTTGTTCGGACGAGTTCCTTGGCGGGCGAGTCAATTTATGTCAAAATCGTGCAGGGTGCGATGCGTGCGCAAAATGCGGCGTTAGCGAGTACTCTAGTCACAAATGATTTACCTAGGGGCTACTCCTATTTATGCAGGAACTCGACTTGAGTTTCATGTGTCAGTTCTAATCAACTCAAGGAAATGCCGAGTATTCGGGGCCGCACATGCGAGACTCAAAGAAGTGATGAGTGGCTTGAATTTTCTAAATGGTGTGGATCCCGTACTAGTCCTCTACGAGGGTGAAATGAGAAAGCTAAGACTAGACCCTAGATCCTAAAGAGAGAAGTAAAGACCTCACCTAAAAATGAGGTCAATAGTGTGGAGTAGGGTTTAACCGGTGAGGTAAGTTCTTATTAAGTTAATTTATTTAAATAATAAAATTAATTATAGTATTATATATATATATATATATATATATATATATATATATATATATAACTTTAAAGTGTTAACATATAAAGTAAAAATGTGAAAGTTGTAAAAATAAATAACGTAACGTTATACCTAATTAAAATAATAATTTATTTAAAATTTGGTAATTAATATCATGTTTATGTTAGGTTCCCAATCTAGAAGAGTCGAGGTTAAGACAAATTCAAGATCAAATCATTTGATTTAAATAATAAAATTAATTATTATATTATATATATATATATATATATATATATATATATATATATATATATAACATTTAAGTGTGATCACATAAAGTATAAATATGAAAGTTGTATAAATAAATAACGTAACGTTATACCTAATTAAAATAATAATTTATTTAAAATTTGGTAATTAATATCATGTTTATGTTAGATTCCCAATCTAGAAGAGTCGAGGTTAAGACAAATTCAAGATCAAATCATTTGACATCGAGGTGAGTACTCGTACTTTTAATTTATGATAATATTTTTGTTTTTTTGGATTTTTATGCATTAGTAGATAAAATAAAAAATAAAATAATAATAACAAAATGAATAAATAACTATTTTTAGGTTTTTTTTTCTGTTTTTTATTTTCGAAAACAAAAAACAGAAAACCGAAAGTGATCCCAAACAATGCCTAAAGTGCTTGTGCATGTATGTGAAAAATGATATTTATATTTATGTGTCTTAATTGACATAATTTTTAGACGGTGCTCATGTGACAGTTGTACATATATAAAATAATATTGATATAATAAGCTTCAATGAATAACATGCCAAGTATTTATATTAATTTATTAAAAAGTTTAACTGACATACATATTAATTTATTTTCTCTTCTATTACTGTAGTTTATAATTATGAGTGTTCACATGCTTGTTTAGCTTACTATTATTTTTAAACTAACTTTTCAGGTTAATTTAATTGATTAAAAAATGAACGATAGAAAACTAAATGTGTATAGAAGTTGTTGGCGAGGTAAATGCAATTTTATTATTTTAATTTAATTTAATTAGTTAAGTGTTGCCGAGATGAGAATGATTAGGTGGATGAGTGGCTTTACACTTAGAGACAAAATGTGAAATTAATATATCCGTGATAGGGTTGGTGTAGCTCTTATGACGGACAAAATTAGAGAAAGTCGTCTTAGATGCTTTGGTCGCATTAAACGTTGACCATCTGATGATCCAATTTGGAGAGTAGATGTTTTAGATTCAACTTGTGTTAAAAAAGGCAGAGGTAGACCTAGGAAGACTTAAGCTTATTGTATTAAAAATGATCTTAATTTACTAGAACTAAATGAAAAAATGACACTAAATAAGATGCAATGGAGAAAAAAGATTCATGTAGCCGATCCCACGTAGTGGGATTAAGGCTTTGTTGTTGTTGTTGTTGTTGTTGTCTTTCATCAATCAAATAACGAATGAATTTAGAAAACTTTGTTCTTACAGTCTGACCATCTGTTCTCGTCTTCATAATTCTAGGTCTCGGTCTTGGGCCGGGTCGTGACATTCTTTTTGTTTTCTTGTGTTATAATTGCACCGACACCATTTCATGTTGTGAGTGTTCTGTCTACTATTTGCCCATCTAGCTTCTATGGTAGCTCTTATTGTGACATCATTTTTTTCTCACTCACGATATACTTTTTTTTCTCTTTCATGTTTATGGTTGTATATGTTCTCTTCTTTGATCTCTGTTAGGGAACCTTCTACTCTTGTTTCATCTGAGCAACTTTAATTCCCAACTTCTCTTGTATTTAATTCTCTTAATGCTTTGGCTGACGCCCCAATGAGATCATCCTCTTCTTCCTTTGTGGCCTTGGATTCTTTTGAGGATTTTCGTCCTCTTTCCTCTTTGGTGGTTGTGCCCACTACAACTAAGCTACTACGCTCTTTTGTGAAAGTTATTGGAGGTTCAAATTTTGTGAATGTTTTCTTCTTTTCGTAATTTCATTTATTTTCTTTCATCATAATTTAGAGTCTCTTCAACATAAGCAGTTTTCTTCTTTTTAAGGCAAGTTTGTTTTCTTCTTTTTTGATGAGATGTCTAAGCTTTTCACTAGATCTCTTGTCCTCTTGCTTATTAGCACATTTTATATTGTTTGTTTTAACAAAGAGATAATTCACAATTTCATTTATGATTTATAGCTATTAGATGACTATTTCGTTTGGCTCATTTACTTTTGACATATCACTTTAAGGCTTTCTTTAGAAGACGATTAAATCAAAATCTTCTCACAACATTTTTACTATATTAATAGGCTCCCAATGGTCATGAAATGGTCTCCTCATTTTGATTACTCTATTGAGCCTTTTATCACTCTTACTTGGACTCGACTTTGTCTACATTACAATCAATTTAACTTATTTTCCTTGACCTCAAATTTTGAAAAGCTTATATAGGTGGATGATGCAATAGTTTATCTTTTTATGCCCTCTGTGGCAAGAGTATTGGTGAAATTAGACATTATTGTCCTCGGTTATAAGGAGGTGTGGATTGGGTCTCTCACTTTTGGATATTGACAAAAGGTAAAATTCGAAGATATTCCATTATAGTACCCATTTTACTCTATTTTGGACTTAAATTTGTCTAATTATTTTAAGGCTTATTCTAATTTGAGAAATCCTTAATTTCAGTAGCGGAATGGTCCACTTGATGCTCATATTGATCCTCTTAATCTTTTGGTCGAATATTTTCTCCCATATGTTCAGGTCTATTTTGAAAATTTGAAGCCAGGTTCAATTTATCCATTAAAAAATGGTTAATGTTCATATTCATGTAGTCCCTCGTTGTTGATCATTTCATCACTTGCTTTTCTTGTCGTAAAAAAATAATCTATAAGTTTTAAATGGTTCAACCTTTTTCTCATTTTTGAATAAAATGATTATTTTTCATAACAAGCTTTTGATTTTGATTGGAGCATGCAAACTACAGATATCTGATGGGTTAAAGATTCAGGTTCTTTATACCAGGATGCGTAGAAATAAGAAGAAAATCTATGAACATTAGTGGTGCCAAATTGGGTTTGTGTGATCCTAATTGATCAGACCCGAAACTGCTTGACTCAAATTTGAGCTGGATAATAAATGGGTCAGAAACTTTATCCTAAACATGACCCATCTTCAACTCAAACCCGACCAATATAACCCTTTAACTTAAGGAATAACGCCTATTTAGGTTGATGGGTCAAATCCAGGTTGGCGGGTTGATTTAGAGTTGGTGGGTCAGTTTTAGGTTGTCGGGCCAAACCTGACCACAAAAAATTTAAATGGGTTAAGATTTTTGTCCCAAATATAACCGGAAATTTATTCAAGTCAAACCAAACACAAATTTTTCGTGTTGGTTTCAGATTGAGTTGGCATTCCGGGTCAAATTTTTACACACCTAATAGACATTCTCCTATTTTCAGAAATCTTCAAGTTAGATGTGCCAAATAAAATCTTTGTATTTTTTTCTGTCTTGCATTTTTTATTTTTTTGCTCTGGCACTATGATAAATGCGCTTTATATACTCTCAAATATTATTTAATATTTGGAGTTAACTTGAAAACTAACGGTCATAGTTGAAAGCAACCCGCTGCTAAAAATACTGATGTTTATTGTACTGCCCTTAAAGGTTGGATTTTGTTTTTTCTTTTTTTATATTCAGCACTCAAATTGGCCAAAGTATTGGTACTGCTATATTACCAATTTGCATTAGCCCATATGATATTTTCCCCGCATCACAATGAGGGTCAACTTCCACCTATGTTAAGTGACTAAAAAAAAGCCAAAACGTGACGACTTACAGTCCCACTTCTAAATTATTTATATTAATAAACTTTTAGCATTCTTTTTTAAGTCCTACATTGGTTGTATTTTACAAAATACAGTTGAAGGAAAAGAAATTCTAGTTTTTCGTGATGTTAGTCATAATTGTCGAGACTAATCCACCAATCACTATTGAAAAGGCCAAGCTCAAGTTACATTGGTAGATATGCTCAGTTATTTTTCTTCCTTTGATATTTTTCTTCTTTGATATTTCAGGTACTTATTTATTTGGGGCATTTACATTCATACCACTCAATTCCTATGTATTAATATATCTAATACCTGAATTTGTATTTTTATTTTTATTTTTATTCTACCTATATCTTTCATATCACATAAAAAATACCACTTTCTTAGCTTTTAAAAGTGAAATACACTTTTTTATGCATAGGAAAGGTGTTAATTATGTAAAAGTTGAAGTTTAGGTATTAGATATCTAAATAAATAGGAATTGAGTGGTATGTATGTAAAGCTTTTATTTATTTACAATAAAAACAACTTGAATTACAAATTAAGGACATAGAAACTACTCTTGGGCAATATGTTAGTCTTCATGAGTCATCTTTTCACAACGCGTTTGTTGGATTATTTCATTCTTTTTTGTCCAGATTTTTTCTCTTTTATACTGCTGATTTTTTGTATGTAGCTTTGTGCTGTGTACTACGGTTTTAAATTCACCTCAAAATTCTCCTATTTATAATCAATTAATTATGTGCAGGTGCTGCTTTTCAACGAGTTCAATGCTTTGTTTGCAACAAGTGCATTTGTACTTCCATCATCCCTTTATTTTATTCTTAAGGTTTGGCTTTCTTAGTATGTACTGTTACATTCTCATCCCTCCATTCTTTTGTTAGTTTCCTTCTTTATTGATAGCCTCTGCTTTGTCATGTAGTGTAACAGGTTTCAATCCTTTCTTAACTAAGGATGGAATGTAGCCTCTCGATTTCATTCTATTTCATTTTAGAATGTAGCCTCTAGATTTCAGCCTAATTATTTATAATGTTTGTCACGTTTTATGAAAGTTGAGGTAACCAAATCTCAGTATCATGATCATGCACCAAAAATAGCAGTATCTTTAAGGATTTACAAATTAATTTTTTATTATTTGAAATTTTTTGCAGGAGCACAAATTCAAAACTAGCAATCCCATATAAATACGTTCTTAAAAAATGGACAGCACTATTTTTATTTTTTGTTATTTTTTTAATTTTTGGACTGTTCTATCCAGTTAACTCAATTAATTTTTTTTAATTTCCTATAATCAACCTCCTTATGATCATTTATGAGCATGCAAATTCATAGTTTGCCATTAATGAATCCATGCACTCTTATCATATTCTTCAAATTAATTATGCAGAAGTATGTTCTCAAACCTTACTATAAGAGGCGGGAACGACAAAGGATGCTTGATAAGATGTACAATAAATCTATTAAGGTAGTCTGTGCCCATGTATAAGATTAATTAAGCATCTTTGAGTTTCTTTTTGTTTTTATGAAGGATATTCAGTTGAGGTTTTTGAATGTCATCTAAGGGAACTTGTCTGTAGATTTACATTATTGCACATTTTTTTTATATGTAACTTGTGTTGTCTGTAATCTTAGTTTTCTCCATTAGATTATATGAAATCTTTTATCTGTATTAATTTTATTCTTGCAACATCTATTAATCTTATTTATTTAGGTTGTATGCTTTTGAATGAGTAGATGGCGAAGAAAGCCTTTTTTTCTAATCAGTTGAAAGTAACTAAAATGGTTAATCTGCATTTGCTGTTTTGTCGGCGAGTCAGATTAAGTTTTAAAATTTTAACTCAATTTTTTGAGTTTGGTTCAAAATGCAAACTAAAGATATACTGATGCACTGACTAGTCTTACTCTGTGGCTTATTAAGGAGTTGTGGAGCAATAAGCCAAGTACAAATTAAGTGTGAACATTAAAAATTTTAAGCATGTCAAGTATAAGCATATTTTTTAAGTTCGTCTCAAGCTCGAGCTCAAAATGTCTTATGATTTGACCAAGCCTAGCCCAAACTATGGCATACTCGACTCGACTCAATTACAACCCTAAGTAGGGCAATAACTCAGTTGCATCTTTAGGTTGGAGTGATAAAGGTGGAAATGGATGCAAAACATTTGTTGTGGTTTTCCACATGGTGTACTCATTGGATTGAAGCCATCTTTAATGGATGCTAGGGAAATTTTATTATCGTGTTGTGTTTGTGGGGTTGGGGGTGGGAGGAGATTGGATTTGATAAAATGATTGAGGGGTGCCTAGCAAAGGATCCAAGAAAAGTTGTTGTCAAAGGTGAAGAGAAATTGGTGGTACTCATTGGATTGAAGTCATCTTTAATGGAGGCTAGGGTAATTTTATTAATGTGTTGTGTTTTTGGGGGTAGGGGTGGGGGTGGGAGTGGGAGGAGATTGGATTTGATAAAATGATTAAGGGGTGCCTAGCAAAGGATGCAAGAGAAGTTGTCAAAGGTGGAGAGAAATTGGTGGTTTTGTAATGTCATAGTTGCTTACGTGTGGAAGAAGGTAGAGTGGGAAGGCCAGATTGGTTGGCGAATTTAAAGTTTATGGGAAGAAAAGAGAAATGTTGAGAAAACCAACCTATGAAATGGGGATAATTCCAACGCTTAGTCAAGCATGAGTAATAAAGCTGTCAAGGGAGGAGAGGCTGGGCATGATCGAGTGCCTAAGTTGACATGATTGCTGCCATCGGTTGTGGAGGAACAAAATTGGTGTTATGTTGTCATTGTTGGCTATGATCATCATTGGCTTTTGATTGGGTTTATGGAGGGATAAGTGAAGCATCTTTCTGGAGCAAACAAGACACTTTGGAATAGATAACACATGTGGGGACTATGACCTACTTAATGGGGATGATTTGATGGAAGAATCACAACGTATATTGTTTGTAAATTGATGTGGATGAAGAAAGAGTGAGATGGAGGGAGTTTCATAAATGGAAGTTGGAACAATTCATGTATACAATGATCATCAAGGGGTCTCAATAATTTGCTCATTAATCAATCAATAATAATCAAAAGTCCATTTAAGCAGCCTTACTTATTAATGAAAAAAAACCCTATGGTAATGATCAGATTATCCTTACCCCTTTTACCTAGAATAAATTTGAGATTATTTATTTTTATTACCTTTAATTAAAAAAACATTGACAAATAAATGGTGTGAATATCAACAAAAAACAAAGGTTGGTCTAAATACAGGATTGAAACTTGATTCGGTTGAGCTCTTTCGTAGATTAGTTTGACTTTTGATTAACCCATGAGAAATTAATAAACTAATCTTTATTGCTTAACATTAATTCACTTGGCCCATAGAGAACTCTTGTTTTGAAGTTTTATAGGTACTAAACAACGTTAAGAAGCCGTTTGGCCATATGGTGAAAGAGGACCCCATTTAATACATGAAACAATGGTAGGAAGCAGCCCAAAAAACACGTATCTGGAGGCCTAGTGCTGAGAGATTCAAAATTGATATATTTCTGAGAACTCTGCAAAATGAACTAGGCGATGGTGACAATACAAACTCAATCTCTAATACGACTTCATTAGACATAAGATCAGACTCAACCTCAGGCACAATAATAAACTCAAGTGTTGGTAACTCATAATCACTTTCAATATCTAGTTTATCTTCATTAACTTGTGTGCGATAGTGTCATTATATACTTCATGAGAAACATTATCAAAAGATGGCAGAATCATAAAGTTCTGCCACATACTCTTGCATTGAAAATGTTTTAAGATTTGTCGAAGGAAAGGAATTTATGAAACATTTATGGTGGATTGCATGGCACTAGAGTGTAAAGCCTTTATTTAAAATGTACATAAACGGGTATCACAATAATTTTCTGTAGGGTATAACTTCTAAGACCTTTTGTGATGAGGTGATGAATCATCATAGCTATAAAGATAAGAAGACAATTTATGTGATTTAGAACAAAAACTGCCCAACAATTGACCATCATAATCAAAATAAACAACATAACGATACGACTTAAGAATCAAAATATGAGAATGGGAATATTGTCCATCCCCATATTTGTGAGTGAGGTGATTTAAGAGGATAAAATTGACATATATAAAATCAACCTTCGTAAGTGTGACTGTAAAAAATGATAAAATGATGCTACATTGACATCTTCCGTTTATTAAAATATGGCTCCATAGAAATTTGAGTGCTGCAGAGAAGATAATGGCAAATAAACATGTAGAGTTTTTGTTATTGGTTGCCAACATGACTCTTGGTAGTTTTTCATTGAATTTTGTAGATTACTTTGCTACGATTGTTGTCTGTAAATTGGTGTAGGTTTTTGCATGATTGTGGGATTGGAGAAATGGAAGAGATGGAATTTTGGAGAGAAGGCGAGAGACATGAAGAAACTTTAATTATGCGGTGATGTGTGGTTATGACATCTCAAAGGGGAGGTGAGTTGATATAATACAAATTTTAAATCAAACTTTGAAAATTTAAAATTAGAAGACAGTGAGAGCAATAACAGCATAAATCAAGTGATGAAAAGAGCACATAATGATTTTTATGTGGTTCCGCCCAACCGTATCCAACATTATGCCTTAGATAAACATATGGACTATGTTTTCTAATATCTCTAGACTTACAACCTTAATCCCAAAAATTCACGCGGCCTGAATGGGCAGAGAAATTTTCAACACTTAATGCACTATTTCTTGATTGAACAATATCTTGAATATGATTGAATAATGAAACTAACTCCAAATGTATTCAAAGTATTTGAGAGTAAAAGAAAAACAAATTTACAAATGTTGCTAATGAATATATTAGCATAATATTGCAAAAGAACATAAAAGAAAAAAAAAATGCAAAATGATTTTACAAACAATGAAGACCACTCTTACAACTTGGTTTGCGAAGAATTTGTCTTTAGAAAACTCATCCCAAAAGAGCTTGTTTTAGAACTTTGAAAGTTGTTGAATATGTCTGGAAGAGAAAGTATAGAGTTTTTAGTATTTCCTCGGTGTACCTAGAGAAGAAATTTGTTTTGAAACACCTAGAGTTTAAAATGAAATCTATTTGGTTAGTTTCGGGGAAAAAATGATGTTGTAAAAGGTGCAGAAGGATTAGGAAAATTTCTGTAGTCATAAGTTATGATTTTCTTAGGTTAATCAAAGCTTCAGATAATTCAATGTAATGAATTTTAAGGATTAGACATTTTAATAAAATTAATGATATATATATATATATATATATATATATATATATATATATATATATATATATATATATATATATATATATATATATATATATNATATATATATATATATATATATATATATATATATATATATATATATATATATATATATATATATATAGATGTATATATGTATATATATATATATTGATGAAGTTATATTTCAATTTGATTCAATGGAATGTTTTGGATATAACGGCAATAGAATTAAACTTTTATTTTGATTATATTACATCGTTACGCATAAGTAAAATTTTTTAATTAAAAATATAAAATTTATCAAGTGTTTTTAATAAAAGCTGATTTGAATTGAAATTTTTGTAAGAATTGCATGAACAGATTCAAATAAATCTTTCATGTTAAAAGCCATTTTTCTTTTCAATTTGTTAGGCTTCAAAAATAGATTTTAGCATGTATGAGCTGATGAGCTAATTTTTAAAGATCACAACTAAAAAATCTATTGAATTTCATTACTTTCTAAGACTAACAAACCTGGATTGGCCTGCCGTGCATTATCCTTGAAATCACTTAAAATAAAATTAGATCCACCAATTGTGTTTTGTTATTTTTAGAATTATGGAGCCAAAGTGACGGATTAGTGGGCATTTGTAATCGATTTGTAGAAGTTTTGAGTGAAGGAGTGCTTCACTTGGTTAAGTGGAACTATGAGCGAGGCACCATTTAAAAACTACATTAAAGTGCAAGTGTTTTTTTAGATCCTACCTAGCTTGATTATTGCTAGAGATACGGTTGAAAAAAATGAAGAATTATGACTTTTGCATATAAATTTATGATTGTGCCAAAACGACATTAGGAAATTTAATTTGTGTGATCATAAGTTGTTCATGTGATTTACGGAAAAGTCAATTGGTTTGGATTTACGATTTGGTTTGATTCCTTGGGTTTGTGAAAGTGAATTTATGGATATTAATGAATCTAAGGGAAGGAATCTTTACAAAAATGTTTTGATGTTGGAACTAGTAGGGAAAACAGTGGAAACACATAAAATAGACTTTCATTAACATTAAAATAAGATTACATCATGGCTCGAATGGAAATTACAACACAAAACATAAAACGACACAAACAAATACTCCTAAATGTATCTTAATTGGTGGTGGAGGTTAGCTAGAAGAATAGGGATGATTGAAATGGGTGACGACAACCACCCGAGGTGGGTGGTAGCGAAGGGAAGATGCTGGATTGAAGGGACAACAAGTGGGAAGGGTTGTAGGTAATCAGCAATGTCAGTGTGGTGGTTAGGAGAAGCTTGAAGTGGTTGGCAACTAAGGGGAGTGAAATAGACAGGTTGGGGATGATAAAAAGGGAAGATACAATCAAAACCTCGGAGGGGATACATTCAAAGCACCACTACCTCCTTGGATACAACCCAAAAAAGGGAAAGAGACTCCGTACAGGAGATATAAAACTGAGCACACTCCGAACTGATTCCTTATACACCTAGGAGAACAATTTATTGGCTTTTACTTCAACAAAAAAAAAGGGGAGTGGGAAGGTAAGAACAATTCAGAAGGTCTTTTTCTGAAGAGGACAATTGTGGAAGGTGCGTGAGACAACCCTGAATCGCGAGGTTTCGCGATCCACTTCTTGTTTCCATGCGCGGGATCACGATTCTTCCTCGCCATCCCGTCTTGCTACGAAGCTTCTTCGCGGGTTCGATCCTTTGTGATACATCGCAGGGGTATGGTCCCCATGTTTAGAGCCCGTGTAAGGGTGCGAACAACGCCCGCCTTAGTGTTTTGGGGTTGGAAGAGCTTCGACCTCGTTCGTTGAAGCTTCTGGTTCTCGCTGCGGTTTCTGGATACCACTGGCGACTGTGCTGGCTATAAAAGCATCTGAGAAGCTTTTACCACTTGTGAGCGTACCTCCCTATCGATCCGTTCTGGTTTAGCATAATCTGAGCCGGAGGTATACCACTATGTATGCTCTCTCGAACCAAATTCCGAACAAATACCTCATATGCTTCTCATCTAATGATAAGTATGTCTTCAGAAAGGTTGAGGATTTGTAAGAGTTTGGTTAATGGTTGATTCTTATTATCTTTTGGGTTTTTCCTTTGGCTCTTGAATTTTTGGAGAACTGACATATTCTGTTGTGTTCCAATAACAAGAGCTTCACACTGGTCTTTTGTCTCTTCATGTGGAACTCTTGGGGTGGGGGCTGAAAATGGAGTTATTTGTGATGCTATCAATTGGTCTTCACTAAAATCATCTACTAAAATTTTAAATTTTGACATCTTCTGGTTTATGTAGTCATTATCCGACATATTTTGGTCTGTTTGATCTTTATATGCCTCTACAAAAAATTCTCCATTTTTTAGGAGAGCAGGAACCACAATCTCATAAAAAATTGCATGTTCCTTTCGATCACTTGGAGGAATGACATTGGATGTATCCACAAATAAGAGAGTTTTATGAGGGAAGACTTCATTGGATGAAAATTCTTATTGGAACTGTTCTTCAGTGTCTGCGGTGTCCTCGCTACAGGTCTCAATAGCACCCTGCTCCATAAAATAGATTAATCCCTTTGTTGTGCATTATGCTTCCTCTTGTTCAAATTCGTGGCACTTGCAACATTTTTTGGTTGTGATAGATTTGCGGATTGGCTTCGTTGGATGGTAACAAGGGGGCCACTTGGTGATATGCTCTTTCTTCTTTAGAAGCCAGAGTCTGCGACTTTTGGCGGTAGTAAGTTGGTAGGAACTGACGTTGTGTTTCTCGCTTTATCTTCATTTTGTTTTATTCTTCCCTTCACCCTTCCAGATCACAGTCGAGGGTAACCTCCCACTGGATTTACTCTTCAATATCCATAAGCCTTCGCTGAAAACCGCAAAGCTCTCTCCTTAACTCTTTTCGGGTAAGCTCAGCCATCCTTCTCCGAGGTACATGTTCAGGGATTAAGGAATCTGAAGGAAAAATTTTTGTGGGATTTGGGTTTGGGTTGTAGAGGATATATTTGGTGGTAGGAAACAGAGTTTTGGTTTATGGTGGATGTTCGGAAACCCTAGGGTGAGGCTAGCTTTGACAAGCTTTGATACCAAATGATACCAGAACTAGTAAAGAAAACATTGGAAACAAAAAAACCTAGGATGAAACTAGGGTTGGACTAGCTCTGATACCAAATAATACCAGAACTAGTACAGAAAATAGTGGAAACACAGAAAACAGACTTTCATTAACATAAAATAAGATTCTATCATGGCTCAAACGGAAATAACAACACAATATAAAATGACAAAAAACACTCCTAAACGTATCTTTATGGGTGGTGGAGGTCGGCTAGAAGGATATGGATGATTGGAAGGGGTGATGGCAGCCACCATAGGTGGGTGGTAGCGAAGGGAAGGTGCAGAACTGAAGGGACATCAAGTGGGAAGGGTTATTGGTGGTCAACAACAGTAGTGTGGTGGATAAGAGAAGCTTAAAGTGGTTGGCGGCTAAGGGGAGCGAAATAGACAGGTTCAAGATGATAAAAGGGGAAAATACGATCAACACCTCGGAGGTTATACAGCTGGAGCACAACCAACTCCTCGGATACAACCGACAAGGGGGAAATGGACTCCACATAGGAGATCTGAAACTGAACACACTCCGAACTGACTACCGACACACCTAGGAGAATAATATATAGGTTCCTACTTCTACATAAATGGAAGGGGAATGGAAAGGCAAGAAGAATCTAGAAGAAAGACTTTTCTTGAAGAGGACAAGTGTGGAAGGTGTGTGAGATGGCCGTAGATCGCGAGGGTTCATAATCAGCTTCTTGTTCCCACGTGCGGGATCTCTATCCAGAGCTTGCTGTCCCGCTGTCCCGCGATCCCGTCTCGCTGCGAAGCTTCTTTACGGGTTCGGTCCCCGCGTCCAGTGTCCTTGTAAGGGTGTGAACAGTGCCCTCGTCATGTTCAATGAAACTTGTGAAGAAATTATCAAACCTCACCTTGATACCAAATCACCGGAGGAAAAACACAATTGAAAAAGTTTGTGAATTGAAGAAAAAGATAAATATAATGAGAATTCAACAAGCATGTGAAGAACATCAAGATGGCCTCATTAATAATTTTCTTATCAGCCATTCAGTATTAATCAATACTCCAGTCAAACAGTCATATTTATGTAGAAAAGCAAACCCTAAGATATGCGGTATATCATCCCAATCTTTATTACATATTATTTAATTAAAAAATATAAATATAATAAGTAAAATTCGGCTAAAAAGATTTTAAAATGGTCCGATTTTACTTTTTTGGCTTATAAACCTGGTTTGATTCCTTGTGATTGGCTTGTAAGTAACTAGATTGTGTGAACTAAACATTATTGGCTTATAAAAATCTGGATTATCTTGGCTGATTTGGTTAATAATCAACAATTCTTTATTGTATGATTTAGGGGGTGATTGCGTGAGAGCTTGATAGCGTGAGCTAAACATTACTACATGATGTGGGAAGTGAGTGCTTTTTTATGGACCATGATTCTAGACATTAAGCTCGAATCAAGCATTACAGTATGAGTGATAACACTGTAATCTTGGTTTTAGCACATTATATGATATGTTGAATTACTTTGTTGGTTAATTAAGAGAAATGGGTACATAATACTTTCATAATTGTGCAATAACATTTTAAGTTCTTAATATTGAACTCTTCCCTCTCAATTTAATTGACATTCTTTTATCTGAAATTCTATGATATCCACCTTATGAATCCTTATTGACAGTGATCCATGCTTGAAGCCCATTGTCAAGTTGGTTTTAGATTATGATCACCATATTGTCTATTTTGAGCATTTTTTGCAGATTAATGGAACTTAGCGGATGAACTTTCTTTTTTAACTTTTAAATTTTTTTAGCAGCAAAAAAATTTTCCTTATCAATAGTGATTGCATTTGTTAGAAGAGACAAGTAGGATGCTTGTTGGTTGTTGATGGCGAATTCAAACTACACATAAGAATCAATGTCAACTAAGATTTTTCGAAACACTTTGCCTTTTTCCTTTCCTAAAGGGTATTTTGTGAGAAAAAAATTTCTTGATTTTTTTTCTTTTATTTTTTTTCTTGAAAGTTTTGTTGGGTTCATCTTGTATTGCAATTTCTCTCCATATTCTTAGTTGGTTCTAGGATAATGTAAATAGATATCTTTTCTCTCTTTAGATACTCTGTAAATTCATCAAATATGTTCTGCCTTTACAGAATGCAATCTGGTTATCTTCGATCAAGTTACATGTATATCTTAGATTCTTAACGCGTGCATTCTTATCTGCTTGAAAACAATGAATCCGATTGCTATCTATGATATGAAGGCCAGTTCTGATATTAACTTCTCGAACTCTTGGTCCTTTTGGAAATCTAAGGCCAGTTCTGCTGATACACCTTTTAATGCCTGCAAACCTGTAGCTCGAGGTACCACAATCTCATATTTTGCATGAACACCCATTATTTCAAACTCACTATCTTTCTATATTAGTTACTCTCAACTCAACTAGAATCTTTCTCCTGTGTTCAACTGGAATTGATGACGTTTCTTTCTTGTTGGCTGGCAGCTGATACTCCTCTTTTGTGTCCTTGCTCTCTTCTGTGTATTGTTTTATTTTCTATTTCTTAAATTGCTCCACGTGTAGTGAAATATATCATCCCCTTGGTTATGCAAATCTGCTTCATACCAAAATCCGTGCCACTATAAACACTTTCTCATTGCGACCGATTTAGGAATACTAGTTCACTCTACCTTTTCTTTGCTTTGAATCAATTTCTCCTCAACCAAGGTTGGCTTGGATGTTCTTCGGGCATACTCAGGCTTTAAGATTTTGGGGTTGAACCATGCTTGTAAAATGCAGTGGTTGGTCGGTGATGTGGCATCTCCACTTTTGAAGTTGTGGTTTAAACATTTGATTTGTTGTGAGCTCGTAGGAATGACACTGAATCTCCCATTTCATTTGGGACCAAGAAGTAATTTTACTCTTCCATTCTCGCTGGAGAGGCACTTTATATTTAGCCACCAAAATAATGCACTTTTCTTTAGCTTATTGGCGGTTAGTTCATCCAGTGTGATGTACAGACACTTAAAGTCACATTTCAAGGTCCAGAGCCACTCAATGAACTCATCCGGATCTACGTGGCTACCAAAAACTACGACAAATTTTCTTTTCAAAATTCTGATTTCTCAGATATTTTATATCATATCTTTGAGGTAGATGTTTTTCATCTCTAGAATCCACATGGTGGAAGGAATTCACTCTATTCATTTGTTCTAGCAAGTCACCATTGTGATAAGCACAACTCATTTGGATTTCCTCCTCTCAAATAGCGGGTTTCACACTGCTTATCCTCCCTTGAAATCCTTTGGACACCTCTTTCTAAATTTCGCATAAATGACATCATTTATTTTTCCCTCAATCATGCTTTCGATGATTATCTCTTTGGCGACATGACCAGGTTTTGGGTGTGAGTGGGTGGAAGTAGGTGTGTTAGGGTGATTTATGGTGAGAAAGAAAAATTTTTAGGTGCAAATATGTTTGGTATGACGGATGCTAGAAAGTCTAGGATAAGGCTTAGGTTAGGCCATCCCTAATACCAAATGATACTGGTATTAACCCAAACAAAACTAGGAAATCAAATATTCTTACTGGAAGCAAATCTGCAGTTATAATCAAACATACTTGAAAGTGAAACTACAACACACGCAAACTCTCTTTAGGGTGGTTCCCAAGTGATGGTGGTGACGGTTTGGGGGCTTGAACATATGACAACAAAGTAGGGAAGGGGTTTTCAGGCTGTGAAAAAGGGTCGACAATAATTATGGGCGGCTGGAACAACAAAGTAGCAAAGGAAGGCAGTCTAAACAGCAGCAGTTTGCTGTTTGGGGTAACTGGACAGCAAGAAAATAACAAAGGGAAGGTGTTGCGTGCTACGGAAGTGATGATGGAGGGACGGGACCATGAGGGCAGCAAGATCGAGGTTTGGAATTGTGATGGAAACGGGTATGGGGCAGCTAGAATGTTGTCGGTTGTCGAAAACAACTAGAGGGAGGGATGGAATCTGATTCGGAAGGAGGACAACAAAAATTGTGGAAGGGAGGTGGCTGAAAAGTGAACTGAAAGAAAGAATAACGATGACTACTGTTCGGGCAGCTGCAATAAGGAAAAAGGCGTGGCGGCAAAGCATAGGGTGCGTGGAAGGAAAGGTATACTATAAATGCTCCATCGGGAGCGAAGCACCACCTGACTTTTGAAAGAAGGTCACCACTCAGATGACTTGCAGTCAGAGCAACTTCTCATCTTTGGATACAACCCTAGAAGGGAAACACCAGATGCCGGTGGTATGAAATTTATGACTAAATTCTTCTAAATTCTTGTGAATTAGGTGTTGGAGTTGAGGAATGTGATTGACGTTGTTGAAGTGTATCAATGTTTATACATGCTCAATGATAGTCTCTCTCTAAACACAAATGATCTCACCTCCATTTTTTATCTTAAATTTTGAGTCTTGAGTTTGTCTCTTAAAAAATAAGTCATGTTATGACATTGTCGCACAGGTCATCCTAATTTTATTTTTGTTGTAAAGTTATATTCTCATTTATTTATCAATAAAAATCATAATTCTTATCAATGTGAGATTTGTAAACTTGCCATACACACCAAAAATAGTTATCTTATGACTCTTTACAAACTCTCACGCCTTTTTTCTATTATCCACAGTGTTATTTGGGGATCTTCAAATGTGAAAATCCTAAGTGGGGCTCGATGGTTTGTCTCATTTATTGATGATCATATTAAACTATTTGGGCATTCCGAATAGAAGAGAAATCTAAAACAACTCAAATCTTTCAAATTTGTATGACATGATTTAAACTCAATTCTAATACAAAATTTATATCCTCAAAGTTGATACAACAACAACAACAACAACAACAACAACAATGCCTTAATCCTTATGTTAAGAAAGGCAGAGATAGACCTAGGAAGACTACGGCTACATGAATCCTTTTTCTCCATTGTGTTAATCCTAATAAATTAAGATCTTTTTTTATACAATAAGCTCAAGTCTTCCTAGGTCTACCTCTGCCTTTATTAACATAAGTTGAATATAAAACATCTACTCTCCTAATCAGATCATCAGATGGTCGACGTTTAATGTGACCAAACCATCCAAGGTGACTTTCTCTAATTTTGCATGTTACTAGAGCAACAACAACCCTATCACGGATATATTCATTTCGCATTTTGTCTACAAGTGTAAAGCCACTCATCCACCTAATCATTCTCATCTCGGCAACACTTAGCTTAGTATTATGTTTCTCTTATAAAGGCCAACATTCCACGCCATAGGCATTGTAGGTCTCACCACCAACTTATAAAATTTTCCTTTAAGTCTAAGCCGTACTTTTTTATCACACAATAGGCACAAAGCATTCCTCCACTTCAACCAACCAACTTGAATTCTACTTATAAAATTTTCAATTCCATTCTTGTGGCTTATCTTTCAAAAAGTAGAATTATCAATGTGAGTTTATGTATTGATGCTTGACAAAAAAAATATGATAAATGACAGAAAGAACATACATCTTCTTGAGGTATCTCGCTCAATTATGAATCAAACTCAATTCTATTGCAAAATTTATATCTTAAAAATTGAAAGTATAAAGAAAATTTTCAATTCCATTCTTGAGTCCTATTTTTCAAAAAGTGGACTTATCTATTTGAGTTCATGTATTAATGCTTAACAAGAAAATATGATAGTTGGGAGAAAGATTTTACATCTCCTTGGGGTATCTCGCTCAATTATCATTTTCCTTAATTTTCGAAATATTTTTAGGGGGAAACAATTCTTATTGTCACATACCTTATCAATTAACTGCCTAGCTTGATACTTGACTTTAAAACACTCCTTGTTTTAATGGTTACTTATCCTTATTTCAAAGCTTTCTCTTCTACTATATTGCTTAAAACCTTTGTTGTGTATCAGTTGTTCGCATCTATTCCTAAAATGCACAAACTTGATTAAATTTATCAATTGTAATTTTCTTGGTATGCCTCCAAAAATGGGTATAAGTGTTACTCTCTTGTTACCAAAAAAAAAGATTGCAACTCCATGGATGTCACATTTTTTGAAAATTAATTCTACTACCCAAAATCTGAGGTTTAAGGGGAGAGTACAAATGAGCATCAATTTTGGGATGTATTTGATGACTCCTACACGACCTCACCACCTATTCTACCAAGCCCTCATATCTTGTTTCAGGATGTCCAATCAATCAAACTAATCTAACCTGAAGCTTATAACAAAAACTTCATTTGTACAAAAGGAGAATGAAAAACCCTGAGCAGGTAGAAAACAAATTACAAGGACAGAACAGCTCAAATCAAAATTCAAGTTAGCATTCAGCTGAAATTTCGGGGCAGGAGTGTAGTACTCATGAGTTATAACGTTCCCCTTCTAATGTTGGTGACAAGAAAAGCTGTATTAAATATATAATTTAGTTGCATGTAGCTTGTGAGAAGTTATCTTCATCCTACTGATCTTTTGTTTCTAATTTTGATTGTGTGTAGGTTTCCAAATCTATTCATGAAGCTTTTGAAAATCCAAAATAGAGGGTAGTATTTGAAGAAGAGATTCAGCACTGAAGCATAATAACTCATAAATTCTTACTAAACTCCCTCAAAATAAGAATCCAATCTGATGCAAATGGGTGTTTAGCATCAAATAGAATGTTGGTGGGGGTATTTTGAGAGGTTCAAAGCCAAATTTTGTTGTAAAAGGTTTTACTTAAGCTTATGGGATTGACTATCAGAAGACCTTTGCATCAATTGCTAAACTAAACACTATCAGTTTCATTTCCGTAACAGTGAACAAGAAATGAGGACTGCATCAAATCAACACTAAAAATGCCTTCATGAACATGGATTTAGAAGAAGTTTATATGGAGATACTATCAGGACTTGAGAATGATTCCAATAAATACTTAATATGCAAACCCAGGAAGTTTGTTATGGGCTTAAACATTCACCAAGAGCATATTTGAAAGGTTTGCTAAAAATATAAGATCTAATGGATATTCTCAAGGTCAAGCTGATCATACTTTGTTCACAAATTACACACAGGGGTGTAAGATTGTAGCACTGATAGTATATATGGATGATATAATTCTTAGAGATTCTCAAAATCAAAGATGTGCTTCCCACTCAGTTTGAAATTAAGGACCTACGAGTCATGAGATATTTTCTTGGTATGAAGGTAGCAAAGGTCTAAGGAAGTCATCATTACAAAGTAAATACATTTTAGATATACTAAAGGAGACGGGGATGATTGGATGCAAACCTACTAATACTTGAGTGGATTCCAAAGATTGGTAAGTGAAGATGTCAAAAATTGGTAGAAAAACTCATCTATCACATATGAGGCTAGATACTGCATAATCTGTCCGTATCTTGAGCCAACATATGAATAACCCAAATCAAGAGCATTCGGAGATGATATACATGATTCTTAGGTTCTCAAGAAGACTCCTGGTTTTGGATTAATTTTTGAAAAACTAGAAGCCGAGAGTTAGAAATCTACATTGATGCAAGTTGGGTTGGGGAACTCACCGATAGAAGGTCAACCACATTTTATTGCTTCTACGTATGTGGAAATTTGGTTACATGGAGAAGTAAGAAACAAGCTATTTTTTTTGTAAGTGGTGCTAAATTTGAGTATATGGTTTTCACCTTAGGAATTTGTGATTGGGGTGTACCTTCAATAGACCTATAAAGATGTTTTGTGATAGCTAAGCAACTATTAGTGTTGCCAAGAATCCAGTGCATCATGACAAAATCAATCATATTGAAATTGATAAGCACTTTATATCTGAAAAGTTTAATGGTGGAATTATACAATTAAACTACTTCACAATACCAATCTTGGTCTCTACAACATCTACGACCCAGCTTGGGGGGGGTGTGGAAAGCTGAAAAGTTCTGCTACTTTTCATGATGGGTCTGCCAACTGCTTCAAAAAATCATGAAAAGATTTGATTCAACATATCTTTGGAAACACCTTTCTTAGTTTTATTCTCTTCCTACTTTACGTTTCTTTATTTTTTATTTCAGAATTATTTGCTTTCTTAATTTAGACTTGCTATATTTGGTAAGTTTTTTAAATAGGGGATATTAATTTCTCTATCTTAATATTTGCCCTACATGTGAATAATCTATTAAGGATTTTTCCTCCCAAAATTTGCTTTCTAGAATTAGATTTAGAAAAAGATTTACTTTTACAAAATAGTTGTACATATAATTTCACTAAAGCTACATTAGAATATGCGCCTCATCTTATTCTAATCTAGTCAAAAGCTGGAATATGAAATTGACCAAAAGTTGATTTGAATCTGAAAAGAATGAATATGGGATCATTTTTTAACCCAACCCTCAATTAGAATCTTAGATTATTGATGACTGAATTTTATTAAGTTATGCATGCTGAATTTATTAAATCATTCGAACAATATATTATTATCCCTTGGGAAATTCTCTATTGACATTTTCTCTCCGTTGCATGTCAAATTGACCTTGATCTTTTTGGCCCTTGATTTATTTATTTATAAACTAATAAAAAAATTTACTAAGTCAAATTGTGTCAATGTTGTCCTTGATTTATTTATGCTAACAAGAAAGCTTGAAAATTTAAACTTCATTTGCTTGGTTGAATCCAAAGACATGTGATTCATTGTATTTTTTATTTTACAACCATTTAGATTATTAATCTTATAAAATGTTTATCCATCGATATGATAAACATGTAGTGTTCAGTGCAGTTAGCTATAATCCCTCATCAACTAACATTTATTATTTCTTCTTACCTCTACATGTCTTGTATTTTATTGCATTACTAGTTCTTGATATGTATGATTTGCATGAAAATAGTTCTCAGAAAATTGCTAACCCTTATTATTGTAACTCTACTGAAAATTTTAACTATAGATATGTGGAATTCAAATAAGGTGAGAATGTTACGATTCATCTAAATCCAAAAAAAATTTCTTTGAGAACCATTGAGAAATTAGGATGAATAATCACAGGTAACATTGAGAATGTTACGATCAAATAAAGTTATATGATAAATTAGGATGAATAATCACAGGTAACATTGAGGTTTGAAATCCTCCAAATTCAAATTCACTTTTTAATATATATTGGTTGGATCACTGTAGCGCTTATATTAGCCAATTTCTTGCTGCTGGGATTTTTGTAATTTATAGTTCCTATATTTTTTTGTCAGTGGTTTCTTTTGCAGTTGTTTGTTGCCATGTTCTCTTGTGGTTTTGTTGCATTTTAGCAGGTGCAACTTTTTCTGTTTTTTTGGGTTGTTGGGATTACAGCTGGGAGTTACCTTGCAATCTGTTTAACCTCTTCTGGGAATTCTTTGTTTCCTTAGCAGCGCATTTTTTTGGAGTTAATAGTTTATATCCTGTGAAATTTTTGTTTTTGATGCATTAATTTCTTCATCATGCATTTTCATTAGGTTTTTGTTAGAATCTCTACAACATAATACTCTTTAGGTTAGTTATGCTTTGCATTTTGATTATGCAGATTAACTAAGGATTGCAGGGTAGGTCATGTTAAGGAAACTTTAATCATGTCAACAAGGCATCACTTAGTAAATTTCTAGAGAAGTCGTACAAAAAAAAAAGAACTATGATAATGGACCCAATGAAGAATTCTATTTGCAAAAGGAGCCTTATTGAATTGTTTCTGGAGGCTGTGAGATATATAGTTAAGTTAGAAACTTGATTTATAAATTGATACAGATTGAATTTTGTTTGTTAGATTAAATCTTTTGATTGTCTTAACTTTTCAGAGCTGTGATTTATGTTGGTTATTGAATTAATTGTATGGTTCCTCACACTCTTCCCTTTATTAGGAGATGAATCCGAACATTTTTACTACTTCATTCTTCTGTTTACTTGTTAAAGTTTAATGCCAGCCGAGTCAGATTATCTCTAATGGTTATTTATTGGTATTTTTGGTCTTATCTGTACATTTCAAGTTGCAAGAAGCAAGGAAGGTGGCCGAGAAAGCACAAAAATTACTAGAAATTGTTTCTAATAGAAAGAAGAATAAACAAGTGGAGAAAGGAGGATTAGTAATTTCTAAAGCTTTATATGGAAATCTCCAAGAAATGGAGGGAAGGGGTGAGCTCAGAGAAGAACAGAATGATGAAGTGACTTCGCAAGTTTTAGATGTAACTTTGCCGCTCAACTTTTTGGTCAGTGATTCAGGACAGCTGAAGGTATTTGCTGATTATGCTGCTTTTTATGTCTATTCTTATATTTTTGTAGTAGCTAAATTATTTTCATTTCCATACTATTCATGGTTAGATGTGTAAAACCTTAAGACTTGCTGCCATGCGTTAGACTGTAGAGATATAAAGCTAGATCCGTCGATACCAAGGATCACTTTTTTGTTCTTATGTTATCAATATTTACGTTTTTTTATTGTGATCTGTGTTTTTAGTATATTATTTATGATATTTTGTGTGGGAGTTACATATAAAAGGGAAAAAAGAGATTGAAAAAATAGTGTACTCTTTTCTATGTATTTAGTTCCACAAAATAATTATAACACATCAAGTTAATAACAATTTTGAACTAATACATTTTGAAAACATAATTTTTAACATTACAGCATAAAATATTGTAGCACTATAACACTAAATATAAACAATAACATAGATATTGAAATAAATGATTGATATAATTGTAATAACCCCCCAAACTCTCAATAATTTTTTTTCTTTTACCATCTTTTCTTCTGTCTTGATGTTTGCTGCTCCATTGTTTGTGGTGCATTGCCTCCATCTCAGCTTGTGGTGTACTTGTGCAAATATTTTTTTTCTTGACTCAGTGCAGCCATTTTTTTTCATCACCTCATCAATTGCATTTTCTCCACTACCAGAATGAGATGTTTGGGCATTTTATACGATACCCTCGACCCCTAAATAATAAATTCCATTTTTTTTTCCTCTTATGCTTGGCTCCACAAATTAAATTTTGATTATTGAGAAGATCCGTTGGATGCCCCTTATCTTGTAGTTGATAATTTGCATATGCTCATCCTAAAAAAGTGTAGAGTGTTACTAAATATAATATATTTTTCAATAATTAACAACTTTATGGCATTTTTTTAACATTAACATATAAACCTATTGTGATCTACTATCAACCCACCACTAGTCCTCTTAATATTTGTGGCATGTAGCTCTATTATTGTGAGTTCTCTTTCCATTATTTTCTTCTGTAAATTTTTTTAAAACTAATTGTATATAAAATAAAAATATATCACATATACATGATTTATAACTTATCATTCTGTTTTTGTGATTTGTCTGTGGTACTGAGTCAGTAGTATGGAGGGCGCTACTCATATCACCACAGGCAGTAACATTGTTTACTTTTTTGTTCCTCTTTAAGAGCCTAATTTAGTATAGCTTAATCTCTGAATAAATCCATCCAAGCTATAATCTTTAAAGAACTCTCCCTAGACTTTCGAATATCTGTGAACATATCTCACAAAACGAGTTAAGCCTCATTGACCAAATTTTTCATTTTATTTTTTTTAAAGAAATTTTAAACTTCCATTATCACTAGATGTTGATGGCCTAATAGCTTGATGAATCACTTGCATTTGCAATCTCATTTTGAATTGTTGTACATTTTTATAGGTTTTTCTGATCTAGGATGTAAGAGCTTTATTAAAAGTTCTGTTTAATACTGCAACTATAAATGAGATGATATTTACCAAGTACAATAATGGCTTTTTTTAATCAAAAGATGAGGGTATTACTTTTATTTGAGCTTTAGTGGTTGGGCTAAAAGGTAAATTTTATGAAATATAAGTTATTTTGATTTTATTGTTTGGCAACAAATAATATGGTGAAAGCCAAGTTAAGCGTGGAATGAGAATGGGGAGAGTGGATATGTGGTAAAGTATGCAGGCTAGGTTATTTCATTCTCTAAGGATCAGATGATAAGTAGTTGCCTTTTTCTATTAGTTCGCTTTTCCATATTGGGTATGCAATAGATGGTAGAAAGGCAATGAGAGAAACTATATATTTTTCTTATAGAAGCATATGATATTGCAATAGCAATTACTGAATTTAAGAAATGAAACGATTACTATTTTTGAAGGTGTTGCTACCAAATATTTTTTATTTAAAATTAAACAAAAAGCTTTTTTAAGAAGGCATAAGTGATTGTAAAAGAATGTTTGATGGTGTAACATAGTCAAGTAATAAATGTATTTATTTGGAGTAAAGAGAACGATCAAAATAAGTAATTTTCTTTTGATAAGATTATAAAATGTGAATTATATTTTGCAAGATATGCTGTTAAGACAGAACTTAGAATTCCTGGGCTGAGTAAAGTCTAATTTGTGATAATATGATTAGATCTATTAAGAAGATTTCTCTAGATGCTTTATGAGAGTTTTAAACTAGAGCACGTACATTAAATTGTGAACTTTGTTATTGGAGTTAAGAGTTACAAAAGGTTATTAAAGAAAATAAATATTTTTTTTGAAGGGTGGTTAAAAAAATATTATTGAGCTTATAATAATTATAAAAAATTTATAAGTCTTGAAAAGAGGGTCAGTAATTAAAGTAACTTTTTTTTTATGATTTATATAATTGGCTTGGTACTGATGATGGGAAAAATGAGATATAAATAGTTAGGGTAAGAGATAAAATATCTAAAAGCTTTAATCAATTAGATGCTTTTGAAATGATGGTAATAAAGGTTTAGTCTAAGATTAAGCAATCAATAAATGATGGAATATTGAGTTTCAAAAAAATGTGTTAAAAGAGCATAATGAACAACATAATGTGATATATTATAGATTCATTTTTTAAAGGGAAATGGTTTGCTCAAAAGATGTTTAAAGGCTTAGGTCCTAGATAAGATACCAATTAATATTTAAAGAGTTATGGGTGATGTTATGGTTTGATTAACAAATATTTTTAATGAACATTGAAATAATATGAGCATGCCTAATAATTGAAGATGTATTTTGGTACCAACATTTAAGAACACAGGAATTGCTCAAGCTTGTTGCAATTATAGAAGAGTTTAGTTTATGAGTCATATGATGGAGCAATATGAGGAAGTGATGGAAAATATTTAGGGAGATTAATATTTGAAGGATAAATTTGATTTTATATTAGAAAAATTCACTATGAAATTATTTTCTGAGCTAATACAGTAAGTGTTAAGTAAGATTGTGAAAAGATATTCACTTACATTTATTAGTGAGTATTTTAAGAACCGTTTAGGCTTAACATCAAGGAAATTTAATTGTAATAGCGTTTTAGGTACAAAGACAATAAATGTTAAATATAGAGATTGTGGAAAAGATATTCATATGAGATTTATTAGCCTTGAGAAGAAATACGATTAGGGTGTTTGGGGAAGCTGCAACTTATTAAAAAGCAGTTGTGAAGCTGCTGAATAATAATCAGATGCTCAAAAAGCTGCGGTGGCTATTATAGTTTTGTTTTTTTAGAAAGTCAGACCGTAGCTAGGAAACTGCCACCACACTTAGTCAGGGATGGTGAGAAAACACAGATTTCATCGGCAACTTTTTGAAAAAAACTACCAAAACCCAATTTACCCAAATTGACAAAACTGCGGTGCGGTGCTGCATCGCAACCGCACCGTTGCCCCAAACGAAAAAAAAAAAACTTATATTGTGCTTGAATGCACAGCATATTTAAAATAAAATGAAGAATTCCAAAGGGCCATGTTCGAGCACTTACTATGCCCCGGAAAAAGAAGAGGAAAAAAGGAAACTAAAACAGCACATGCAACAAAGTTAACAAAAGAATATAGATAAAAGGATTTATTTAGGGACTCCAAATAGTTGTAAATGGTTGATTGATACTTATATGGTTTTATCAAATGAACTAGAGGAACATGGCTTCATCTGCTTTTTTTCTCAATGGAAAAAAGAATGATTCATATGTTTTATCCTTTGTGGAAACATGAAATTAAATTTAAATACTCTTTAATTCTTGTGCAGCTTCATGGGGGCATTAGAAAATCTGGAATAATGGGCTTCTATGATCCCTGCCCTGAATTCCCAAAGCAGCTACTGGTAGAATATACATTTCAAGGCGAAAATCATCAGGTTTGTATTCATCTTTCTGCATTTTTGCACATTATATAGCATCTCAACTTGATCAAACTTATTGGTTTGGTTGTGCCGCACAATTGTGCAGGTTGTCGTGGAGGACTGCGATGAGTTGATGATCCCGAGGTAAAAAAAAGCATAGGGAGTAAACTACAATGTATTGATTGGTGATTAGTTTTGAGTTTGTTACCTCAACAATTTTGTTTGGGAGCAAATTTGCCTCCAAGGTGTAAGTCTATTAGATTTTAAGCTTCAATGAGTCCTTTTTTTTTTCTTCTTTGTCCTGTTCTGTGAGGGATGCCACAGTTTAAAATAAATATTTAAAATAAATTGCAACTAAATTTTGTAATATTTCCATTTTCTGCAGCTTTTATGGCTGGCTTTTATATAAGTTGGATTGGCGCATTCAAAACTGTGCTAGTATTGAACTTAAGAAAAGCAGATTTGCTTTTACTTCTGTTGTCTTCCCTTTGTGCCTTCAGGAACCTGTTTTTTAATTTTTTTAATTTTTTTTCTGGGATGAAGGCTAATGTTAATTAACATAAGTTCAGTAAAATAGTACTGATTAACAACCATGCATATTCTTATTATAACATCTCTGTTGTTTTGACTATAATTACTTGTCTTTAATCATATTTTTAAGTCAATTTCAAGTTAGTTGAGTCTATGATTAAGTATAATTTTATTTCCTAAATAAGCTTGCGGTATTATCAGGGAATAGTTCTTAGAGGTTGTCTGTTCTTTGATAATTAGAATGATTATTGGCATCCTAATCATTTTGGATCTTTTTCTTTTTACAATATGGAGTGCTTGACTGTAGTAAGGATGTAATCACTAGAAGATTCCCATTGTTTTTAGTTGTCCAAAAGTATAGTTAAATGTAAAATGGACCTTGAGTTGTTTGAAAGGAATTGGGGAAAACAATGAAATAAAAGAAAGTTGGGAAAATAATATTAATAAAACTATAAGAAACAATGATGGAAGAGAGTTTATGTAATTTTGTGAGATCATACATCTATGTGTAGAAAGAGATGAATGACTCCCCTTGGTTCTCCTTGAGAAAACCTCATACATCCAACTATGTCTTCTTTCTCTTAAGTAATCATTAATAATTACTTGATAGATAAATCTCTCTTATTATTCAACCTATGTAACTTACTCTCTAATCACTCCTTTGACTGACCTTTATCTGTACATTGGTAGCTAGGGGTGGCTCGCTCGTGTTCCGCTCGTTTATATTTTGAGCTAAAAAAGTCTGTTCTTGTTCGACTCGTTTGTTTAGCGAGACAAACACGAGCCGTTTACGAACAAAGAGTCGTTTTATTAACCCTAATCATGTAGTCATAAGATGCTAAGGAATTGGGCAAGATTTTAAAATTATTGTTTATATTAAAAGATGATTTGAATCTAATTTAGTATTTTTTATTCTATTTTCTTAATTAATACTTTTAATTAATTATAAAACTTTGTAGCCTTGTAGTCAATTAAATTTTATAAAAATACTACTCATCAAATATATATATATATATATATATATATATATATATATATAATTGATTAGTAGTATTTCGAGCCAAAACGAGCCGAACACAAACAAACAAATCTTTGTTTGTGTTGTTCATGTTCGGTTCGTTAACTTAGCGAATAAGACAAACACGAGCTTCTTAACGAGCCAAACACGAGCGGTTCGCGAACAACGAGCCTTTTTGACAGCCCTATTGGTAGCAATGAATAGAGTAAAGTGCATTTTAAAGTCATGCAATTCACCTCTTTATTGAATACATTACATGTGTTCTAATAAAATTATGAAGGAATAATTAGATGGCAATAAGAGAGACAACATGTTTTTATGGGTTAAGTAGAGTTAAAAACAAATTAAAATGCATGTAATGCGTCTTAATTTGACATGAAAAGTTCATAACAAAACTAGACTCCATCGCCAATAATTTTCACCTAGAAACTAAAGGTTTTGATATAATATCTGGCAAAAGGTAATCTCTATATGGAATCCCTTCTCAATCATTCAAAAGGCTTCATTACAATTTTGTAGTACCTTATCAATCTTGTATTGTAATTTCCTCTTCTTAACTCTGACAAGTTATTTGCACGCAATGCTTATTTATGCTTTAAAAGCTTCCCTATGAAGTAAAACTCATCACAAATTGCTCGTCTATAGTTACTGGTAATAAATTTATCATTTTCTCCCACCAATTTTTATTGCAAGTAATAAACATAGTATCATATTTATTTTCATGTGTTATCATCTTTACATGTTTGGTCTCGTTCGAAATGTTATTACAATAGGCTAAAATGTAACCTTCACAAAGGTCATAAAAAGAGATAAAGGACTTATTCAAGCTATAGATGTCTTAATAAGACACTTCAAAAACTAGAGGACTCATTTTCTAGGTTATCAAAAACTCTTTATGCTATTCTAGTTAACCAACAATAGTGGGAAAAATAAATAATATTGTTGAAATCATTTAAGAATATACAACCCAACAAAACAAAAATATGAAAATGTAACGGTTGACAACACAAACTCGAACAAGGGTGGATCGTGGGTCTGTGGTTATGATTGGTGCGGGTTTGGACTGCAACGATGTTACAAAAAAGCATTTAATTAGCTGAAAGGTGTGGCTATAGCAAAGGGGTGTCGATAGCAGCGAGGGGGAAGTGCAAAGCCACATGAACAATAAGTTTGGGTGTTGTTATGAGCGATGACAAGAAGAAAAATGGTTAGACAAAGAAGTCAACATAGATAATGACTGTTCTAGATAGAGACATAAAGGGAAAATGACGATCATATCGACGGGAGATGCGGTGGACTCTAGGATAGCAAAAGGATGGCTGTCTGGGGCAACAATAATGAGGACAAGCGACTGGAAGGTGAGAAAATGTAGAAAAATAGCTAAGGGTTGCTATTCAAAGTGATTGCTTCAAGGGCAGGTGACAGGTAGCAATGTAGAAGGAATGAAAAAGGGTTGGTGACAAATAATCCCCACATCACGAGCGAGTTACAATCATAACACCACTTAACCCTTGGGTACAATCTTAGAAGGGAAACACAGAAGTTGAAGACAATCTCAAACAAACACACGATAAAAACTAACCCTAATATATCACAAAAGAAAATTTACAATAATAAGATAACTAGGAGTAGGTCCAAGGGACCAACCAACACTCCACAACAAGGAAAAGCTTAGACCAAGTTAGTCTAAACAAGCAAGTGCTTGATACACCTAAAATATATAGTCTTTATGTACAAATTTTTATATCTATTTTTGAGATATTGCGCTTTAATGAAAGGTATTTGTGTGTTTTTCTTTCAGGTACAATCAAATGGATAAAACATGGTAAAAGAAGTGAAAAAGGATCAAATTTGGAGCAAAAATATAGGTGTTAAAATTAAATGAGGGGTCTAAGCGCCCAGGACTAGCGCTTACACGCCAGTTAAACAGAAAGACCAGCACCTAAGCTCCAGTTACCCCTTGCTTAAGCGTCAGAAGTAGTTATTTGATGAATAATTGAATTTAAATGAATATTGAAGAGGTGTTTGAAGCAACCCTTGGTGAAAACATCGGAAATAGTTAATGAACACGCAAATTCATTTAATTGGCTTTTAAAAGGAGGGAACTTCTAGAAGATTCATTGAATGGGGACACATTTTGAAGAGACACCAAGACACCTTTTGGAAAATTATAAAAAAAGATTTGGATTGAAGAGGAAAGAACCATCATCCATCGAACGATCCAACGCCAACCACCACATGTCGTCGCCGCTGCCACCGCCTACTTTATTTTTATTTTAAGTTTTAGGTAAGTGAAGGAAAAGATTCAAAGGAACTTCAAGACTTTGGTGGAGAGAATTTTGAGATATGTTTTTATCTTTGAGACTACATTTGGTTTTAATTTAGACTTCTTGTTTGTGTGCATGATTTTTACTTTCAAATTCAAGTGTGGTTGTGTTTTCTCCATGAATTCTGATTAGTTTTCTTTATCTTTCAAAATGATAAGTTATTAAGTATTGGATGAAAAATGTGTGAAGTATTAGTCTTTAATGTTAAAAGAAGTTATGATGATTTTAAACCTTGTACTTCATTTACTTCTTGATTTAGTCAATTAAGATGTTAATACATGTTGTGAGAACATGTAAGATTCGAGATGATATTGTCTCAATCAACAAATTGTAATAATCACATTTGATTTCATGGACGAGAATGTAGTTTATGGACTTTAGTGCAAATAAATAGAGAAATAAACTTTGAATGATGTAGAATTAAAGGACTTTAGAGTGACAGTCTAAAGCCCTCAATTTGATTTATAGTTTTAGGTTTTGATGCAAGAAGTTAGCCCCCAAGTGGAGGGAGAAGAGAGAACTCTAGAGTGAAAGCTAGTATCTTCCTTACCTAACCCTTCTTCAAGGCAATTCAAACTATAGATTAGCCAATGTTCTTTCTAGCATCTCTAGTCAGGTTAAAGAATATTATTTCTTTTATTTTTCACAACACAATTAAAATACTTCTACATTAGAATTATTATATTTGTTACTGATTCATGATAAGAAAAATGTTATTTTATTTATATTGTCTTCATCTTGCAAATATCTAGTTAAGTTAGTTAGTTGCTTACTTTATTTTCAGATATAAAAAATTATAAAAAAAATCGAACTTTCATTCATATTACAGCATCTAGAGTTTGAGTAAGAATATTTTTCTAAGTGAAATTTGTTATTTAATTTCTTGTGATTTGTAGTTGCATATTTTTGTTGTCCCTATGGGTTCGTTGTTCGGGGCTTAATCAAAAAGTCCTATAATACTTGATAACGATACATATATTTGCGTAGTATACCATATTTGAATATTATAATAGTATTTTTATTTGCTTCGAAGTCAAGATTTTACCTAGTTATTACAATAAAATCAAGATTTGACATAATTTGAGGTGAAGCTGCACATCAATATAAGTTTTTATAAAGTAACTCTCGAGCTATTAAATTTGTAATTGACCTCTTCTACTCTTTGTACTCAGCTAGGTGCATTCGATAAACAAATTTGTCTAAGAGAATTAACTCTAGAATGAAACTTATAGCATACTAGATCACTTTCAATGGTAACCACTAAATAATATAATATGTCTTATTATGTTTGATAATTCCTTTTAAAGGGGCTTGCCCTTTTCAAGTATTAACTCATTAGACTCACTATCTTCTAGAACAACCAATATTAATCTATCGGAGTCTCGCTCATGGGCTCAACTTGAGTTGCTAGTGTCTCTTTCTCATTAGTAGGCAATTGAGACTCCTCACTGACATCTTCAACCTCTCATATATCCTTATTCATTTCTCCAATTTTTCCCTAATAAATGAAACCAATCATTCTCCTATTTAGTCAACTTGATTTAATATGCCCAAATCTGTGACACTTGAAACACTTTTCCCCTGAGATGGATTTAAAAACAATGAATGGCTCCACCTTCTCTCCACCCTGAAGTAGTGTCATCTCAGGTGGGGTCAGCTTGGATATTTTGCTGAGTGCACTCTTGATGCCTGATCTTGGGATTGAACTCTGCCTATAGGATATGTCAATCACCTGACTATGTTGTCTCTCCACCTTCAGAGCTATAGTTTGAATATTCTATAATTTATTATAAGACTGCAACTGCACCACATTGCCAATAGACGATTTCAATCCTCTCAAATATTGAGCTATGATATTCTCTTCGGGCCCCACTAGCCCACATTTCAATATCCTTTAATGAGAGATCTTACAACTGCATTTGAGAAATTCATGAGAACATATCTTGTCTATAATGTGCAGCCAGACACTAGCACTAAAAAGTAATCTCCATAAGATCAAATAACCAAAAAATAACTTTAAAATAACAAAATAAGTTATAATATATCAAATATGTTTTGTTTCAGTTAAACCATAAATAAAATAAAATAAAAATAAAAACTAAAAAATAAATTAAAAAGTAATCTCCATAGGATCCTTCCATTTAGGATCAATTTTATTTTTTATTTTTATTTCATTTATTTATGCTTCATTTTGATATAAAACATATTTTTTTGTGGTAGTTATTTTTTAAAACACTCAAAATTATAAATGGCGTTTTAAAATTTTTTAAAAATAATTAATTTGTTTTTAAAATTTAAAAAAATGCAACAAATAAAATCATTGTTAAAATAAAAGAAAAGAAAATACAAAAAAAAAATCCCAAATAAACCCTTAGTATATATAGGCAAGCCAATATGTATTCACAAAAATAAGATCATTTTCACTTGTGGCTGTATTTCTAGTAGTTCTAACATTTTCTCATTACTGAGTGATTGCTACCATTCCGGAAATGAAGACTCATACATGGCCACGCTAATCATACTTAAACATATTGTCTTACACATGCAAAATTGCCTGGAGACTATAGATTTTGTAATTAAAATTGACTTATATATAT
>NEWO01000036.1:933711-961796 GCA_003013225.1 Phalaenopsis aphrodite | reverse complement strand
GAGCTCCAGAGCACCAAAAAAGAGTGTGTGGGCCCTGTGGAAGATGAAGTAGGGGTTGAATAAGAGCCTGCGATCTTATAATAATCATTTTCAGAGGGAGATGCGAGAGGTAAAAGACCTCCGAGCGAACATGACGCAGAAAACCCTTTAAGCAGAGTCTGCGATTAGAAAGGTTTCGTTTCAAACTCAGCCTACAAGAATGTAAGGAATTGGCTGAGTTATTGTTAATGGCCAACAAGTACATGCTCTCCAAAGAGAGCACTCCTAAACCGGAGTCAGCATAATGTCAAGCTCTAAACCCCCCCCACCCACCCAGCTGTGGGTTCAAGCTAAGGGAAGATCATCGATTGCTTGTCAAGCATTTGTATGAAGAAGGTCAATCCTCTCGTGGTAAAAAAAGGATCCAGTCTATATGGCCAATAGGAAGATCGGGTGAGGAAGCGTGATCCATGGCTGACTTGGTATTATGAGATATTGGTACAATATTATAAGCAACCACACAGTTAGTTCAAAGGCCCATGATTTAACTCATTAAGGGTATCAATGACAGAGAATGTAGACGCCATCCAGGAAATAGAATACATGAAAAAAGCTACACCAATGAAGGCTGGAGCTTTTCTTCAAGACACGAGAAAGTATTTCAAGTACCATTGAGAGCACAGTCATGACTCAAATGAATGAAGATATCTCCAGAGTCTCATCAAGGAGTTGATAAGGACAGAGAAGGAGAAAGAATTTGTGGCCCAAGGACACCTAGATCAGAGGCATGGAAAAGCTCCAGCAATAGAGGGCCCGTCTGGATGAGTTTCATCCACATTGCTGATTTAGTCTTAGCCATTCTCGGAGGAATAGATTCCTCATTATGAAACTCCCAGAAGATGATTAGGACTGAGGAACTGTGTAATCTTGTGCCCTTGCAGAGGAGAGGGGACTTCCCTCCCATCACATCACATTCATGGATAATGACTCGCCCCAACGGAAAACCCTTACAACAAAGTTATTGTTTTAATAAGGATAATAAGAAACTTCCAATTTGGAAGTATCCTAATCAACACTGGTAGCTCTATACAGTTCAAATCAGTGTTCAATAAGCTTAACCTTCGGGCCGACCGGTTTGTAGCGCCGACTTGCCCACTGTATGATTTTTTAGGTGAAAGGAAGGAGGTTCTGAGCTTAATATCAATTGTGGTTACCTAGGGATAATGAGGGAAGCAATTCAAAGAGACAAAAGATTTTATGGTAATGGACTTGTCTGCAACTTAAAACACCATATTTGGTCGGTGTCCACCTATGACGTTGTAGTTAAGTTTCTAGGAAACAGGAAGGTGATCACTGTCATAAGAAACTTGAAGCAGTCATGGGTCTGCTACCTCTATGCGGTATGTAGTGTGGAAAAGGAGCTACTTGACCTACAAAATTAGAGGGAAGGAGGTCTCAAGACAAACAAGACAACCCTAAAGATTCCTATGGTAGAAGATGAATCCGATAAATCTTTTTTGCTAAGTGATAATTTTGATGCAAGGTGTAAGGAGCTACTGATTCAAACGCTTCGAGACCATCACAACATCTTTGCTTGGTATGTTGTAGAGATTCTAGGGATATCGGTTGACATGACCTGCCACTTGCTGCTGGTTGATTAAACAAAAGATCAGAAACACGACAATTGCATTGGGTGGACCCATCAGAGAGAAGGTGATCGAGCTGAAGGAAGCGGGATACATTAGAGAGTGCAATAACCCACCTGGGTCTTTGTCCTGGTTCAAAAGGCCAACAAAAAATTGATGGATGTGCATGGACTTCACAAACTTAAATGTGCCTACTCGAAGGACTACTGCCCATTGCTGATGATCGATGCCCCAGTTAATGCAGCTGAACAGTTTCTCCTGTGCATGGACTTCTGTGACAAGTTTCCTGAACACTTTCTCATGTTACCACCAGATCAAGATGCGCCCGACTGATATAGAAAAGACAGCCTTTATTTCTGTTGAAGAAGTTTTTTGCTATATTATAATGCCCTTTGAGCTTAAAAATACAGTTGCAACATAACAAATTTTTATGAATGTAATATTTCCAATCAGAAGGGAAGAATTATTGAAGTCTATGTCGATGATATCCTTGTGAAATAACATACAACATAGCAATACATAAAATTTATAAAAGAAAACTTCCAAACTTTTAGAAAATATCATATGGAATTTAATCCTCTAAATGCACGTTTGAGGCTACAATTGATAAGTTTTTGGGTTACCGCCTAACCCTCTAAGGCATAAAGGCGAACCTGGACAAAATCTAGGCACTAATTGACATACATTCACTATGAAACACCAAAGAAGTTGAAAACTAACTAGCTAGATTGCAACTCAGAGTCAATTCATCTTAAGGTCAGACAACAAATTTGCAACATTCTTCAAGACCCTTCGAAAATTTGAAAGTTTCAATTTGACAGTGAAGTGCTAATGACTCCTCCAAAGCCTAAAGCCGAATGAAGAGCTCTCAAGGTTCTTAGGAGTGGGAGTTGAGGTGATCAGCTCAGAATTAGTTAGAGAGGAATGTGGAAGGCAATTCCCATTTTACTACACTAGTCACGTTCTCCGAGGAGTGGAGGTTAAATATTTGATTATGAAGAAATTAGGCTTTGCTCTAATTGTGTCAGCTTGCAAGTTTTGACTTTATTTTGAAATGCATCTCATCTGGGTGATTTCAGATCTTTTGCTGATGTTGGTGCTCACTTGAACTTAACGCTCTGATTGGCTACTCAAGTGGGGAGTGGAGCTGGGCAAGTTTGACATCACACACATCCCTCAAATGAGCATCAAAGCATAGGATGTCGCAGACTTCCTGGAGGATTTTTTGGAATAAGAACAACCAGAAGGAGAAGGTCTAAGCAATAAGCAAGAGTGACTTTTATACATGGAAGACACCTCAAATACAACTGGAGCAGTAATAGGGCTTACCTGGAGTAGTCCCACAAGAGAACACTTATACCACTCAATGGCGGTATATATTGAGGTGAAGAACAACCAGGTGGAGTATGAGGCTCTAATTGTCAGTTGCATCTAGCCTACAAAAGGAGTGCCCAAATTCTCATTGTGAAGTCAGATTCACAACTGATAGTAAATCAAATAAATAGAGAATTTGAGGCCAAAGATGAAGAAATAAAGAAATACCTCAGCAAAGACAAGGCAGAAATATGGAAATTCACACACATTCAGATCAAATGTGTTGGGAGAGAGGATATCCAAGTGGCAAACTTACTATCTAGATGCATTTTCTTGGGGAACAAAACACCAAAGATACTCAGTCGACCTATTATCGACGAGACTGAAGCAATGACTGTTGAAGAAGGAGAGGCTAAAAGCTGCATAGATCTCTATATCAAGTATTTAGAGATGAGAGACGTTGTTGAAAAGGCCACGAATCACAAGAGATTCAAATTCAAAGCCGCACAGTATCTGTTGATATAAAGGATGCTCTTCCAAAAATACACATCATATACCTGAGGTGCATAAGGGAAAGTGAAGTGGAAGACATCCTTTGGGAAGTTCACTACGGGGAATCTAGGAGCCACTTAGAAGGGAAGACATTGGTTCATCGAGTCTAATGACAAGAGAATTTTTGGTCGATACTGCGAATGGATACTGCAACATTCTACAAGAGATGTGAGCAATGCCAATAGTATGGTCCGTTGCAACGTTAGCCAACCTAAGAACTTCAACCAATCATCAGCTCATGGCCTTTCGATGTCTGGGTTTTAGATATTATGAGACCATTCCCACCTTCCATGGGACAACACCTCTTCCTCCTGATAGTACTAGACTATTTTTTGCAGTGGATTAAGGTTAAAGCTCTCTCCTAGATCATAGCGGACACCATCTAGAACTTCATCTGGACAGACTTGATCTGTCGTTGTGACCTACCATTGATGATTATCATGGATAACAGGATGGAATTCACGAACAGGAAGGTCTGAAATATCTGCCTAACTTTTCTTGACCTTATGGAGCCTCGGCCTCATGAAGTTGAAGCCAAGCTAGACGATCCCGACACACCGGTCATTCTTGCCATGTTGATTTTCAGACACATAGATTCATTCCCATGCAGTCTGTTAAAGCACCTAGAACCTTCGACAGACCCCAAATCCACTGTGACATTGGGTCAAACAATGTCATAATCAATAGAAAGTGGGGCCTTCGTACCCTCATCCGAAGAGGAACCCATAATCCGATTCATTTCAGAGGTGGTGAAGGAGCAAGCTCCCTCCCCCTCCGCCTGCTCCATCTGTGGAAGATAAGAGACAAGTTAAGAAGTAGTCGGAGTCTTCCCATTGGCTGTCAGTAACCAAAAACTCTAGAGGTATCATCATAAAGGCGGGTCTTTGATCCTCTCCCACCCTCAACTAAGGAAAAAACTAAGGAATGTAGCAATTGTTTCCTGTGATCATCATCAGGACAATTTTTTCTCAGTGTAAAACATTTCTTCATAGAAAAAAAACCCCTCCACACATAAAGAATCTGCTACGTCGTGGCCATTTCTTGAATCTGACGACTCTATTTCAACTACCATTTTGGAGGTCATAACCTCCAACACAACATGCTTATCAAGTTGGTCACCTTTAGAGGTTACCTTGGCTCCATTCTTCATGGCCTAGAACACTAAAGCACGAGCTTCCTCATCAATGGACTAAGAAAAATGTCCCCCCCCCCTCCATATTCAGAGTCACAGGGGAGATGACAGATCAATACAAAAGGGCAAGCAAAAGATTAGTCCCCCTACTTCATTTTTATATTTATAATGGTTTTAGCATAAAAATCAAGAAGCAGTTAATTATAGTGCATTAAATATTCATTAATACCAATGAATTTTTTGAAAAATTAAGATTCTATTGTCATTATTGTAGCTATCGTCGTCAAAGAGCAAGAGAATTAAGGAACTTTAATATGTATATAAAAAATGTATCAGCCCAAATCTTGAGAATATGCCACAACTGGCGAAGAAAGAGAAGTGGCATTATGGGAGCCCGTCAGGGTAATCCAATACCATAGGCCTCAACGGCCGGCTCCAAAAAGACCAAGAGGAAAGCATTTCCTAGATGGGTAGAACATGATCGCCTTCTTAGAAGTCAACTTGTCAGCAAAAGACCCACATGAGTAAATCTAGCACATTCATCTGCACGTGTCGAATGAGCAAATCGAATTGTCCGGCCCTGAGATAGCTAGTCTGATCTCTTCATCCAATCTACATAAAGGTTTTGTTCATTTGTTTGGCCCCGAGTAGGGGTGTAAACGAGCCGAACACGAGCGATTGCTTAGTGAGCAGAACACGAGCCGTTCATGAACAAAGAGAAGTTTTGACAACCCTAATCACGTAGTCATAAGATGTTAAGTATTGAGGCAAGATTTAAAACATCATTTGAATTTAATTTAATAATTGTTATTGTATTTTCTTAATTAATACTTTTAATTAATTATAAATCTTTGTAGCTTTGTAGTCAATTAATTTTTTTTAAAATACTACTGATCATATATATATATATATATATATATATATATATATATATATAGTATTTCGAGGCAAAACTAGTCGAATACGAATAAACAAATATTTATTTGTGTTGTTCATGTTCGACTCGTTAACTTAGCGAACGAGCCGAACACGAGCTGTTCGCGAACAATGAACCGTTTTGACAGCCCTAGCCCCGAGATAGCTAGCCAGAACTCTTTTTCCAATCTGCACAGGGGTGAATTCTTAACAAATAGTCAAACCCACAGTTTACAATAAGCCGCCAACATATGACCACCAAACCAGAAAACAAGCAGGGCAAGAGGCCGACATAGGCACCCGACTTTGTTCGTTTAGGAACCTACCCGTACCCATCCAGACGGGGACCTACCCGGACCTGCCCAACCGGAACCTACTCCGTAACTTTTGGCCGGGAATTTCCAGAGCCCCACCCCATCCAACAAGGTTCCCAGCCTAATATTTATGTACTCACTAAAATGCCCTCATTATATTTATGTCGTATCTACGTATACTATTAGTACAATATGTAATTTTACATTCTCCCATCCCAATTAATAGAAGTCTAGCTCATGAATAAAAGTTACGCGATTTTACTATTCTATACTGTGTTTTTGCTCTTTTTGCTCTCTCTCTCTCTCCCCCTCCTTGACACACTATTCCATGGGCGTGTCTTTGAGATAATTTTGGATTCAACTTTATTAATAAATAAAGATAGTTTTAATTAATACAATCAAAATTAAGATTATGAAAAATTGGTGAAGTATTGAACATGTTAAAAATAATCAGTGGTGTATTCGACAACACAATATATATCGATGTTGTGTATTGATAACGATTGATGAATACTATTGTGATGTGGTTGGTGGAGCTCATAAACACATTAAGTGTCTCTATCTAGGGGTGTACATGTTAGAAATTCATGCTTGAACTTTATGACACAAGTTCCAAAAATACATAATAGTCAAGTTCTTTTAAATTTATGATTTTTACATATCCATAATAAAGTAACACATACATGTATTCATGTTGATAAGATTTTATCTTGAAGAGATGAAGTTTCTCTCTCTAATCCCTTGAAACTTTTTGTACTTTTTGATGGAGAGAATTGTACGGGGTGTGTTAGGAAGAGAGATGACATATTCTCTAAATTATGCTCTATTTAACCAACATTCATCAGGGGGGTTATTAACTAAAAAGATTTATGATAATTTAATAAATTAATTGATTTTTATTACTAAAATCAATGACATAAGCTAGTAACCCCTATTCATTTTAGGGATTACATGAGTTACCAAATTAATATCATAAGTTATAATAAGTTATGACATGAGTTATGAGTTAAGATAATTAATAACTTAAGTTATCAAAATAAATCTTATAGGTTATTAAAAATAAATGTGAGTCATAAATTAAAATTTAACAGTAAACACATTGAGTAGAGCTTTTGCTGCCCTCAGCTCAAGTTGGAGCTTGATTAATTAATCGAGCTCGACCTTTATTCTACGAGCTCACTTGATTAACATGAAAGAGAGAAATTAAAATTTTTTCAAAGTAGTATTATAATAAAATAATGAAAAAATGAGTAATTATGAGATAAATAATAGAACATCATTCGATATAAAATATAAACTATCATTTTTAAAACATTTTTAATAATTTAAAGATAATATTTTAAATATATTTTAACTTAATTATTTCATAAACAAGCCAGCTCGCAAGCTAATGAGTCGGCTCGTGATTAGCTTAAACTTAGCCTGTTATCTCATCAAACTCGATTTACGAGCCACTTGTTGAGCCGAGCTCGAATTGACATCTCTTGGCCTCACAAACAATCTTAAGAATTCTGTTAATATAAATTTAAATGCTTGGTTTATGACAATTAAGGCGGATGAAGACATTCCTGGAGACATTGTTTTTTCCTAAGAATTTGTTGATGTTAAAGTAATCTTGAAGTCTGTTAATTCTGACAAAGTTTCTGATCTAATTGTGTCAAAATTCATATTATCAAGTGCAATGCATTCCGATAAAGAAGTCTTAACTCTTCTGTAATAGTTTCTTTTAAGTTGGAAACTGACTGCTCATAAATGACTCATAAATTAGGGACATTTATACCTTGTGCAGCATTTAAAATGTTGCAGGCTACATTGATGCCATGGCTAGGCATGAGTGCATGACAGCTTCTTGTTGCTGAATAAGTGATGTTATTGAGTTGGGTTCTTGCACATTTAAAAAATATTTCTATTACTATTCTTTTGAGTTCAAAATGATAATTCTGACCTTTTCTCATATTTGAACACATCAAACTAAACTTAATTTCATTGCACAAGTTGAGATTATATATTAACTCTATTGCATGCTCAAATATTTGTTGTTGTATGAGGTTTTAAGATTAAGTTTCGCACCAAGTTCTTAGGTAGGAACAGTTAAGAAAACAGAAACATGGCTCAATTCAAATTTGTTTATTCGATTTAGTTGAACAAATTAGTTCGTGTTTAGCTCGAAATTAAATTTGAGCTGAGCTTAATTAATCGACTTGCTTGTTTTGAGTCGAGCCTGCCTCGAGCCCTCAGCTTAATTTTTATTTGTGATGATAAAGAGAGCTTAAAAAATTAAATTATTATTATTATTCTCTAAAAAAGTAATAATTTCTCTTGAATATATTAATAACAAAACCAACAATATAACCTCCCTAATTTCCTTCTACAAGCTTACCTGAAATTTTCTAGCCATGCTTATTCTTTGTATTTGCTTTTAATGAGCATTTCTAACAGAAAAACAATTCTAAATACCACCCAATGCTTATGTATTTACATACATATAACCTAAAGTTTTTTTTTTTTTATTTATACATATCAAATATTTGATATAATATCAAATATACTACTATTTTAATTTTTATATATTATTTATTTATTTATTATTTAATTAATTCGATCCATAATGAGCAGAACACGATCGAATAAAAGTTTGTTAGTGTCAGACTCATTTGCTTAACAAACAATCAAACACGTGCTAGTTAGCAAGTTGACCATGAACTATTTGCGTAATGATATGGCTTAATGCTAGTTTAGAAGATTAGAGAAACTTGATATAGAACATTCCTTTTAAAGTCAAATTTTTATGCTCATTTTTCTTAGAGGATCAATCAAACTACTTTAATGAAAGTTAACGACTTTGCCTTGACTAATTTATAATTTTATTTGTTAAATAAAATTAACATATGCAAACTATCTTCATATTAGCAATGAGTTAAAAGACCAGAGTGGTGACCTCATAGAAAAATATTTTTTATAATAACTTAGGCTTTACCATCAAGATTTGATATGCTTTAAAAGATATTGTTTGAATAGACTTTTCATAAGTTCTTCCTCTTTTTTTGTCAAATTTCAAAGAGATGAGACGAGTCATTAATGTTCCTTTGATGGACAATATATTGTTCCACAAAAAGTCTTGTAGTATTAGCGAAATTATGTATAATCTAAATGAGGCGAAAATAGAGCTATGAGAGAATTTGAGCCTTAAGCATGGTTGAAAAGACTTGGTGGAGAAGCATATTGGAATCCTAGTGAATGTATATGATGGTCTTATAATGATCAATTTATTTATAAAAATTAGAGGACCTATCATAGGGTCAATATGTGATAGTAGGCATCCTAGATCACTTGAATGGGATGTTAGATAATAACATTTTTTACAAATAAATATGTTTGAAAGTTATGATGATGAGAAAGTTTATTCTCTTTTATTAAAATAATTTCTCTTAGATGATAAGTCAATTTTCACCTCTTATGATATCATGAGGAGCATTAATATAAGAAGATTGAGTTAAATATATCAATATTTGGAGAACATGGGTCAGTCAAGCAACATTACAATGATACACAAAACTGGCAGTAACTAAGAAATCCTAATGAGGCCATGGTGAAGGTGAAGCTTTAGCATAGCTATAAGGAGGCCATGCATTAGTACTTTTAAATTGACCAATTTATTATGTTGGTAATTTTGCAATAATCTAATTTTATCAAGTTATCATGACATTTCTTACAAGGTAGAATCTTATAATTGCAAAAGAATTTAAGCTAATTGCTCCATCATGTGAAGGCTATCCTCTATTTTTAGGCTTAGGTGGTCTACACTAATTGGATTATAATGTACTTAATTGAAAAGTTAATTTTTAGCTATTAGAGAATTAGTTGTAGGATAATATAAATGAGTTCTCACATGCACTGTCAAATCATTGTGTGGCAAAATTTATTACATACACCAAAAAAAAAAGAGGAATAAAAGGGACTCCAATGTTTTACATGAAAAATAAATACTATGTAACTTAGCGCCCATATATAATTATCCATTATATCAGTAAGACTACAAATGATTTGTTCCTCTTCGCAATTGAAGAAGACAAGATTATGAATTATTGCATTTAAGTTTATTCTCTTAAAACTATTAAAGGTGGATGAAGTAGATTTATAACGATGATTGTTAGGAGATGTTAATCGGCCAACATGTGTCAGATAATAATTGTTAAGTAATAGTAGTCAGATGATAGTGATCGAATGACGACTTTTTAACGGTAGTAGTTGTATGCCAATGATTGGAAAATATGACAATCATATAATTAAGATCGAGTGATAGTATTTGTATAACAACATTCGTAGCATGGAGGTCAATGATGATGAATGGAGTATGACATTTGGTAGGTGGTCAGATGACGATAATTAGACGTTGAAAATAAGGTAATGAAAATTTGATGATGATGGTGGTTGATAGTGATTAATGGTATCAAACATCATATAAATAATTAAAGTTTTTAAGATATTTAACATTTCTCTAAACTGAAGTTTTAATCATCTTCATGCGAAAATTGAGATTCTATTGATAATTTTTAAGAGTAAGATTTTTTTTTTTTTGTAAATCTGACCAAAATCTAAAATATTGCATCAAATGACTTGTATTGATTTCTTTGATTATAGACTATTTTTCCCCTGAAGTTTATTGATCTTATGCATGTTGAATTTGTCTAATCGAGACATCTACGTTTATTTAGCCTTATATATGGCCGTGTTTGGTTTGGCTCATTAACAAGTTGAGATCGACTATAAATTTGCTGAAATTAAGAGTCAATTGTACCTGAGTTTAATTTTGAAGATTATTAACTCAAGAAACTACATCAAAAATCATATTAGATTCAATAAATCATTTGATAATGCATCAACCCTAATTTTCTATATGGGTTTGAAAAAAAAAATTTATTGAAATAACATAGATTATCTTCTACCAGAGAATTACATGTAGCTAACTAAAAATATTGTCAAATGAAGAGCACAACTCATTCCTTATATGCTACAAAAAAAATACATGGAGGCAAGCAGATTCCTAGACCAAAATAAGAAGGAAAAAAAAAGGTACGATGTTATTTTTAGAGCAAACTAAAGGATTATTCGGTTAGCTGAAAACAAATATCGTATAAAAATAATGTATTATATTTATAGTATTCTAAATTTATTTGTTACGTGTAAAATAACTCTAAAATTTTACGTCTTTTCATTTAGGGCCAGTTTGGGGCAGCTTAAAAGTGCGGCGGCGTTTTTAAAAACGCCGTCTTAATGTTTGTTTTCTGCGTTTGAGGAAAGTTTTAGAAAACAGTGTTTTTAACTTTGTATTAAACAAAGACCGCGGGTATATCCCCGTGATCCGGGTTTGGCCTCCAACCTTTTATGGAGCTACCATTGCAAACAATCGTTGCATCCCTAACCTTTCTTCGAACTCTTGGCGTCGATCCTGCCTTCGAAGTCGCTCCGCAGGTAAGGAATCCCTTCTCCGCGCTCCACTCCTCCTTCCTTTCCCCCATTTCGCCAAAAGACATCTTGATTTCAGACGATCCATGTGTTCCATGCGGTGAATCTGGAAGTGTTTAGTGGCTAAAAACTCAGAATCAGCTTTTCTTAAAACGCACTAACCAAACAGCCAGACAAATTATCCGAATCAGTTGTCCATCAGCAAATTATCAGGATAAACTGTTTATTAGCAGAAACTGAATAAACTGCAGCTACCCCAAACAAACCCTTAATTAAAAATAAAATAAAATAATACAAAATATATGCCTCTTAGCCTGTTCATGTAACACAATTTTATGAGCCATTCATTGCTTGCTTATAATATACTAACCACCATCCTGTTGTCATGACATTGATTGCAATGATTTAATATTTGTACATATCAATTATGGCATTACCACATAATTGAGAGCTTTCCTTGCCAGTCCTTATGATTGGAATGTCCCATTTGAAAGGGTCGCTTTCTCCTTATAAGCATCATCAAATCAACTTAATGCGCCACCCGACACGAAGCTTAGGTGTCAATTAAGCTCAAAGTCAATTAAATAATAATATTAAAATAAAAGCTGCCGGGCTTTTCCATCTTAATTAATTTGGCTATATGCAAGCTGAGAAATAATGGCAAGGACTAGGAACATTTTTTTTAAATTAAGGGGCATTTAGATCCACTATTTATATATCTAGCACCTAAATGCTACTTTTTACATTTATAACACACAGATCTTTTGTATCACAACAAAAAAAATATAATTATTTTAAGTTATAAAATGTAAAATACAGATTTTCATGCATATGTGAGGTGGTACAAATGTAAAAATTGAAGTTTAGGTGTTTGACATGTAAATATATAGGAATTAAGTGGTAGGCATGTAATTCTTCCGAAGTTAAATACAAAAGGTTTATTTACTTGTAATGTTTTGATTTTAGAGCTTTTTTATTATCTTAGCTATATATATATATATATATATATATATATATATATATATATATATATATATATATATAAGCATTGCATATGTGGTGTGCGTGTGTTTTGGTGTGTGTGTGAAAAAGAAAAACTTCATTAGCATTGATTTTATTCAATTTATCTAACTTTGGTATCATATACAATTGATTATGCTAATGTGTTTTGGTGTGTGTGTGAAAAAGAAAAACTTCATTAGCATTGATTTTATTCAATTTATCTAACTTTGGTATCATATACAATTGATTATGCTAATCTTGACCATATGCATTTTATATTTGCCCCTCTTGGCCTATGTATCGTATATACCTGGCCAGGATTTACAGAACCCCAGCACCAGTGAATTATTAAGCTCTCTTGATATCACAAGCATGATGAAGTTATGGTAAAAGCCAATCTCATATTTACAACCCACGACTTCTTTGATCTTAGTACAACAACTAAGCATTATATTTAATAAATCATCACTTGATCTAGAATCATCTTATAAACCCATAGGCCCTATCTTATTCTCATTCTATCATTGCACATATATTGGTCAAAAAGACGATGAAAAGCTAAACAATACATAGCTTCCCATTAGGCTTTCTATAATTCTTTTCTTAGTTATTCCACCTCTAAGAACATTTAACATTTCATGTGTTATAAAAAATGATTATGATGAATCAATATAATGCTAAAATCATCATCTTAGATGTAGTAAACCGAGAAAAAAATGGATAATAAGATTAGAGATTTACATTGTAACAATTTATCTTTTGATAGTGGTTGGATCTCAATCATTTTTGTTAGTTTAAGTCTCATGAGAATCTTATCTATAAGAAAAACTAAAGCAAAAAATAGAGAGGAAAAATATCTTTTCATGATTGTAGTGAAAATTGATAAATAAAACGTACATTAGCTATTAAATATGGTAGTCCCACGTACAGCCTATACCACCAATTGCTCGGGCACATAATAGAGGATTGCTTCAGTTTCAAAGGATGCCTTGAGAGGAACTATAGGAACGAGAGTATTACAATTATGAAAGAACCTGAAAAAGTTTCGATCAATGTGATTTCGGTTGGGCCCATAGTTTTGATCGACCTCTATGCAACAGAAGATAAATGGAGCACGGTTTGGACCAGATCCTCTCAGAAAATTCTGGATCAGATTCAAGTAGCCTCATCACAAGCCTCCGCTCGGAGCCTACAACCCACCAGGCCAGTGTTGTGGAGCACACTGGAAAAGTCACCACCGTTGGGGAAAAAAAAGAAAAGTTTCAAGAAGATAGAGACTGATAGAGCGAAGAGGAGAGTAGCAGGAATGGATGTTGTGTTTTGAGACACTTCAATTTAAATCTATTCAGACATATATTCTCGATCCATCACACGATGATTATTCATATATAAGTTTTTTGTTTAATTCTTTTTATTTGTTTTTCTATTTGTTGTTTTATATCTTTTTTTTTTATTCCTCACATCTTCAAATCATTTACATGATATGGGAGGGAGATTTATTTGAATAAAGAAATTATATGATGACATATAATAGACAAGCTGACAACTCTAAGTGTTTTAAAAAGAACCGAGAAAACAGGGACTTTAGTGGGTGCTCCCCCAAACTAGTTATTTTGTAATATTTAAATAATGAAAGGTGTCACCTTGAATGAGTTGACTTCTATAACGGGGTGTTGGATACTCATGCATATTTCTTATACTTATGGGTTAGCAAACTCTCTAAGTGGTTTCAAGTGATCTGCCTAAGGTTTCGTCATGTCTAAGTGTTTTTTTTATTGTGTTTTTGTGTTTTTTTTTATTTGAATTTTTCTATGCATTTTCTCAATTTTAGGGTTAAAAGGAAACATTTCGCCTGAACTACTCCTAAGCATGCAATGACAGGTGTAACAAGGGTTTCCTTACCATAAAAAAGGAAATGCAGAAAAAAAAGGAAAAAAATACAAAGATAACACAATACTTTTATAAGAATATACAATCACATGAATACAATTGAAGATGCAAAAAAGTATTATGGATTTTTGTATTTTAAAAAAAAGAATGGAAAAGGAAATGCACGTAAACAGGAAAAATATGATGCAATTCAAACATAAACTCTAAGTGTTCAACTAAATATCTTGAAAAGATAATTTTTTTTTACTTATATTCTCGACAAAGGGGCAAAAATCTTGATGCTTACAATTGATGAGAGGCAATTTGATTAATCACTTAATTATACATGTCGATCAAGTAATATATTGATTATGAGTCTGCTTCTTAATACCTTGGGAATAGTGTTAAAATGTTTATAACATGATAAGTTCTAGTTTACTAAACTATTGAGTCTAGTTTGAAGTGATTAAAAGGCAAGAATGAAAATATAGCAGTCTTATAAGAGCAATAAACAGAAGTGACGTGTAATAAATTTGAGCCTTAAGAGGTGATAAGACTCATGCTCCTATGACATCGTTATAGTATTTTCTTTATCTTTTTCTATGAGTTCTCTTACGTGATAGTTGAAAACCAGATACACAGCTCTTCTTAGCCTATGTCTAAGTCATAAGAAGAGTTGGAAACCATATTACAGTTGAGAGAAACTTAACCATGCAACATTTTGCAAGCTCCCTTATCTAGGTTATTATTTTCTGCTAGCAGTATGTATATTCTACTAAGCAATCGTTGGCTTGCATACTTATTCTTCTAAGAGATAGTTAAAAGTCCTAGGTTACAAAGAGTTTTAACTACATAATTGATCATAATAGGGTTAAATGAAAAACAAAAAGTTAACCCATTAACAAGCATCATTTGGAAACACATAAAACATATACAAAAAAAAACTCATGGTAAAACATAGAGAAAAACTATCATACATCACAGGAAAATGAAAGAGAGTTTGGCCACAAAACATGAGAGAGAAAAGCATGGATAATTTTATTGTAATAATAGAAGATAAAAGTGCAAGTATGTACAAACTTACAACCACGCCAAGTGCCTTTACCAATACACTGAATTCTCACCTTACAACAATCAACTCTATGTAATCTCTCTCTCACACATCACTCAATCAGATCCCCATGCACATTCTAAGAACTCAAAAGAAAAGCCAACCTAGAAATTCACTCCCTAAAGGATGAAGAAGAGAATCCTTGGGGTTGCACTAGAAATCTAAAACTTGATTAAGAAAGCCTCTAAAGAATATGAACTCCCCTTTAGGCTGTGTCAATGCATCCTTTATAGATCTTCCCAAATTTCCCTTGAAAAATCTTGCCAAAATAATAATTTGGTTGGTGGTGGCACAACCAAACCTGTGGTCGGTGTGGTTACGCTATATCCAGTGTGTTCACACCAAAGTTTGGCATAATTACACCGAGCATACAAAAAACCCAACACAATTACACCACTTTCTAGTGTGGCTGCGTCGAACCAGCTTCTTGGTCCGCTCCGTGGAACATGTTTTACCCCTACAGCCTATAAGATATAATAAAAAAAATCGTTTAGAAGTATAAAATCATGATAAATGGAGAAGATAAAAAAGAATTTAATGCATAAAAAACATGTAAATTTACCTCGTATCAAAATTTCTCCCCATAGAATATGAAGAATGCTTCTTAAATTTGGCTTTCTCCTCGAATTCAACTGATGAGTTCACCTTGACTTCGACTTAAGTAGTATTCTAAGCTGACTTAAGTGAAGTCTTATCGACTTGAGTGAATTTATGTTGTTGAACATTCAGAAAATGTAGGAGCACAATTACAAAATATTTGATTGAGTATGAATTAAACACATAATACAATGTTAATTTTCTTACATTCATATTACTTATTAAAATTAGTGATATTATGATATTTTAAAAATACTTGAAAGCTTTAACACCAGTAACATTGACATTGACTAAAGATGTTTATTTATAATAAATTATATGATTAATTATATATTTATAATAACATTGACAATGATTGTTCATGTATCACTGTTACATGTGTAAAAATATCAATATGTAAAATGATAATTTAATTAGTTAATTATTTACTGGTTTTCAATGGATTTTTTATAGAATTTTTGCCTATTTTATCGATACAACAACAAGGTGATGGTTTTATTTCATTGGAGTTTTTTTTTTAAGAATTTTCAATGGAATTTTCTCGAAGAAAATTTGAAATTTTCTTTTGTAAGAAAAATATCATTGAAGTTTCATTATTTGGTGACAATTCCTTAATGAAAAATTATGAAGATTTCTTACCAATATTTAGTTGAAATCCATTAAAAATATTTTTTTGTTGTATAAAGGTATGTCAAAATGCATTTCTAACGAAAGATTTTCTGAGGGATCACATCCCAAAACACTCACTTTCTTGTAGTGAGTTGTCTACCCAGTTATGATTATTGTTACCACCAATTATATTTTATGCAGCTAACTAGTTGTCATATCCATCAATTATGATTTTTATAGTTAAGTAATATTATTATAACCATTAATTATATTTTCACAACCCAATTATAACTAGCCAAAGTACTATTTTAATGTTGTAATCCCATATTCTCTACTTCAGTAGAAAATTGGACCTCTGAACTTACAATTTCATAATGGATTGCTTTTGATCTGTCAAGCCTTATGATTTTTCTATTTTTTAACGGTTTTTTCATATAAAAACTTTAATTGTCTCTTTCATCTCTATTTGTGCCTGTTATAAAATTATATTGAATTAAGATATAAGATTTTTGAACTATTAAGATTTTTTAATTAGGCAACAATTCTAAAATAGTAACAATAATAATAATATATTTTTTAAAATTTTTATTACATTTTGATTACATACTATCATTTATCATATTTCATATTTTTTTTATAAAGTTTACTTTTTTCTTGCATAATATGATAAACATAGATTATAATGTTGAGTCAAAAAAAAGATATTTGTGTACTATATTTTTAAAAAAATAGACATATCTGAGGCATCCTCATGTCGGCGGATCCAAAGGAAATAAATGGTAATTAAAATATTTTCATTTATTTAAATTTTTAAAAAAAAACTAAAAATAAAAGAGTTAATATTGCCTTTTAAGGAACGACTTGAAAAACACATAGTACATAGGTTCATCAAGAGTTGGTGGGATCCACCATTCGTCCGAGGGCTGCAGAGGGACTTAACTCGATGGACCATCATCCAGTCTGCTACAGCTGTCATCCAGCTGGCACGCATCATGATTATTAGAATTATTTTGCAAATTTCTGAATCTGAATTTCAATTATATATGCATATTTTTTTGAATGGGCCAAATGGTGGTCGGACAATCGTGACATCCTATAATCTTACAACCAACTGCATCATCAAGAATTGACTGGCACATTAACGCGAGAGAACCAAACGATAAACTACACCTGTAGTCCCGACCGACCAGAGCACAGATGGGAATTATTGATCGCAGCTAATCGGTCGACCCACTTTTACCGCAGCGGGCGAGATTGTCACTTGATCGGGTGTCTCGGTCGACCAACCCAAGTCGGGATCACCACTCAAGCCGGTCATCTCAGCAGTCATATTCAAGCAAGTCGACTAGATAATTACCGTCAAATTAGAATACATATATGGTATGAAATCTATACGATTAATCTGAACATCAATGATATTAAGTGGGTTTTTCATAACGGCTATATCCTTTTTGTAACAGTACAAAACACGCATCAATAAATAGGAGGCAAGAAAATGAATGAAAGGGGTTCTCTCGATTCTCTCTACAGTGAACTCTAGACTTATTAATCTTTCTTTTTCTTTCCTCCTTCTCCTGGCTCTAACTCTCGGTGTATATTCACAAAAAAATAATTTAGGATTCAACAATAAACTTTTTTGTGATATAAAAATTTTACATCATATAAATAAATAAGAAAATAAATTTTAGATACTATAAATAAATAAATTGGTATTGGGTGGTCTATAATTTTATGAAATGCCCTAAGCTTTAAAAATAATCAGGAAAGGACTTTTGAGTGTATCATATAATTCTTATGTATTTTCATATATAACATTTAACTTTCATATTTATATTTATAGTACTTTAATGTCATAAAATTATGATGTATATTATATATAGGTGTTAGATATATAAATTCATAAGAATTTTGGGGTGTTGAATCAAAATTTATCCTCTAAGGCATGCCTAAGAATTGGAGTGGTTGACTGCTTGAGAGAAAAGCTGAGAAAAAGACAGAGAGGATGAAATAATGAAGAGAACGCAAACTTGCACTGTATAAGCGAACTCAGGTATTCTTGGGCTCTGTGACCTATTTTATATATTGTAATTGGAGCTACAAGAGAAAAAGAGATACATCTCCCTACAAGAGTGGGTCCAGTGAGAACAGCCTATAAAGGCCGAAATGTAGATGGTAAAAAACCCGTAATACATGTTATGGGCCTCAGTTTATAGGAGATAGAGGGCCGATGAAGCAAAATTACATATTTGCTTCTGCTTTAATATTAGTGTTATATGGTATTATCACTAGAGGAAAAATAGCTAAAACCAATGAAAAAACTTACGGCTCATATTGTTTCAGAAATTTTAGAACTGATTTCTAACGGCTTCGTGAAAGTATATTGATATTATCCCTACTAACGACTTTCCTATGGAATAAGTCGTAGCTTCTTTGTGAAAAATATTTCCAATTGTTATTAGGGATATACTGATGATCCAATGTGTCGGTTCATGTCGAATTATAAATTGACGAACTAATTCATCAAAAATTCGGCACGTCAAGGGTATTTGATATTAACTAGCGGTTAAAATGTTAGTTATTAAGTCTTAATAACTAACATGCTTAAGATCATTGACAAGTTGTATGAAAAGGATTACTATTAGTGAATCGACGTCAACATTTCTCATTTCTATCTCCCGTGAGTACTCAAGCTCTAGAACCCGCGTTCGGCCTCTTAGATCCCATTTTCTGTACGCCACACTATTTATCGATTTCTTATAGTAAAATCGAAATTAATCTCAATTAGATCATTCCTCTAAGTTTTTATCTAATTTGAATTGTTAGTTTTTTTTTTTTTTTGCATTTTTAAATTATGTTTTTGAGAAATTCATTTTTTTATTAGGTTTTGTATGTTTTTCATTATTTATGTGATTACAACATGTTTAGGGCTTCACTCTTATGTCTTCCCCTATTTAACAACTTACTTTTAAGGGAAATTTAAATATGTAGCCCACAATTCTTATGTTTTTACATATCTCACATCTAAACCCTACATATTTACATACATAACATTGTAGCTTTAACTTTATGCATGATAAGGTGTATTTTACTTTTCAAAGTAGTAATAGTGTTATCTTGTCGTGACTTTATAGATTGGAATGGTGATTTTGTAGGTGTCTCGGTTGAGGATTTTGATAAAATGGTGAAATGAGAGTAATTTGATATTTTGTGTTAGAGTTTCCACGATCTTTGTTTTTCTGGAAGTGTAATGATGTATTTTTAACGCACTCGACATCATTTTTTAAGAGCGTGAAACCGACAATTAACTTTTTTTGTGGATTTTTTAATCAACATTTGAAAATCTTAGCTATATCATAAAATGTTGGTGCCACACTCCTAAAATAATAGCTTGTTGCCCTCTCTTCCTAGCATATCAGAATCATCATTAGCTATGATTGCAACTCTATTTGCTTCGGGAGAGGGTCATGTTGTTGCAATTGATCAAAAGGCACTGGGCAATAATAGCAATTATTATCAGCTTGAGCCTATGAGAGTGATGTTTGTTTCCCCTTTTATTTACTGCGTAGTTTTTTTTGTTTTCAATTTCAGTAATTTGTGGATTGCATTTAATATTATGATCAAACTTTGGTTTAAAATTTTGTGCACTAATTAATTTTCTTTTCCTTGTTGTCAATTTTGTGGCTCGGTGAGGATGAGTTTGGCTCATTACTGAGGGCCTGCGAATCTTTGGATTACAGGTAGAAGAGTGAGCAAGCTAAACAAAATTGGTGCTTTTACTACATAGACAAGGGAGCCTCCAAGCATATTAGCTTAGCGCTCCCATACATGAGGTATAAGAGAAGATTGATAAGAGTTAATTTATGAATTAAATCTTATTGTAAATTAAATATATGGTATATATTTCATCATACTGATAGGCTCTAAAGTTGAGATGAGAGTCCGATATTGTCTAATTATACGCACACACAGCAGTCGAACCAGACCTAGAACGACAGCAAATCCCAAGCAACTCAGGTAATTCACAAGAGTAACTAGTATAGAATTCAAATAAAATATTGATGTTTATTTAGCCTCTAACTTTCCTTAACCTTGTTTTGGTAGGAAACATTTCAAAGGTTGAAGGAGAGTCAAACCCAACAATCATGCGGTATTACAATCCCAGGCATGATCCATTCGAGTATGAGTTGTGGATGAAGGCTGTCAGAGGCAAAAGAAATGTCAGTTCTATGAGTTGGGGTCTCAGGTGCAGATCAACGACACTCATCCCTCCTCAATTGCATTTAGGGCATTCACTACTAGCACCGAGAATGAGGAAGTTTGTAGGCATGTTACTGCATTTACCACAGACATTGAGACACAGGGTGTTGTCGAGTTTGCTCAAATGAGGTCGGGGATGAAGTTGAGGATGGAGCTGAAAATGAAATCCGAGTTAGATGAGTTCTGAAGTTGAGTAGAGATGAGAAGCAAGCAACAATTAGTGGATGATTTTAAAGAGGAGGATGAGAAGGGGACAAAGAAAGATTATAACATTTTTATTTCTATTTGTTTATTTGAAACAGTTTGGGCGAACAACTTATTTTTTGTAAGTATAGTTTTTTTTGGTTGGTTCAATCCATTTTTTTTTATTTTTGTGTTTCATTTTTGTTTTAATTATTGTTATTTTACTTTAATAAATGCTTGGATTGGTAAATTGTGCAATGTGCTATATCACATTAAGATTAATGTTACGATTGTAGATATGTAAATTAAAATAATGAAAAAGGATATTTATTTTTTCCTAGTTTTACATATTTTCTATGGCTTTCCAATGACATTTTACTGATTCACTGACGACTTACTGATGCATTACCAAAGGTCACACCCTTACTGGTCTGATGATTTTCGAGTCATCGGTTATGATAGCTAATGAATACCACTTGCAAACGATTTTCTTTTAATTAATCATTGATGGGTAAAGACCGTTAGTAGATTGTCTGAAGATGAAAGTCATTGGTTTATCTATTGCTTTTCCAATTACTGATAAGTGACTTACATACGTCCAAAAAAACTTCGTGAAACCTTCAGAAATTTGCTTATCAATAGTTTTAAACTATTAACTTATGTTGTTGGACTGTCGAAAATAGTTAAATTAATATAGTGTTTCATCTTTTGTTCTACCTTTTTATATGGTCTAGACCTTCTGCTCGGCATGTCCTTGGGTCGGGCGACTGAGTTGATGTCGGCCGGCTATTTTATCTGGATATCAGTCGACCTTTCTCTGGGAAGTTGGTCAGCTTTGAGAGTGATAGTCGGTTTTCCTTAGAATGACCAGCGAACTGTTTGACTATGATTCCTTAGTGATTTCTGGAGATGATTGGGGGAACTGTTGAGATAATCTCACATTGATAATTGTGAAATTGTGGGAGTATTAATTTTTGTTCGGTTGTTGGCGTAGTTGCATGTTTATTGTTGGCTTGGGTGGCTTTTTGGTCTTCAGAATGGCTTTCAGTTGATCGACAGTCCTTCGGTTGGTCGTCAACTCATTATTCAATTGGTTGATATTAGGTTGGTGGTCTTCGGCTGGTCAGATCCATTAAGGCTTGTAAATTTTTTGTCTGTGATTCAACGCTTTAGATTATTTCGAGATTTATGTAAATCATTTTTTGGTGTACATAATAAATTTCATAATTTTGTTGCTCATTGATAGTGACAGTTGCAATAAGGAAAAGAAAATTTTTAAGATAATAAATTGAATATTAATACCCATAATTTAATGTAATAATGAGACTCCTAGGATTTTCATGGCTGTGACCCTAATATATTGGGCATAATGGATGGTTCTCACTATCTCGAGTATTTCCCTTCATGCATTCACTCGACTTCTATACTATCCTTATGAAAAAATGATCTTATTAGAAACTTAAACATGTCAATTAGGCGAAGAGGTTGGTTGCCTTCAGCAAAAAGAAACAAAGGCGGCTGGGAGGAGAGTCGAGGAAGAAATGGGAGAAGAATTTGCTAAGAAACCAAAATCATTCGAGCAAGTCGGAGGTGGAGTCGTCGGATTCAAATTGGGGGACTTATTAGAATATCAACCCAATACCAGGAAGGAACTGGGTGGTTCGCCGCCTGGCCCATCAAAGTAGGTCATTAAAAGAGAAAAGTCATAGTACCTTTTTTATTTTCATTAAAATATTAGAAAGACTATGAGGAACAATGACACTTGTAATATTGTAAAGATATGCTTAACCAAAATAAAATTTTAATCATTATTTTTTAATAAAAAAATAACAAACATATTTACCCAATTGCATGTATATTCAACTTTATCTTATAAAAAATGAGGGACATACTTACCCCACTAACACAAATCACAAGTCACAAGGATTAGCTATCCTCAATATTCAAATCCCTTCAACTCAATTGTAATTCATGCCACAATCTATACGAAGGCAAAATACAGCCAAAATACACCCATTCTCATTACTGTTACTCATGCGGGGTTAAGGACCTAAAGGCCAATATTCTATGTGCGGATGATGTGTAATTGGAATCCACTTAATTCTATACTAACAAAATTTCAAAAACCATCTGACCTATGAAAAAATATTACATCAGTATCATGCACGTTGAAGTAACGTGCGTACCCGATGAAATCACGCCACGACACCCTACGCGACAGGGAAAAAAAAGGCGCAATAATACGGGAAATATTCCCTCACGTGTTATGCATGTGTTATTGTTTGGCATCGATGTGTTATTCATGTGTTATTGATGTGTTATTGTGTTATTATAATACCAAGAATATTCTCATGACACAATAACACATGAATAACACACAATAACACATGAATAACACGGGGAATATTACCGACAGAGAAAAAAATGGCACAGTAACACGGGAGAATATTCTCCCCCGTGTTATTCATGTGTTATTATGTGTTATTCATGTGTTATTGATGTATTATTGTGTTATTATAACACCAGGAATATTCTCAGAAGACAATAACACATCAATAACATACAATAACACATGAATAACACATGAGGGAATATTCCCCGTGTTACTGCGCTGTTTTTTTTCTCTGTCGCGCGGGGTGTCGTGACGTGATTTCATTAGGTACGCACGTTACTCTACGTGCGTAGTACTGATGTAATATTTTTTCCTGACCTATATAGTTTGGTGCCATCTCTCTCTCTCTCTCTTTATATATTTTTTTTTATTTATTATTTTTTTATTTAATAAAATTGATATTTGGCCCTAAATACCGATTTCTCATGTGAGGCTCCATGATGAGAGCCTGCACCATGTGTCTAAATATTCGAGAACTCAGCGTCACTGGGGATCAAACTCGTGACCAGAGATGACTTATTGTGAACTCCGCCAACCAACAGGTCGTGACTTGCGACACCAATATATACATTATTTTTACGTACATGTCATCTTTCTTACGCATAAAAGACATTTCAATTTTGGTGTGATATAACAGATTTAGGCGATCAAAATGTAATAATTAAGATCAAAATTTAGATATGTAAATACATAGGTATTGAATGATATGTATGTCAACGCCCCTCAAAAAAAATATATATATATATATATAATCATTGGATAAATAAGACATAATATAAATATATTAATCTCCTTATATCCAATAATTAGCTTTTCGTGAAGCACAAACACAATCGTGACTCACCATTAAAGTTGGGTCTCTTTTACGTCTTTCTTTCAAATTCTTCATCAAGCCATTAACTGCTCTGAAAGATCCAAACCAGTAGAAACCAATCGTAAGAATCTTCGTCACCTTCCCCCTACATAAACCTCGACATAAGATTCATTTCTCCCCACTCATCCTTCCTTCCCACCTGCCAGTCTTAAAAAAATGGCGTTCTTCTCTTCATCTCTGCTTCTCCTCCTCCTCTGCTTATTCCAATCTCAATACGCATACTCTGTTTCATCCACACCAGACAAACCTCTCCTCCTCCCCCTCACTCACTCCATCTCACTCTCGCTCTCCTCCCCCTTTCCCTCCCAATCCAACCTCCTCAAATCGTCCTCCCTCCGCTCGGCCGCTCGCTTCCATTCTCACCGCCAGAAAAGGCGGCAGCTTCCCCTCCCCCTCGCCGCCGGCGCTGACTACACTCTCTCCCTCTCCATCTCCTCCACCACCGTCTCCCTCTACCTCGATACCGGCAGCGACCTGTTATGGTTCCCCTGCTCCCCCTTCCAATGCATCCTCTGCGAAAACAAGCCCCTTTTCTCCACACCTCTTCCTCCCCCTCCCTCCTCTCATCCCCTCCCTTGTTCATCCCTTCTCTGCTCCGCCGCCCACACCTTCCTCCCCATCTCCGACCTCTGCGCCGCCGCTCTCTGTCCCCTCGACGACATTGAAACTTCTTCATGCTCTCCTTCCTCCCACCCCTGTCCTCTCCTCTACTACGCTTACGGCGATGGAAGCCTCCTCGCCTCTCTCCGCAGCGGCCATCTCTCCCTCGTTCCCTCTCTATCCTTCTCCAACTTCACCTTCGCCTGCGCACACTCCACTCTTGCCGAACCGCTCGGCGTCGCCGGCTTCGGCCGTGGACCTCTATCGCTCCCCTCTCAGCTCGCCAAGTTCTCACCTTTCCTCGCCTCCCGATTCTCCTACTGTCTTATCTACCACTCCTTCCTCCCACATCGCCTCCTACGTCCAAGCCCGCTCATCCTCGGCCGCTCCTCCACCATTTCCTTCACCTACACTCCTCTGCTTCACACCCACAAAAACTCCTTTTTTTACTCAGTTTCGCTCCTCTCCATCTCCGTCGGCCGGTTTATCATTCCGGCAAGTTCTCAGCTTGTTTCTAAAGGCATGGTGGTGGACTCCGGCACAACTTTCACGATGCTTCCCGGCGAGATGCACCGCCGGTTAGCTGCTGAGTTTCGGCGGCAGATGGGGAGGCGCGGGTATATTCGAGCCCACGGAGCAGAGGAGCGAACGGGGCTTGGGCCGTGCTATGAGTATGGAAATGGGAGGAATGATAGCAGAGGAGTGCCGGCCATGGGATTCCACTTCGCCGGAAACGCAACTGTGTGGCTGCCGCCGAGGAACTACTTTTTGGGGTTTGAGAGCGAGGGGGAGCATGTGGGATGCTTGATGGTGATCAGTAGTGGAGATGAAGCGGAGGAGGAGGAGGAGGAGGAGAATGGAGGCGGGCCGGCCGGAACGCTGGGGAATTTACAGCAGCAGGGGATGGAAGTGGTGTATGATTTGGAGATGGGAAGAATCGGGTTTGCACGGCGGCGGTGCGGCGAGCTGTGGGATTCAGTATCACGCGGGTGACCGCACGTGTAACCGTTTTTCTTTTTTTAAGATTTACGTAAATAGCACCCAATTGTTATACATTTATTTATTTGACACTAAACTTTAAGTTTTATATCTAAAATAAATTAAATATATATATATAATTCATCTTTTCATATATATTTTCAAACTTGAAAAAATATTTAATTTGTAAAAATGAAAGTTTGCGTGAGGAGAAAAAATTGCGTACGTAACTAGTACGTAGGGCTGCGTATATTTGGGAGTTACAGGGAGATTATACAGATGTTACATTTATAATCTCCCTATAATCTTCAAATATACACAGTCTTATGTATTTGTTACATAAGTAAATTTTTCACGCCTGTGAGATACTTAAATGCATAAGAATTAGGAGTCATGTATGTATTTTTTTTTCATGTAATTTAATGGGAAATAGAAGAATGTACGTGTCGTGGACCATGGCGGTAACATTTTTAGATTAAAAATAAATTACTTATAAGTCATATCATAAAATAAACATGGGTATTGAATGTATTCCTCGCGTCATAAAAATAATTCTCTAAAGGTATCAGAAATCCTCGAGCTCATCTTTTCTCAATGCTTTAAAAGACAATTCATTAGTCATAAGAAAAGTAAAAAATTTTCTTCAGAAATAATTAATTAAGTAGGCGTGAGATCACAGAGAACTAGTATATCAACCAATGACTCCATCACTACAAGAAGATAATATAACTTGTCAAAAATGGTTCATGATTGTCTTTAACCCACGTAATATCAAGTTTGTGTGTATCACATGTGCATATCACCAAAAACAAACCATCTAGAATAACCTCAGAAACCATATCATCAAAAAAAAGAGGAACTTGGTTACCTTCAATAAGATTTCATACGTGACACCAACTAATATCAACAATCAAGTCATCCAAAAGAACTCGTAAGGTCAAATGTTTCATCATAAACCTCTCAAATCCACCAAAAGAAAAATGAAAGAAATGAAATAAGAAAAAAAAAACACTTACAAACCTTGTAAAAAAATTCAAATAATCGATATCAAATATACAAGAAATGGAAATAAACATGAACTATAAAAATTAAATAAGTAAAATTGATAAAAGAAGTAATTAATTACAATTTTGTATAGACGCGCGGTCTTAGATAACTCAGTATACCAACCAACGAATTTGTTACCACAAGAAGTCATCCGATCTTATAAAAAAAGGGCTCTTGGATGTCTTTAACCCACGTAATATCAAGTTCTTGTGTGTCACATATGCATATCACCAAAAAAATGTCATCCAAAAAACCTCAAAAAATCGCAGCATCGAAAATAAGAGAGGAACTTGGTTTCCTTCGTTAAGATTTCACATGTGACATCAACCAACAGTGACAATAGACCAACAAGAAGAACCCATAAAGTTAAATGCTCATCATAAACTTCACAATCCCGCCAAAAGAAACAAAAAAGAATTGGATAAAGAAAAAAATACAAATAGCATAAAAAACCGAAACAATCAATATCAAATATACAAGAAACAGAACTAAACATGAACTGCATAAAATAAACATGAATCAGTTCATTCAAAATTCAACAATGACATATGTAACTCACTCAATTCAACCATTTCTCTGACACCTTCGTCATCCTAGGTGCAACCTTCTTGTGAATCTACTTCTAACTATCGTGTAGAATGTTCTATGAGATTTTAATTGCTTCTGGCAGGACATGTAAATGATCATCATCTGCCATGTTGAAGTCTACATCAGTTTGAGAATGATATCATCGAATATAGTTGTCGAGAGTCATTGTAGCCACTATAATATGCTTTCTACTTCGAAAATGGATACGACGACATATCACGTGGTATAACTCATTTTCTATTCCACACTCCAATTTTTCTTTCAATTATACCACTTAAGGATAGGGGTGTAAACGAGCCGAACACGAGCGAGCCATGCTCAGCTAGTGTTCGGCTCGTTTATATTTCGAGCTCAAAAATTGTGTTCGTGTTCGGCTAGTTTGCTTAACAAGTCGAACACGAGCTGTTCACGAACAAAGAGTCATTTTAACAACCCTAATCATGTAGCTATAAGACATAAAACAATAAGGGTTTGAGCAAAGTTTAAAAATTATTATTTATATTAAAACATCATTTGAATCTAATTTAATAGTTTTTATTCTATTTTCTTAATCAATATTTTAATTAATTATAAATCTTTGTAGCCTTGTAGTCAATTAGATTTTTAAAAATAATACTTTATATATATATAAGACATAAGACAATAAGAGTTGAGCAAGAA
>NEWO01000036.1:923234-933430 GCA_003013225.1 Phalaenopsis aphrodite | reverse complement strand
ATATATATATATATATAATCATTGGATAAATAAGACATAATATAAATATATTAATCTCCTTATATCCAATAATTAGCTTTTCGTGAAGCACAAACACAATCGTGACTCACCATTAAAGTTGGGTCTCTTTTACGTCTTTCTTTCAAATTCTTCATCAAGCCATTAACTGCTCTGAAAGATCCAAACCAGTAGAAACCAATCGTAAGAATCTTCGTCACCTTCCCCCTACATAAACCTCGACATAAGATTCATTTCTCCCCACTCATCCTTCCTTCCCACCTGCCAGTCTTAAAAAAATGGCGTTCTTCTCTTCATCTCTGCTTCTCCTCCTCCTCTGCTTCTTCCAATCTCAATACGCATACTCTGTTTCATCCACACCAGACAAACCTCTCCTTCTCCCCCTCACTCACTCCATCTCACTCTCGCTCTCCTCCCCCTTTCCCTCCCAATCCAACCTCCTCAAATCGTCCTCCCTCCGCTCGGCCGCTCGCTTCCATTCTCACCGCCAGAAAAGGCGGCAGCTTCCCCTCCCCCTCGCCGCCGGCGCTGACTACACTCTCTCGCTCTCCATCTCCTCCACCACCGTCTCCCTCTACCTCGATACCGGCAGCGACCTGTTATGGTTCCCCTGCTCCCCCTTCCAATGCATCCTCTGCGAAAACAAGCCCCTTTTCTCCACACCTCTTCCTCCCCCTCCCTCCTCTCATCCCCTCCCATGTTCATCCCTTCTCTGCTCCGCCGCCCACACCTTCCTCCCCATCTCCGACCTCTGCGCCGCCGCTCTCTGTCCCCTCGACGACATTGAAACTTCTTCATGCTCTCCTTCCTCCCACCCCTGTCCTCTCCTCTACTACGCTTACGGCGATGGAAGCCTCCTCGCCTCTCTCCGCAGCGGCCATCTCTCCCTCGTTCCCTCTCTATCCTTCTCCAACTTCACCTTCGCCTGCGCACACTCCACTCTTGCCGAACCGCTCGGCGTCGCCGGCTTCGGCCGTGGACCTCTATCGCTCCCCTCGCAGCTCGCCAAGTTCTCACCTTTCCTCGCCTCCCGATTCTCCTACTGTCTTATCTACCACTCCTTCCTCCCACATCGCCTCCTACGTCCAAGCCCGCTCATCCTCGGCCGCTCCTCCACCATTTCCTTCACCTACACTCCTCTGCTTCACACCCACAAAAACTCCTTTTTTTACTCAGTTTCGCTCCTTTCCATCTCCGTCGGCCGGTTTATCATTCCGGCAAGTTCTCAGCTTGTTTCTAAAGGCATGGTGGTGGACTCCGGCACAACATTCACGATGCTTCCCGGCGAGATGCACCGCCGGTTAGCTGCTGAGTTTCGGCGGCAGATGGGGAGGCGCGGGTATATTCGAGCCCACGGAGCAGAGGAGCGAACGGGGCTTGGGCCGTGCTATGAGTATGGAAATGGGAGGAATGATAGCAGAGGAGTGCCGGCCATGGGATTCCACTTCGCCGGAAACGCAACTGTGTGGCTGCCGCCGAGGAACTACTTTTTGGGGTTTGAGAGCGAGGGGGAGCATGTGGGATGCTTGATGGTGATCAGTAGTGGAGATGAAGCGGAGGAGGAGGAGGAGGAGGAGAATGGAGGCGGGCCAGCCGGAACGCTGGGGAATTTACAGCAGCAGGGGATGGAAGTGGTGTATGATTTGGAGATGGGAAGAATCGGGTTTGCACGGCGGCGGTGCGGCGAGCTGTGGGATTCAGTATCACGCGGGTGACCGCACGTGTAACCGTTTTTCTTTTTTTAAGATTTACGTAAATAGCACCCAATTGTTATACATTTATTTATTTGACATCTAAACTTTAAGTTTTATATCTAAAATAAATTAAATATATATATATATTTCATCTTTTCATATATATTTTCAAACTTAAAAAAATATTTAATTTGTAAAAATGAAAGTTTGCGTATGAGGAGAAAAATTTGCGTACGTAAAGGTCCGCGTATATTTGGGGTTATAGAGAGGTTATATAGATGTTACTAGGAGTCTAAACAAGTCGAACACGAGCGAGCCCAGGCTCAAGTCGTGTTCGGCTCGTTTATATTTCGAGCTCAAAAAGTGTGTTCGTGTTCGGCACGTTTGCTTAGCGAGTCGAACAGTAGCCGTTCACGAACAAAGAGTTATTTTGACAACCCTAATCATGTAGCCGTAAGATGTTAAGGATTGGGGCAAAATTTAAAAGATCATTTGAATCTATTTTAATAATTTTTATTCTATTTTCTTCATTAATAATTTTAATTGATTTTAAATCTTTGTAACCTTGCAGTCAATTAAATTTTTAAAACATACTATTCATCAAAGATATATATAATTAATTAGTAGTATTTCAAGCCAAAATGAGTCGTCGTGTTGTTCGAGTTCGGCTCGTTAACTTAGCGAACAAGCCGAACACAAGCTTTTTAACGAGCCTAACACAAGTTGTTCGCGAACAACGAGCTTTTTTGACAGCCCTAGATGTTACATTTATAATCTCCCTATAATCTTCAAATATACACAGTCTTACATATTTGTTACGTACACAAATTGTTCTCGCCAATGAGATACTTAAATGCATAAGAAATAGGAGTCATGTATGTATTTTTTTTTTCATGTAATTTAATGGGAAATAGAAGAATGTACGTGCAGGGGACCATGGTGGTAACATTTTTAGATGAGGATGATTTTTTTATGAGGCGAAAATAAAAGAAAGTTTATATAAAAGTCATATCAAGTAATAATAATGATTTTTCTGTAAAATTTTATCGATGTTTAAGTTTTCAACTTTTCCTACTCTTTTAAAATCAGTTTTTGGATTAAAAATAAAGTACTTTTTTAGGACTTAATTACATCATTTTTTATTGGTTTTAAGTTGTTAATGAAAGGAGGGTAAGGGTTGTTCGGGACAGATACAGCTTATTAATAAACCGTTGGAAAGTTGTTGCGTAGCAGCTGTCCTAAAAAGCTGTTGCACGGAAGTTGATACGGAAAAGTTGGTTAATTGTTTGTTTATTACTATTTGAAACAGTTGTAACACAGTTGTTTTTGAACAAATGATAATTTTGTTTTTATGTATTAATGTTGTTTGCAACATAACTATCATAATAATACATTTGATACTTTAGAAGAAAAAATGTAATTCAAAATAGTGAAAAAAATAAGTTATATACCTCACTTAACAGTGAATGTCACTATTACTAAAAAAAATTATTAGAATAACATTTAATAATATGATAATTTTTTTTTTAAATGAACAAGTCATAATGCACGAGTCAGGCCATCGTCCAAGGAAACTATCCATTCCTGGTCACTCTCGATGATGGAATCTGTCAGTCTATCTGCCCACCAAAACAAATTACACTTCTCCGTAATTCTCTGCGGGCATTTGTAGAACTGTCTCTCGTAGTTATGTATTTGTCGTGACGTCGGCAGAAAACTCTGAAGCCCATAGTGACATAATAATCCTCTAAAGGTACCAGAAATTCTCGAGCTAATTTTTTCTCAATGCTTTAAAAGACAATTCATTAGTCATAAGAAAAGTAAAAATTTTCTTCAGAAGTAATTAAGTAGTCGTGAGATCTCAGAGAACTGGTATATCAACCAATGAATCTATCCCTACAAGAAGATAATAGAACTTGTCAAAAAGGGCTCATGATTGTCTTTAACCCACGTAATATCAAGTTTGTGTGTGTCATGACATCGACTTTATATATGCTTAAAAATACAAGTATTTAATAATGCTAGAAGATTTAATTCCTCAGCAACGACACCAAAAATTTAACAACAGTTATAGATTCGATAAAGATGTATATATAAAATATTTAATAATGGTAAATTTGCACTTATCAACGCAAGTATATGTATCGCTCAAGTAATATAGGGCTCTAATGGAATCCTGAATATCGATCCCACAGGGAGTAATATTAGAACTACGAACTAAGATTTCAGAAAAGCAATACTTAATCACAACAATATAATTCAAATTGTTTATCTGTCACTAATAGGCAATTGAAATAAATATGTAATTTTAATAACTCTTAAATAACTAATTATACTAATAAAATTTTTAATGTGATATTCAATATATAAGAAAACATCATTCTCCTTATCAAGAAATTATAGTGAATGGATAAAGTGAATAAGTTCAAATTGTATTGTGTCAAATAGAAGTATACTTATTTTTTACCCTTTGGTCTAGGCATAAAGAACATTGACTAATCATACGCTTGTTTACTGAATCTGCGGCTAGACTAGGAGGTTCTCGGCTCTCACTTCTGAGCTCCCACTTTCCCCTCGTCTGAGGGCTAACATCTACACTTCAGCACCCAAACGATAGGACCGAATTGTGAATTTTAGTTTGTCACTCTAAAATCTCCAATTCTACGCCCGATAATTTTATTTTCTTATTTATTTGCACTTAATTTCTAAGGGTTTTGACCTCCTTGAATCTTGGATGTAATCTTCACTTTAGTTGTAAAACTCAACATATGTTAACAAATCAATTGGTCAGATTAAAAGTAAATTAAGATCGATGTGAAAAATTCATTACAACTTCTTTAACATTTTCATGGCTCAACCAATTCAAATCACTATTTCACAAATCTCAAGATAAAGAGAAAGACAGAGAAAACTACTCATATCTCATGGGGAAGACATGACAAAACTCGGAATTCATATATAAAAGCAAAGTCATACAAATACAACAAGTAAAGAACACTTATCTCTAATTCCTCCCCAAGCAAACTCCTCGAAGTTCCTCTGAATCTCTTCCTTTCTTTACAGCACACAGAATTCCTCTCCGAAGCGGCAAGGATGAAGAAATCTCTCACTTTCCCTCCACTCTTACAATCTCTCAATGAATTCCTCACAATTATACTCTCTACACACTACTTCAACCTCTCTAGTGTTAGAGAGGTTAATTATTTGTGTCATGAACTAGGCTCTCTCTACACACAACTAATTAACCTCTCTAACCTCCAATGAGGCTCTCCAAGCTCTCTCCAATTTTCGGCCAAAATCTTCTTTTAAAGTTGTGGATGAGTTTTCCCAATAGTTGTTTAAGCATCCCTCCAAAATTCGTCCTCATCTAATGCATTGTTGGACATAACCGTCGATCTCGCCGTCGGCGGCCTCGAGGGCGTCGTCGGCGGGCCTTCTACATTATTAAATTTGGAGTCTCGGGAAATTCTCATCTTCGGCGTCGTTGGGCTCGTCGTCGGCGCCCTAGTTCAAATCTTCACATTTTGGTCATTTCCGCTCCAAATTCATTCCTTTTTACATCTTTTTGCTCCAATGATCCTAATTTAACATTCATGCAACAAAATATCAAAAATACATTTCTTTAAAGTGTCATGTCATCAAAAACAGTGTAAAATAGGTATGAAAATCTCAACATGTTTTCTTTTGGTCATGCCACATATGCATATCACAAAAAAAACCATCTAGAAGAACCTCAGAAACCATATTATCAAAAAAAAAGAGGAACTTGGTTGCCTTCAATAGGATTTCAAATGTGACACCAACCAATATCGACAATCAGGTCATCCAAAAGAACTCATAAGGTCAAATGTCTCATCATAAACCTCTTAAATCCATCAAAAGAAAAACGAAGAAATGAAATAAGAGAAAAAAAAACACTTAAAAACATTGTAAAAAATTCAAATAATCAATATCAAATATACAAGAAACGAAAATAAGCATGAACTATAAAAATTAAACATGTTGAAATTGAAAAGAAGTAATTAATTACAGTTTTGTGTAGACGCGAGGTCTCAGATAACTCAGTATACCAACCAACGAATTTGTCGCCACAAGAAGACATCTGATCTTATAAAAAAAGGGTTCTTGGTTGTATTTAACCCACGTAATACCAAGTTCATGTTGTCACATATGCATATCACCAAAAAAATGTCATCCAAAAAACCTCAAAAAATCGCAGCATCGAAAAGAAGAGAGGAACTTAGTTTCCTTCATTAGGATTTCACATATGACACCAACCAATAGTGACAACATGTCATCCAGAAGAAGCCATAAATTAAATGCTCATCATAAAACTCACAATCCCACCAAAAGAAACAAAAAAAAATGGATAAAGAAAAAAAATACAAACAACGTAAAAACCGAAACAGTCAATATCAAATATACAAGGAACAGAACTAAACATGAACTGTACAAAATAAACAAGAATAGGTTCATTCAACATTCGATAATGACATCTGTAACTCGCTCAATTCAACCATTTCTCTGGCACCTTCGTCATCCTAGGTGCAACCTTCTTGTGAATCTACTTCTAACTATCGTGTAGAATGTTCTATGAGATTTTAATTACTGCCAGCAGGATGTGTAAATGATCATCGTCAGCCATCTTGAAGTGTACATCAGTTTGAGAATGATATCGTCAAATATAGTTGTAAAGAGTCATTGTACTACAATCTGTTTTTCTACTTCGAAAAATGGATAGGACGACATATCACGCTGTATAACCCATTTTATATTCCACACTCTAATTTTTCTTTCATTATATCGCTTAAGAAGGAGTGTCTCTTGTTAAATATTTTTTGTCCCGAGCAACATTATTGGATATTTTAAAGTCATGAATATGATATTTGGTATCTGAAAATGGCTTCACATACCCCCTTTGTAAGGGATATTCAGCATCAACCAATTAATATTTATCTATCCAAATACAAAATTTAGTTTATATATATATATATATATATATATATATATATATAAACAAGCACGAGAACTTTCAAGTTTTCTCCATAAAGAAAAAAAATTAATTAAAAACAAGACTCAAAATGTAGAAAACCTCTAATTTCTCAACATAACCGATAAAACCTAGGGAGCGAACAAAAACATTAATGCAAATACTGAACTTTAAATGAACATTTAAAATACATTAATTTAAAGAAAGAGAGCTGAACCTAAGCAGATCCGACATGAAATTTAAGCTAGCTAACTTAAGCACCAAACCAAGGGCACCACACTTACCCTAGATTAGTCTGAGCATAGAAGCCTTAATTAGTTCAAGTACCTAGTTAGCGCTAAGGACTATGATAGGAAAAACAACTAACATATCCCATGAGACAAGAAGAAATACCCTAGAATGAAGTAACACATGATTACTAATGAAGGTATTTAGACTGCTTTGAAACAACAAATCCTTCACGCTTCAATATCTAAGGGGAATTCCTAATTTTGAGGCTGGTCATAGTCGATGGATACCAACATTCCCGTAAAGATGGAAAGACATGAGCATCTTGACCGGAGATGTTATTCTCAAAATTTAGTTTAGTATACCTATAGAATTTCTTATAGAATCTAGGGTTTCCTACCCAACGCTATCCTCAATCTAAAGTTTTTCAATTATGCTTGTCAAGCAAATCATATATCCATCATTTATCTTTTGACCTCTTCTATTGAGATCAACTTTACCATCAATTTTTTCTGTTGATGCACTTAAAAATCAAATATTATGCCTTGGACCTTTCCTATGACTTGTTTTCGTTAGATTGTAAGTCCCATCCTTTGAACTTAGTTCTTCCAATTTCAATCCTCCAATCATGAAATTCTAATTTCTAGCAACTTGACTTATTGTATTAATCGAGAGGTTTTCCTTAGGGCTCACTGCTCTAAAGCTGTAATTAACTAAGAGGGATTGCCCTTGTAGGAATGATACCCCATATTTAATATAAATCTTATCTTACTACACTAATAAAGTAAGGGAAGAATTTTGGTTCCATCGACCCTAAAGATTTTTCTCATCCAAATGATTGAATTCATTCTAAAGATAATGTCTCTATCTTTTGAGATAGTAAGTTATTCTTCAAACACCGCATTTAATCATTTAGATAGTAGTCTTGTGAGATCTATGTTGGTTCTTCAAACAAAAAAATCCCCACCAACATTCACCCTCTCCTCATTAAAGAAAAACTAGAGGCAAACAAAAGAATCAAAGACATTGATCTTCGAATATTCTCTAGACTCATAATTGTTCATCTTTGATGAGTTAGAGAGGGTGGTTATCACAAACTACATCGAAGAGTTGCAATGGGATGTTGTACTCCCATATTATAACTGTCATTTTGAACATCTCCTTTCACTACCTGCTCTTCATTCCATGTTGACACAGTCGGAGCTTTGTTCAAGTTTAACAGAGTTGAATCATATACAACATGAAGTGCCTAAATAATCTGAAGAGCAATGTCAGAAGTCATTAATTGGACAGGGGCCGCAAGCACCTAGATACTTTATCAACTTTACAACTGTCAGCTTCCTAGGAGGGTTTTTTACGACAATAGGGGACCAAAATGTTTGTCTGAGTAATTCGACCCTCGATTGAGACATGTGTCGTAGCGATAGGTTGAAAGATCGAGACTTGGTCATAGAGACTGCAGAGCATCTTTTGTGGATGTACCAAAAGAGCCCACTTGACTCAAAGATAAGACCATCCTTCATTTTTTCATACTTTTCTTCCTTCATTCACCATCACGATGCTTCCCAACATTCTTTTCCTCGAACATCTCATGGATCATGATCTTGTTTGGGATGTTAGTTATGGACATTGTAAGTTTTTCCATCGCAAGCTCCTGCGAAGCAGAAGGATGACCGAAGTGGAAAGGTATAATGAAAACTCACGTGAAGCAAGGAAACAGAAAAAGGACAGAAGAACAAGTAGCAAACAAACTTAGAGAGGCATTTCTACTTCTTATCTATAATAATAATAGCTAGAAAATCAAGAGAGCATCAATCATTGAGGTCATTTAATAAAAAATGGTCATTTATTACATTTAATTTTCTCGTTCTTACATGCAAGTGAACCTATTAGGATACAAGAGAATCATGAAACTAAAATATGTAAAATAAAAAAATTTGACCAAATCTTTTTGTGGATCTGATGCTTTAGAACAAGGCACGTGTTAAGAGTTGGAGTTTATGAAAGTAATGCAAGGGTATCTTAAGCAAGGAAAATCAAATGATGGTGATCTATCATTCTGAGGTTGATCAAGGGACAATCGGTCAAATACCAACTGAATAATGGTCAAATAACCAGAGGCAAATAGACCCAGAGACCGACCGATCAGAGGTGGGGCGACAAGAAGATGATCCACCATAAGCAAATCAATTGGGAGTTAATTGACCTAAATCCAATTGATCAGAAGTCGGCCGACAAAAGATGATTAGGGGTATACGTATCTTTTCATACTAATTCTTGCACCCTATAAATAATTAAAAATTAAAATGAAAGGTTGTTATTGAAAGCTGAAACAAATATGACTTTTTAAAGCTCTCTCTCTCTCTCTCTCTGCACTCTATTCTTCGGATGCAATTCATAGAAAAATATGAATTCAACATATTTGAAGAGACTAATTAAGATGATGAGCCTCTTTTGTTGCACATGCAAATCAACTCTTCATTTTTTCAACTCTATATGATTTTTCCTTAGTTTTAAATACATTGATAGCCATTTTTGTGTTGGTCTAAAATTGAGTAATTTTGAAGTCAAATTGGCAATTTAAAATTAAAATAAGAGAAGTTTACATACATACAAAACAATTCTTATACATTTATATATCTAACACATAAAATCTTAGAATTATATTTACAACATTATAGTCGGGAACTACACACATATATGTATATATGAAAAGATATATGAAAATATGTATTGATGTGGAGCTTCTTTTGTAGCTCATGCAAATCAACTCATCATTCTTCACTTTAAAAATTTTTCTTTTTAGTTTTAACAAATTTTGAGATCATCTAGATTTGAGTCATTTGAAATCAAATCCACAATTTAAAATTAAAATAAGACAAGTTTGCATACATGAAACACGATTCTTATACATTTATATATGTATCTAACACATAAAATTTGATATTTTTATTTACAATACTATTGTTATAAATTAAACCTAATGAAACAAACAATAATAAAATTATTTTTTATGTGATGTTAAAAATATGAGTTACAAATACAACAACAACAACAACAAAGCCTTAATCCCACTACGTGGGGTCGATTACATGAATCCTTTTTCTCCATTACGTCCTATTTATTGTCATATTTTCATTTAGTTCTAGTAAATTAAGATCATTATTTATACAATAAGCCCAAGTCTTCATAGGTCTACCTCTGTCTTTCTTAATACAAAGCGAATCTAAAACATAAGAATTATATTGATTATATATAAATACTTA
>NEWO01000036.1:893847-916794 GCA_003013225.1 Phalaenopsis aphrodite | reverse complement strand
TTTTTTTTTTTTGAAATGGATTGAATAGATGTGAATGAGAGCTACTTCATTATTAATAAATTTGAGAATTTGGATTGAAGTGAAAAATTAAAATAGAAAAAAAGTACAAATATGAGAATCAGAAGACTGTTAAATTGAGAAGAACAAATTTAATTATTTTGTGTTTAGAGAAGAGACTGAAAAGATTTGTCCATGGATAAGAGGTCGTGATTTTGAATTGCACTGCCATGTATGCACAATTTTACCTAAAATCTACAAGCCAATCAAAGTTGATGTTTATATATTAGAAATGTTCACTCATTCTGATGGCGAAAGTTGAATAGAGTTATTAAATATAGAACAAAGTAGTATTGAAGATCTAATGTTTTTGCTTAATGGAGAGATTGAGGATAAGAATCAGTTGTTGGAGTTGTGTCATCTAACATTTGATTGTGAAGGCAATAGTAACGCTGCATTTAATGTTATTGATGATGTATTATTTGCATGTGAAAGTGAAGATAAAAATCTTTATCGATTGGCTCATTTTTTTATGGATTCTACCACCCTCAAGCAAGCCCTTCAAACCGATGCAATTTCAAGAAATTTAACACTAGAGATTAAAGTTAGTGACAAAAGAAGAATCATAACCATTTATACATATTGAGGATGTCCATGCAGGGTGCATGCATCAGTGTGTTCAGATAGTCATTCATTTAAATTGAAATAGTAGATGTTACTCATTTCTACCCTTGAATTAACAGAATTGTAAATAAAAGTACCACAATTAACTGAGTAACTCATAAGATACATGAATTATTAAAAAAACCCAGACATTCCTTCAAATCTCATCAAAAATAACTTGAAAACCACATATGAGTTATCATTACCATATATGAAATTATGGCATTCAAGGGAAGTAAAAGACATTATATTTGACTCAATAGATGATAATTATAGATGGGTGCCTAATCTTGCATCAGAGCTTATTAACAAAAAAAACTTGGGTTCTCACAGAGCATATACATGTGACAATCATGATAATAGCTTTAAGAGATTTTATGTGACCTCTATGGTTTGAAGACATGGTTTTCTTGCTAGCTATAGATACTTTATTGCACTTGATGCATCTTACCTTAAATCAAAATACTTAGGAACAATTCTATATGTAATATCTCTTTATTGCAACAATGAACTTTTCTCTATTGCCTTTGTTGTTGCGGAATCTGAATAAAAAAGGTATGGGAATTATTTTTAAGTAATTTGTTACAAATCATTGGTGGTTGCATAAATCATTTAGCTTTCATTTCAAACATGCAGAAAGGACAACGCAAGACAATTAGAGTTATATTTCCAAACTCTGAGCATAGAATATGCCTATGATATTTATAGAAGAATATGAAAATGTTCTTCCACTCTGACGATAGCCTTATACTGAAAAATTTGGTGTGGACGGTTGCTAATGCATACTCCAAAAAAGAGTTTGATGCGAAGCTTAATGGGATATTCAACATAATTCTTGCAGTGCATTCTTATTTGACTCTATTACCATAGAAGTGGTCAAAGTTTGGCTTCTCAATAGAAATAAAAAATCATTTTAACACAATTAATGCAACAATTAATTCATGAAATTCAAAGGTCCAAAGTAAACCGGTTGTTGATTTGATTGATATGCTAACATTTAAGATCATAGAGCAACTTGCACGGAGGAAGTTACGTTCAACTGGTAGGATAATAGAATTAGTGCCCCATTTTGAAGAGTATATTAGGGAGATTGCGACAAGTAAAAAGTCATTCATCATTTGACCATGAACATCAACAGAGGCTGAGGATGAAGGCACACATGAATGGCAAGAAGTGGATATCGAAAAGATGGAATGAAGTTGAAGATTTAGGTAGTTAACTGGTCAACTCTGCATCCATGCAATAGTCATTAGATCCAAACAACATCCAGCATGACACACCTACGTTGATGAGCGTTACCAAGTGAGGAGGTAATTATGTTCTAAAATGTAATCATATATTCATTATTCATATGACTTATCTTAATTTTTTCAATAGATATAGAATGTCTTATGAAGGCGCAATATCAACACTCCCAAAAAAAGACCAAAGGAATTTAGTTAATGATGTTGTGTTGTTCGGGGTTCTAAATTCATTAAGGCCACGAGTTAGACTACAAAAATACATGTTCTGAATTTTTCTTGAAAACACATCAAAGAGTTGACTCTAAATCTAATATAGGTGTTGAATGTAAGGCTCGAGCTAAGCGTCCAATAAGGAGAATGGAATAGTTCAAAAGAGATGACATATTTATTGCCTTTAGATGATTGCTTTCAATTCAACTCTTGTTTACACAACTATAACCGCGATTATTTTGTGTTAACCTGCTTATCACACATAGGACCAAAGTGATTCTATCATTTTATTCTCTGATTGATTTCTTATACAATGATAGAATCTTCTTTTATAACTTCTATCTTTATAAGACATATACACTGCACACAACAAGTTACAATTACAATAAACTTTTTGATTACCAACTCCCCGTAAAGTTGATGAATGGCTTGAGCTCATACTTGATATATCTAAATGGTATGTACAATAGAAAAAGATATACATAAGTAAAAGACTTGAAACAAATTTTTATGCATAATAGTAACAGTGGAATCCTAAAATTTAGAAAAAGGAAAATTTACATATATTCCATATTATTTACAGTTCAAACATTTAAATTTAATTTTTTACATATATATCATCTTAGTTAAAGCATCAAAAATATATATTTCAATTTTCAAAAATAAAATTGTGATATCTTTCATGTAATATTAAGAAATTGAGTGGTATAAATGTAAATAAAAAATATAATTATTATAAATATTTAAATACCTTAGAATTGAATGGTATTTAGAGGAAGAATGAAAATGAAGATATTATCTTACTAAATTAGCTAAACTAATGTATGTGAAAATCTTGTAACAAAAAGTGAGCGTGCCGGAGTGGTTATCGGGCATGACTAGAAATCATGTGGGCTCTGCCCGCGCAGGTTCGAATCCTGCCGCTCACGTTTGAAGCTGAAAAGATTTTTTTTTTTTTCATAAATTTACCCAATTTTAATTATAACGGTACTCATGACACGTGTAAGATCTTTCAGTCGAGAGATAGAGAACTTAATCTTTAGGCTAAATTGGATTGTAATATGATGAATTTTATAATTCATATTTTTTATAAATAATTTATTTTTTGTTAATTTCAGTATTCAAATGATATGATATGATATGATAGTATTTTTGGGCCGCCAATTTTATTTATTAGATTGTATTTATTATAACACTAATAAAAAAATACATTTTAGATCCACAATTTCATATTAATATAAATAACTCTTGAACGCATTCATATATTATTTATTTACAAAAATATACTTATTTTTTAGATAGCAAAAACTTAATTGAGAAACCATAATTAAAAAAAAAAAAATCAAAATAGGTTTTTTTAGATCAATAATCATTTTAAACTTGTGTCCTCCTCGAACTCCCATTCTTCTCCTCTCTTGTCTACTCCTCGATCTTCGCCACCTCCCCTTAAGTTTGTTGCGGTTCCATCCTTCTTCTTTAATGACAACTTCCCTGATCTCACAGCTTGCATAACATACTTATCATGAATGCACTTATTGCTAGTGTGGCTTAATGCAAACTGGACTTGATCTATGCTAGTTTTGGCTTAGTAGTTACCTCTTTTATGTCAATTTTAGCACAATCCAAGCCAAATATAGAGTCCACATTTTTATTTGACTTCTGATCCTTAGAATAAATTTGGTTTTTTTCTTTCCTTGTATTGTTACTTCACCTCTAGTTCTATTGTGGTATATGTTCTTTTATAGTGTAGTTGTGCATAAGCCATGCTTATCGAGATACCCTCAGACGTTTTTCTTATGCTTCTTTTTCTACACCAGCTCTTATGATTCATAAAACTCTATATTATTTGGGTTGATTGGCTACTAGATTTAATTGGAGTTTTAGGAAGATTTGTGTTGTCTTGTGTTGTCTCAATGTTGGCATTTAGAGCATATAGCTTATTTGTAGGAAGTGAATATCATGCTAGTTTTTAAGTTACATGAGAGCTTATTTGGTTGGATTTTTACTTAGTTTAATAAGGGAAGATAAAAATTATTGTAGAATGTATCATTTGTTGGGATATTTTAATTATTTTTTTAATATATAATTTTATAGCAGTCTCTTAACATCCAAAAGTGAATTGATTTAAACAAACATTTATAAATTTTTATGAATATTTCATTATTACTTATATTTACATATGGTTAGAGATGTCTGATATGAACAAATGGATTCATTGCACCTTCAAGTTTGGTGGTTTTTAGAGTAATGTAAAGAACGCAAACCAAAGAAAATATAAAAGGAAAAAATAAAAGACAGTTAAAATGGACAAAGGTTTGCTTAACTTCAAATGAGCTTTTAACGGAGGTTGAGATGAGTTGCACTAGGCTACGAGGGTCTACTTATGAGTTATACCAATATATTTATGACACGTCTCCTAACGAGTATAAGCTCAACACATTCGACCATGACTTGGTAGAAAAGGTCAGGCTATCTAATGACTGTGGATGTGTTGAGATAGTAATTGCAGTATATGTTATAGAGATTCAGAAAGATTCAATTTTAACAGAAATTCAATGTCACATACCAGAGAATCATGAATCAATTTGTAAAGTTATTCATAATAGTTTGGTTGAGTTTGATCCGTACAATATTGTGTGATTTGACAGTAATATTGTGGATGTTAAACTTGCAATTATTGGTAGTCATTTTGTTAACTCGGCAAGATTTAAGAATTTTATAACAACAAAAGCTATTAAAGAGAATTTTGGAGTTAAGATTATTGCAAGTGATAAGACACGAGTCATAATAACTTGCTCACAAAGAGGGTGTCCATGGAGATCAGGGTTGTGATATGTAGAGATGGTCTAACTTTTGAAGTTAAAAAATTTGAAGCTTTACAATTTTTTTCCCAAGTGTTAGCGAGGCTGGGAACAAACAAGTTATATGTGAGTGGGTTGCTATTAAGATTCAAGACATTGTTAAGCAACAACCAGACATCCCACTATTGACCTCACTTTTGTGAGGACTCACCCTACAAAGAACCCCTAGACAAGGGTTGTGCTTTCTTAGGCCTCACCAAGGCAAGCTCAAGACCTCAACCATTGGTTGCGCTGATTTAGGGTTTTGACTTGGTGATAGACCTAAATTGACCCCCATGGACAAAACATGCCCTAGGTCACCCAAATAAACCCTAAACCCTAAGAACCTTCAACCTAGGGGACACTCTAACCATGAAATTTAACTTCGGGAGAGGGGTCTACATAAATTGATCCCTAGCCACACTAAAGGCCTCCCCAACCTCAACAAACCCTAAAAAATCACCTTAAACCCTATCACACCCCTTTTGACCCCAAATTTTGGTGACACCATGGTGGTCAAAACCAAATGGGCCTAGCCCAATTTTGGTCAAATCTTGACCAATTGACTACATTTCCATCCAATTGAACCTTGCCCAACATGGTCTAGACATCACATCATGTGAAGAGCCCAATTGGCGCCATGGGGTCAACCCCCCATAGTTCACATGATTAATTAAAGAATTGATTAATTGAGTATATTATTAATTTTTCTTAGGGCCTAAGACATTTGGCTAAACCTAACCCATTAGCCTAAGCACAAAACGATAAAATCCAACCTGGACACAATGGCCATCAAGCTTATAGCCCGTTCTTAAAGGGTTACAAATGACCCAAGGTCAACCCACCATGAAAAGTGGATGACGCTACAAGACAACCCAAGTCAATTCCAAGCACTAAAGGCAAAACCACACACTTCACCATGAGAGAAGCCACATGACACCTTGGTCATGGACATTTTGACCCACTTCTGAAGAGGTCAAACCAGGCCTTGGGGAGCTAAGACCGGACCAATGTTGTTCTGAGCCACCCACCAAAAGGCTCCCCAATCAAACCAAGCCCTCTACCATGCCTTCTTCTCACTATTGGCATCTCCATGGCCAAGGCATAAAAACTTGCAAAAGTTCTCACCCCACTACCCAAAACCTCTGAAAATTCTCTAGGAATACTTTGTGGAGCCGCCTAAGCACCCCCATGCCATGCCAAGCTCCCCCCACCACTCCCATGGCTACAAAAGGAGGGAACCCGATAGCCCTAAGTGCGCGCCAAGCTCCCTACTCATCCTCCTAGACCTCTTGCTCCCAACAACAAAGACATTCATCTTGACCTAGCCATTTGATCCCCATTGTTTTCAAACCTTCCCCTCAACCAAAAAACCCTAATTTCACCACCCAAAACCAGGATCAATTTCAGCCCCAACGTCAACTTGTTCAAAACTCAAATTCAACCCTCGCACAAGCTTCACCAAGCCTTAAGAAACTCTCTCCAATCAAAATTGAGCCTTCCCGCGACCTCTAACATATCTCAAAACCAAACCATGGTACCATTTGGTCTAGGTCATAGCTAGGATCAATTTCAACTCAAATTGAAGCAAGGAGAAAGTTCGTGAAATCAAGGTGAAGCTCTTTATCAAGCCTAATCGAGGGCATACCTCTTGGGACAAGGTATGATTCAAAATCCCTAAATTTAGCCTCGAGTTTGGTCCTTTATGAAGAAAATGTGTAATGCACCTTTACTTAGCCATATAGAAAAGTTCATCTAACTTAGATGAAGCTATAGGAACAAACCCCGAGTGATTTGGTTGGGAATCGAACGATATCTTAGGGTTTGATCGCGGATGGCTCTCGGTTCTCTATCCCGTGGGGACGATGAACCGATGTCGTACGTTTTCATGTATTAGAATGGACAACTGAAAATAAGTCGAATCAAGGGACTGCGGGGAAGAGAGCACCGGATCGCGAAACAACATGGCAACCACGTGAAAAGTGCACCCAATCACGGAGCAAGGAGCGGACCTTCGACGACTAAGGATTCGATCAGCGTTGCGTGGTTAAGTGGATAATTGAGATTTTTGGAATTAATTATATCAAGAAAATTAAATAAAATTTCAAAAATTCATAACTTAATGTGGAAAATCAAAATAAAATAAAATAAAATTCCTCCAAACTCAGTGAACAAAGGGGAAAATAATTAAAATAAATTTGGGAAATAATTTAATTATATTTAATTTTTAATTAATTAAATACTAAATACTCCATAGAATATTTTAATTATTAAAAATTAAATATAATACAAAAAAATATAAAAATTTCAGGGATTATTCCCTCCACCCTTATTAACATTTTCTGAATTTTCCAATGTTAAGGGTCTTTCCTCACATTGACCTCACATTGAAATGACCAATTTCCTTCCAAATTTATAATTATTTTGAAAAATAATTATAAAAATCAGAAAATGGAAAATTAAAATGGGAATTAATAGGAAAATTATAATATAAAATCTGAATCACCCGCTTTGGTATTTTTTCGAACAAAAATTGTAATATTGTTCCTCCATTGATCAAGAATTTTAGTCTTTAGGAAGTATCATGATCATCCAATAAGAAATGTTTCAATTTCTTCAAATGAACGATTTGAACACCTATGGATTCTAACAACTGATTGCAGACTTGATGATTCGGACCTTCCAATTCATAGATGCGGATCTCAAACTTCTGAATGGAGATATTCCCGATACTCACAAAGAAAAAGGGAAGTGACTTGGACAAAAAGAAACGAAGTGACTGAACAAAAAGAGAAGTGACTTGGACAAAGAGAAATGAAGTGACTTTTATGGTGATAAAATTCAACCCTAAAATGATAATTTCTATCATTAAATTTTTTAAAATGAAAATTAGAATCTAGGGGTAAAAATGTAAAAAATTTACAATATAGCTGAAATTGTTCTCAAACTTAATTTAAAATTTTAAGCCATCTTGGGGCCCTAATCTTAAGGGAATAACAGCATGGTTACCCCTCTAAGCATGAAGTATTCCTCAATGACCTAGGGCTACCCCAATTTGAGCCTAAACTTGGCTTAGAGTTAATATAGCTTAAACCTAAGTCAAATAGGATCACAATTGGATCTAATCCAATTGAGGTCGAGCCTTGGTCCTAATCAAATTTGACCTAATCTTACTTGTATTTGAAGGGATATGGATCATTATACACATAAGTCTGTCTACCATCTACTTCATGAGGGCATTCCCAATAGTGAATTTAAAGTGCAATTTATCTAGTTAGCTTTAAATATTTGAAAATTTGTCCATGATCGTTTGAAGACTAATGAAGTTCTCATTAGTTTAACAATCATAGTAAATCCCAACTGTGTTTCTTATTTATCCAGTTTAGAAACTCAGATAGACTTGATCTCTAAATGCTCTTTCTCCCATGCTTTACTTGGGTTAAATCCCAAATGGTAACTTCTTTCAAGTTGAAAGCAATATTTTTCAGGTTTTTAACCATTCAAAATTTTTCAGTGGCAAAATTTACAAAATGTTCTGCTTTATAGTAATGCATACCACTGCATATCATATTTTGTATGAGCAGATTTACAGAACTTTCCGAAATGTTTTCCTCCCTTCTGAGGCCATCATTAAGAATATTCATTAGACTATCAAATAGAAATGCATGAAATGAAAATTCAAGCTAAAATTTCTTTATTACATTAAGGAATTATATGGACTTCAAAACACAAATTGATTTTTTATTTGTTGCAAGCTGATTGTACTAGAGTCTATTTTATTTTGGTTTTGGCAAGCTATAATAACACCCATTTCTCCTTCAAGGCTCAACCATTGTCTGGACCATCTAATCCTTCTCCCTTGCTTGTTTTCTATGTCTGTAGTTAGGGGCTGAAATTTTTTTCTTCATTTCAAGAGCTATGTCAATCTGATTTTATTCCTCACTGTTAAAAACACAACTTTTTATGAACATGATCGTTTTTCTCATATTTTTTTTGGAACAAACACTAACAGATCATTTCAGAAGGATTCTTTCATGGTGACTACTTTATTTCATTCGTCTTTTAGAATCATTCATTTGAGCCTATCACCTGATACCTCACTACCATTCTATTCTGTCTGAATTTTGCTTCATCTATATAACAGATACTCCCTGATCATTTCCAGGTGTTTTATTCCTTCTGTCCCAATTTTTGGCCCTTGTTATTTCAGATTCTGCAACTTTTATCCTTGGAAAGTTCTGAGAAGTTTCTATTGTGTCTAGATGATTCAGGAGAGACACTCATAGGAGAAATTATTTCAGTCCTTGGTTTTTTGGCTTTAGATATTTCGGCACCTACATTCTAATATCTACTCACTGGTTTCTCAGCTGTTTGTTGTTTTGTTTGCATTTTTGTTGATGTAATTGAACAATTTTAATAAATAAATAAATAAGCATTCCCTTAATGTGATCATCAATTATAGAAACAAATATACTCAGAACAGAAGTAAGAGAATGAAAGAATTTCTAACAATTTTAAAAATAAGAAAAAAAATGCTTTTCAAAAAATTTAAATAAGAAAAGATTGTGATGCACAAATACCTCAATAAAGCGACTACGGATCTGCAGAAAAAATAATTACAGAAGTTTAGTTTTGTGCGAAGGCATCGGTTAAAGTTGAAGTCAGGGAAGCATTGGCATCAAAACGGCCCCTTGTAATGTTCAGCATTAGCATATTGGCTGCATCTGAGTGGCAAACGGCCGCCGTACAATGCTCTTGCGAGGCTCATGGAACTTTGTTTCCCATCATATCAGGCATACATAAGACTTTCAGTTCTGATCACAAATTAGATGAGTGGGGGGGTGGATGTCATTTTGCAAAGGTGGAATACTAAATATCATTACACAAGGAATGCAAACATCTCACTTTTCTTCAGTCGCTTGCAACATTTTACATCTGGATAAAATGGACCGGAAATCTTCCAAACTCAGCTGCAAGTAACAAGAAATTGAAAATTTTCAAAAGAATAAAAACAAAATATTTCATGAAAATAAACCCAGTGCCAAATAAATAACTGCCTCGCAATTTGTTTAGTAAGATACAAAGCACTTTTAACAAAGTACAAATAATACTAAGCAACCGTTTGGGACCACTTTTATTTTTTTTGTTCTTTTATTTATTGATTTATTTTGTTTTGTTTATGTTTTGATTTGAAACAAACCACTTTTGATATGTTTGATAAGATATTTTTGAAAACAATCGAAACATCCAAATCCAAATGTTATTTTAAGTTACTTCAAAAATATGTTTATTTGTTTTTAGAAATAAAAAATATATATGTTAAAAACATGTTAAGCAAATATATTTTAAAAACAAAAGAAGAACAAAAAAATGATCCCAAATAAACCCTAACTGTCACAAGATTACTCACCAATTTTTTTTCTTTATTTAGCAAAACATGATTTGGTCACATTGATAAATGTCAACCATCTGACGATCTGATTAGGATAGTAGATGTTTTAGATTCGACTTATGATAAGAAGACCTAGGAAGACTTGGGCTTATTGTATAAAAAATAATGACACTAAATAGGACGCAATGGAGAGAAAGGATTCATGTAGCCGACCACACATTGTTGGATTAAGGGATTTGTTGTTGTTGTCGTTGTTGTATTTAGCAAAAACTGTCGTACTGGGCAATATAGCAATCACTCAGCTAAATTTAAATACAACGCAGAATTTAGCCCATGCAACATATTCTCACAACACATACTATGACAAGAAACATACAATTTGGGATAAAGAAAGCACCACATAATTGCATGAATAATAATTGTTAAACAACCATCATATTTTTTAACCAATCCACGATATTCAACATTGCAAGAATGTTATTCAAAATTTTAGGAGCAAGTATGAGCAGCACCGTCCCCAACATTGAACTTCAACCGTCTTTATTCTTGTTGGCATATTTGTTCATTATCAAGCTTCTTTTGGAGTCTATATTGTGCTTCATCAACCAACTCGTGCTAATTTCTTGCAAAATGATATCAAACAGGACATTGGCCACACGAGTTGGCTTGCCACATCAATGGGAGTTAGAAGCCAATACCCAATCGCAACCCAAAAAGGCTCTTATTTGGGGTAAAAAATTCGTGTTATGGCAAAATTGGGCATAAACCAATAGGCCTTGCCAGTTAATGTAATATGCTAGTCCATTTATCTATGGATGCTTAGTATAGAAAATGTCATTATCAAACCAAACCTACGAATAGACCCCTCATAGATTTGTTGCGCCAATAAAAAATATGTTACATCATTTGCGCCATCCTTAATGTGTTCATTTACGTCCGCCTACATGACAACCAAGGCTTCTAACGTAGAGCAGTCTCAACCTGATTATGATTCAATTTTTGTACGCCCAAAGGAAAGTCATATTCCACTAAGGGAAGAGTTCGTTCTGAGTTTTGAGAAATGCCTTGGATATGCCATCCTTCTCGACGCCGGCTGATAAACTCACCACACTAATGCACCACAACTACAATTTCCTTGTGGAAAAAAAAAAGAACAGAAAAAGCTCTTTAAATTTTTTTATTGTTCTTATCTTGTACAAGAGAGAACGTATGTATACATTTATTAGATTTATAAGCAATCAAATCCCTAATCATTATTATTTATTATTTCTTGTCTATTAACTTTAATTCCTCATTATATATTTCCTTTTTACTTTATTTTGTTTTATTCCGTTCTTATTTATTTTATTCCGTTTTGTTTCTTTCCTTTATTGTGTCTATTGTAATTGGGTATCAATACCCCCTCTTCTATCAATAAAGATGAGCGGTCTATTCCAAATCTCAACATGGTATCATAGCCTAAGCCAAGATTCAGCAGTCATCAGCCTCCTTTGTAGGTTTTCACAGCCAGCGCCTCATCCCGGACGGCCTCCTTCTCTAGTTCCAAAACAGAATTGTAGTAGTGGGGTTACATCAATTTATTTCTGCCGTTTTTCCTCATAACAATCGTTTTCTAGAATTCTCTGTTGTTCCCGTTGTTCCATCAACTGGAAGGAAATTCTGGCGTTTTCTGCCTGCCGTTTTATCGACTTTCTGTCGTTTTCCTCATAAAATGCACATAAGAAAAAGATACTAATGGTATAAATGGTATATACTAATGGTATATATAAGGTATAGCATATGATGGAGCTAGAGCAAAAATAATTAATTCTTTTATCGGGGTAATAATCTAGAGTTAGTGACAATCAATAAGTTAGATCAAATTTGTAAATATATCATCAATATCTAAATATAGATAAATGGGTAGGTTCAAAATTGAACAATTAATTGATCTCAAGATGATATCAAAATAAAACTAAAATTTCATTTACAAAATTACTATTTAAAGGTGTTAGTGAACCAAACAACTAACATCTAATAATATGATAATACAAAACATATGTCAACAAACTAAAGTCTCTTAATTCAACCCCATTTTTATTAGTGGTTCTTTTATGCTCAAACGCACATGCCCCAAAACCTGAATTTGTTGCCCAAATTCCCTCCCTCAATCTTCCAAAAAACTAACTTAATTTGAAATAGCTACCATATGCACACTCTTTATGCACACTTCATAAATTTACAATAAAACTCATCTTAACATTCTAGTTCCTTTCTCACTCAACATGGATGTTAATGAGATAATTGTTGGATAGCACATGAATTAATACAAATACCATCATACCATTATTCTTTAAGCTTTTTTTCCTCAATTTCCATGTCAATCTCCTATCCTATAATATTCATTCACATAACCATCATGATTATCACAAGTTTAAGAGTCACAAAAATTTCATCGCACTTGTTTCATGTGATACATATAGAAATGTTATATTTCAGTGTCATTGGGCTCTGTATATAAATATTTAATAATCATTATGTTAACTTTTGAGAATTGAGCTCCAACTTTCTTTGATATGAAAAGGAGTATAAATACGCATTACAAGACTCAAATAAAAGGAAAAACATAAATTCAGAAATAGACTACATAGGAAATGAATAAATATGGAAACGGAAGCAAAAAAAGGCTAATAATAACTGCAGCGGAAATAACAATTATGATACGTCCCCTCAAGTTGAAGCATAGATGTCCATCATGTTCAGCTTTGATTTAAAATAATCAAACAACGGCTGAAGAAGATTCTTGGTAAGGATATCCACTAATTGACCACTGGATGAAACAAATGGAACACAAATCTCCCCTGAATCAAGCTTCTCCTTAATGAAGTGTAGTCTATTCTCTACCTATTTGGTGTGATCATGATGTACCAGATTATGGGATTGCTAATAATGATTTTACTATTGCAGAACAGTTGTAGAGAGGCAGAGATCGGCATACGTAATTCACAGAGCATGATGTGTAACCAAAGAGTTTCACGGATACCAAATGACATGGAGTGAAACTCAGCTTCAACACCGCTCCGGAACACAACCAACTATTTTTTGTTTTTCCACGTGACAAGATTTCTACGCATGAATGAGCTATACCCCAAGGTAGATCGCCAATCATGGACGGACCCAGCCCAATCAACGTCTGTATAAATAGCAATAGAACGAAAGGTGTTGCACGAAAAAAGTAAACTTGAGCCAGATGTGCCTTTAGTAGTGAAGAATCCTGTGGACAGCTTAGAGATGGTGCTCATAAGAATCATGCATGAATTAACTCAAAATACCAACCGCATGGCAAATGTCGGGGCAAGTATGGGTGAAGTAAATGAGTTTCCCCACAAGATATTGGTAGTGAGTCTTGTTCAATAAAACTGCATTAGGAATATCATATAATTTTTCATTGGGATTCAATGAGACAGCAAATAGTTTGCAAAGAAGACTATTACTCTAACAATAGGTCAAGCACATGTTTGCGCTGAGAAAAGCAAATGCCTCTAGATGATCGAGCAATCTCCATCCCTAAGAAGTACTGAAGCAACCTCAAATCCTTCATTTCAAAGAAAATAGCAAGAATGTCTTTCAGAGACTTCAATGCTAGTAGACCGTCATCTGTGAGCATAAGATCGCCAACATAGACGATAAAGATAGCAATCTGGTCATTGGAGGAATGCCAAAAGAAGAGAGTATGATATGATTGGGCCTAAGAAAGTCCATGGCCCACTACCACCTTTGTGAACTTGTTGAACCAAGCCCTTGGGAATTGATTCAGTCCGTAGAGAGACTTCCGCTGTCGGCACACTTGTCAACGGGAGAAAGCAGAGTCAAAACCTGGAGGGAGGCACGTGAACACCTCCACTGTGAAATCCTCATTTAGGAAAGCATTCTTGACATCATGCTTGAGCAAGGGCCAATCCAAATTCACAGCAAGGGATAGCAACCTGAATGGTATTTAATTTAGCAACCTGAGCAAATGTTTACTCATAGTCAACTTTATATGTTTGTGAGTAGCCTTTGGTAACTGTTCAAGTACTTAATTCACAGCCGCACCCTCCAATCTGCTCCAGCGCAAGAAGTTCACTGTCTTTAACCAGGTAACTGTTCGCATACATCTTCCTATTCATATCAACCTTGTTCAATGATTTCGTTGAGATTTTCTTCAGAGACAGTCAAACTGTAATCTAATTAGCTATATATAAAGGTATGCATATTTATCTATCGATATATATTTATATAAACGAGCATGAGGTGTTTGATGATTTGCGCTATTTAGGCACGGATGACTTAAAAATAATTTTTGACATAGTATTTGCTTTTTATTTAAGTTTTTCAATGTATTTTCAATAAAATTTTGAAGGTGCAAATGTGTGTGTATATAACATCTTTAAAATTTTGCAATTGACTATTTATCTTAATACTAAATTTATTGTCCATAAGAGAAATTATCAGTTTTGTGGTTAGAGTAACCTTGGATGTTTGCTTCAACTGACACACAAAACAAACAGCTAAAGAATTGATCCAGATCAGGGGCAAAATTCTCATTTATCTATAAACAGCTGCAAATCAATTGTTTTCAAAACACACTAGCCAAACAGTTATCTAGATCAACTGCAGATACGCAGCTTGTCAGTATAAGTTGTTTATCAGCATAAGCTGGATAAGTTGTAGCTGCCCAAAAGAGACTCTTAATTGACCTAGGATCAATTTTACCCAGTAGGGGCAGTATTATAAATAAAAGCCGACAAGGTTTAAGAGTAGTGAATGACCAATTGGTAGGGAAACACGACATCAAGATGACTAATAGAGTTCTAAAGTTGTGATTTTTTGTGGGAACTGTATTGATGAAATAGGTGGCAGTAAGCACAGTGTCACTCTGAGACCTTTTCAAGAAATTAGATTGAAACATAATAGAACAAGCCAGTTTGAGAAGATATTGATTTTCTCTCGGCTTCCCCATTTTGTTGAGAAGTGTTGACACACATGCTATGATGGAGAATGCTCTTACTTACCAAGAATTCACCTAATATAGAGTTAAAAAATTCACAACAATTGTCGGTTCGAAAGACATAAATTGATGTTTTGAATTGGGTCAAAATGAAGGAGTGAAAGTTTTTTAAGGCGACCGCAACTTCAAATTTATCTTTTAAGATAGACCCCACGTCATTCAAGTAAGGTCATCAATAAAGGTAAAAAACCACTGTTTATTAGTGTAGCTGAGAGTGCGAGAGGATCCCAATAAGTCACTGTGAAGCGGAAGACGTGTAAGAGAGATGGATACAGAATATGACGTTGTTTAACTAATTGACAAATCTCATATTTGAATCTAGCAATATTTTTATTGGTAAATATCAACGGTATAATTGTTTTAAATATTGAAAACTGGGATAAACCAAATGATAATACAACACAACAGGACATTCAGTGGATCGAGAAAAATTACAACTGAAAAAAGTATCCTCGTTCTAAGTGCATTTCTCTTGAAAGAAGTAGAGTTTGGTTACCCGCTTAACAGTTCCAATCATACTTCTCCAACAACAATCCTGAAAAAAACCAAAAATTAAGAGAAAAATGAGTGATTAATCAATGTCATTTGTCAACTTAGTGACAGATGAAAGGTTACTTCAACGGAGGTAAGTGTAACACATCTCAAAGTTAGATGGTTGTTAATACAACTGACCATTTACCAGCAATGGAATTACAAGGGTCATATGTAATTTTAATTGTATCTTTTTCGAAACAAGGATAATATGTCAAGAAAACTTTGAGAGTGTCCAGTCATGTAGTCTGTGGCACCTAAATCAATAATCAATGGACTATAAGAGCCAAATGAAGAGTGTCATAGAAATGGTACCTTGACGGACATGGGAGCTCGACGGGTCAGAAGTAAACTGACTGGATCCATGCAGCTTGATTAATTGCTCCATCCGACTGTTAAGAGAGTCGCGTAATTCCAGAGTGTTTCGAGTGGGAGTTGGTTGTACTGTAGCATATTCAGATGTCGTTGTGAGACCCTTAGCAGAGGAGGATCTAGTTGAAAGTTTGTATGTCGGTTTCCCATAGAGTATCCAACACTTGTCATGAGTATAAATTGGTTTATGACAGTAATCACAAGTGAAGTCAGTGGCTCGAGATGACATGGATGAGCGTTCAGAACAAATAGTGATCAAGGTAGATGATTTAACTAAAGTAAAAGTATTAAGCATGACAAGTCTCCGGCTCTCTTCATGTAGAATCTCTGCGAATGCAGCACGAGCGGAAGTAAGGAGATCCCGGCCAAGAATATGGCCCCGGACTTCATCAAGGACTTTGCTAAGGCCTGTCGGAAATTGGAACATGCGATCTTTTCATATAATTTTCTAAAAGAGGGAAAGATTTGTAGAAGATTCTTAGTGTATTCGTAGTAGAGATCGCATTCCATCAATAAGGCCACCAAATCATTATAGTAGTGGGTCATGGTTCTCAATCCCTCTTCGTCTCGCAGATCTTCTTGGAAGCCTCATAAAGTTTGTTGGAGTTCCCTGCATCTGAGTAATTGCAGTTCATAGAACACTGACAGAAAGAAGAAACATATACGAGCGGCCAATTACAATCTTCATGAAGTTAATCAGCCACGACATGACCATAGAATTCTCCACTTCCCACACTTCATACGTCGGTTCAGTTTTAGGAGGTACATAAATCATACCAGTGAGATAGCTAAATTTCTCGAGTCCCTTGACTCACGACTTGGGACCATTGAGGAAAATTAGAACCGTTCAGTTTATGGGTGGTGATTAAAAAGTTCATATGGTTTTTCGTCCTTCGATCTGCAAGGGATTGAGATCGGTGTCGACCCTCCGGTGGACTGAAGTACACCATCGGAAGAAGGATCGATGGCGAAAGAAGTCCATCAAGATTCCAACTGAGCCAAATGTGAGGTTGGGTTGCTGATATATAGGAAGATCCTGAAGGCAGAAAAGAATTCTGGAAACACTAGACGAGGAGAACATGCTTTAAAATAAGAAATTTTGGAAACACCAGACGGGGAGAACAGGCTCTAGAGTAAGAATCATGGCTCTGATACCATGTTAACTTTTGAGAACTGAGCTTCAACTTTTATTGATAGGAAAAGGGGCATAAATACACATTACAAAACTCAAATAAAAAGAAAGACCAAATAAAAAGAAAAACATAAATTTAGAAATAGAATACACAGGAAATATATAAATATGAAAACAGAAGCAAATAAAGCTAATAATAACTACAACGAAAATAATAATTCTAATACATTATTATCTTCATTTTACACAAATTGCATTCATCAGCATCATGAGCATAGCTTATCCAACAATTTTTTACTTTTAAATTATCGAAAACAAACTCCCTTATTAAAACACCTAAAAATAATGTGCATCATATCACTTTAATATATAAGAAAATCTATCAAGAATGGTGTCACATGTACTTAATTTCCATTCTTCATGAGTGTAAACCTTGACATATCACTATTGGTCATTTAGGGACTAGTTTTAATACCGGTCCCTTCACCATCATACAACAGTTTCAAAAATTTATTAGTAGAATTATATTGCAACCAAACACGCTTAACAAAGGGGCTAATGTTGTGAAAGTTGACAATTTCATCGAAACACTTGCAATAAGAAAATCATTTCATCATATTGTATGCATGTATGTGTGTCTATATATATATATATATATATATATATATATATATATATATATATATATATATATAGGTTTTCTATTGGGATTTGACAAACTTAATGATATTTTTTTTGTTTTTTTGCACTAAAAATGGCATGCTTTAGATGATTGATCATAGAGCTATAGAATACTATAAAATCAGTGCTTATCTACGCAAAAAACCAAGCAAGCTGCAAGCCATGTATAAGTATAAATAGACAACTGACCTTTCCATCTCCATCATTGTCAAAGGAATGAATCATATGACCAATCTCAATATCTGTCCAACTAAAATCATGAGCTGAGACCATTTTCTTCACGTCCCTTGCGGTAATGTAACCTTTACCGGTTTCTGCAGAGCAAATAATCAGAAGCCTATGTGCATTTTACAGGAAAATTTCATTCCATCATTTCAAAAGAAAAAAAAATGTACAATTACTTCAATTAGTGTAATCCATTTTTTAATGACGAGCACATTGGAAATATGAACAGATGAAACATTTTCTTTGTTTCATGTACAGTCAAAAATAAATTTTAATCAAAATAAGGAAAGGGAAGTCAAGCATTTATTAAAGAGCTTGACGTAAATCTAATGAAAGAGTGAAAGTTTGGTAGCTATAATAATACTGTTAGAATACATGCTTAGGACTGCTTATTGAGTCTAGGTTTATTTGAATTTAATTTGTTCCTTAATCTTAGGAGTTAGTTGCTATTTTTTCTTGAATTTTGTTTCTTGTTACTTTCTTGGCTGATTTTTAGGTCTTTTCTTAGAAGTTTGTTATTAGCTCCAAGTTTAAAATATTGTAAGACTACACAAAAGGTGTTGTTATGATTTCCCTACAATCTACAACAAGAAATTTTAGTTTTTCTCTTCTTTCTCATTTTCAAGAAACCAACAATTTGGTATCAGAGCTCTCTTCTTAAGGGACCTGTGTGTGAGTTTGAGCGGTAATGGAGATCGAAGCTAGTTTTTTCTTAGTTGCTCCACCAGTATTTGACAGAGACAACTACCGGATCTAGGGAGTCCGCATGGAAACGTACCTGCAAGCTTTGGATCTCTGGAGAGCAGTGGAAGAAGACTATGACATTCCTCTTCTCCCTGAAAATCCCACCGTAACACAAATTAAAGCACAAAAGGAGAAGAAGACAAAGAAGTCCAAGGCAAAAGCTTGTCTGTTTGCTGTAGTTTCCTCTACGATCTTCTCGTATCATGTCGTTGAAAACGACAAAAAGGATTTGGGATTATCTCAAATCTGAGTATGAAGGAGATGAAAGAATTTGAGGGATGCAGGTGCTAAACTTGGCTCATGACTTTGAATTGCAAAAGATGAAGGAGACAGAAACCATAAAGGAGTACTATGACAGACTACTCAACATAGCAAATCGTGTCAAATTATTGGGTTCTTCTCTGGAAAATTCAAGGATTGTTCAGAAAATCCTTGTAACAGTGCCTGAAAGATTTGAGGCTACCATCACCGCCTTAGAAAATACGAAGCATCTGTCAAAGATTGCTTTGACAAAACTCTTAAGTGCTTTACAAGCACAAGAGCAGAGACGTATAATGAGGCAAGAAAGAGTTGTCGAAGGAGCTCTTACAGTCAAGCATCAAGATGATGAAAAGAATAGGAGGCCCAAGAACAAGAAGTTTCAAGCTACAAGTGGACAAAAGAAATATTACCCTCCATGTCGACATTGTGGCAAGAAAGGTCATCCTCTTTTCAAACGCTGGAAAAGACCGGATGCAAAGTGCAGCAAGTGCAATCAAATGTGACATGAAGCTAGCATTTGCAAGAATAAAGATCAGCAGCAAGGAGATGAAGCACAAGTGGCAGATCAAGAAGAAGATGATCAGCTTTTCGTTGCACTTGTTTCACGAGTTCTGAAACAAGTGTCTGAAACAAGTGAAAACTAGTTCATTGATAGTGGTTGTACTAATCATTTGACACATGACAAGGAGTTGTTCAAGGAATTGAAGAGCACCGAGTTCAAGAAAGTTAGAATTGGGAATGGTGAATATATATTGCAGTCAAAGGAAAGGGCACCGTAGGCATTTCAAGTTGTTCAAGAACCAAGTTGATCACCGATGTTCTCTATGTAACAGATATTGATCAAAACTTGTTTAATGTTGGTCAATTAATAGAAAAGGGATTCAAAGTGATGTTTATGCAGAAGACTTGTTTGATAGAGGATGCTACAAGCCAAAGGATGATTGAAGTTAAGATGGCAGGGAGAAGTTTTTCACTCAATCCAATGCAGGAGCAGCGGTTTTTGGCTCTTTTTCCAATGAAAGTTCTGTAAAACATGCCCACTCGCTAGAAGTTTCATTGATTAATGAGGGTAATGAAGGCCATTTAGATGATCTTACGATAATGAAGGAAACACTTCGAGTTAAAGATGAAGAACTTCAGCAATTGGCCAAAGAATTGTGTGCAATAGATTCAACCATACGTGAGTTAGCAGACCAGTTAACTGAGCCAGCTCAGGTTGTTGAAGTAGCTGCACCTGCAGTTCTTACTATGGATGAAGATAGGAGGCTTGCTTACACAGAAATTGAACGACTGACCAATGATTCAAATAAAAAACTTCAAGAAATCATTCTTTAAGTTAACAGAATCAGAAGAAAAGGTTGCAGCATTTAGGAGAGATAGAGAGACCCTGCTCAAGCAGAGAGACTCTGCTCTTCAAGAGGCACATTTTTGGCGTTCTAAGCTCGCAAAAGCTAGAGAACATGTTGTTTTATTAGAAGCGGTTCTAGTTTGAGTTGAAGAAAGCACCAGGGTTTCATAGGCAGATGCAGAAGCTCGATTAAAAGAAGTCACTGAAAAAGCATTGTTCGCTGCAAAAAAAAAAGAAAATTTGTTAACATTTGTGACTGCTTTGCAATCTCAAGTTCAAAGGCAACAAAGTTCCACAAAACAAGTGCTGGAAGAGAAACCCGAGTCAAGCTCAGGCTTCATCAAAACGGTGCCAATGACGAAACATTCGGACTTGGAAGATGATGTCGATAAAGCTTGCTTAAGTGAGTCAAAACTCATTCGGGTTTCTGGTGAGAGCAAGCAATTGACTACCAATGGTGTCGATATTCATATCATTGTCATTTCTCATAACCCTGTTGTTGACCTCATTTTTGTGAGGTTTTTTCTTCTCTTCCTTAGCCTAGGTTCTAGCTCTAGAAATTCCTATGGACCATCTTAGAAAACTAGAATTGAGACTCACCCTTCTAGAAATTCCAGTCAATTCCTATTTTCCTTTGATGTCTAGCATCTTTAGCACAAGACCATCGTCTTATGAACGAGCGGTTATGGGCTATGTTGCATAGATTCAAGGAAAATGTTCCAAATAGGACTTCAAGCCTTAGGAAAACATCGTCACGACCTTTTTCGTCACATACACACATCAAATACACAAAATTCACGAATTTGCACGAAATCGGACTTCAATTAAGCCCAAAGGACGGGTGAAAATGCGAACTTCTCCGGATGACCTCCGACGATAAATTGGACTGCGCCAACGCGTCCGGGATACCCATTTTGGTAGGAAAGGACACCCATATTGCTATACTTTCGACACGAGAAAATTGGCACGCAAATCGATGAATTCGTCAAAACGACTTTCGACGGCGAAACGAACCTCACCAACGCGTCCGGAACATCAAAATTACCTAAAAATGACACCAATTTTGTTATGTTCCGATGCATGGTTGAAACACAAATTAAAATTTTTTTTTTTAAATCTTAAATATTTTCTTTTATATAATTATTCTTAAATTATATTCATATATAACCTAATCCCTATTCATCTAACCCGCACGGCTTCCCTCTGCTTCAACCGAGAGTCGCTCGGGCGAAACCCTAGCTCTCGCACGCGACCGCTCCTCACCCGAGACCGAAGCAATGGCTACCATGTCCGCCTCCTCTCCTGAAATCGTCTTCCTCGCCTCCTCACACGCGGCATTTCGCCGCTGATTGCGCACGCGGCTCGTCTCCTCGAGTTCCCCTCGACCGAATGTTCCCCCAACCGCGAGGTTCCACCTGGCCGACCCTTTCTCTGCCCCAGGTCGCATTTCTTCTTGCTTTAAATTTTTCTCCTCTCCCCTCACACGATTTGCTTGCTAGGGTGGCTGTTAGGTGGCTTCTCCTTCCTCTTTTCGTTGCTTTAAAAAACACCACCTGGGGAGGATTTTTGGTGTTGGCCGAAATTTTTGGAGAGGGTGGAGGTGCTGCCGAAATCTCCTCTAAATCTCCTTAGTTCGATTTTCGATTTTTCTTGCTCTGTTCATCTCGTGTTCTTGAGCTCTTTTGGAGGTGTTTAAAAAAAAATTTGTGGAGTTTTCGGGGCCGAAAATTTTAAAGGGGGAAGTGCTGCTGGATTTTTTTGTGGCTTGTTGGGTTTCTTGCTGGTTCACTTGATATCTTTGCTTGGTTGCTTGGTTGCCGGGTTACTTGCTTGGCCATTAACATTTTAGGTGGAAGCTTTGATAGAAGAAGGCGTTACAGAAGCTTTTCTGGGTTTATTCTTGCATTTATTTTTGGATTTGCGCCAAGAGGTAGCTTCTTTTCCTCTCTTACAGCTGTCTTTATTGCAAAATATTTAACTATGACGGATAAGATTCTTGAGGCAATACTGGAGTAATTAGCGTTGCTGTCACTGCTTTATGGTCATCTTCCCTTACTATTTAATATTAACCATGAAAGCTACTGCAATGATTTTTTTTTAAGAGTTGATTCATGCATATCAACTAATCTGGTCTAGATCTTTGATTTGGTTGCTTGGGTAATATGAGAAGTACACATACATGCCACTTTATTCTTTATACATGTTCCACTCAATTCTTTACATACATACTTCTCAATTGCTATGTATTTGCAAAAATCTGAAACATTTGGGCTATGTA
>NEWO01000036.1:868339-893035 GCA_003013225.1 Phalaenopsis aphrodite | reverse complement strand
TTAGAGGCTGTTTTAAATGTTGGAAATCATATTTTTGGGGCATTTATCTTGCACTTCTTGTTGCCCCTTGTTGAAATACATGTTAGAGGCTGTTTTAAATGTTGGAAATCATATTTTGGGGTCTTTATCTTGCACTTCTTGCTGCCCCTTGTTGAAATACATGTTGGAAGTCGTTTTAAATGTTGAAAATTACATTTTTTAGGCTTATTTTTTTTTCCTTGCCGCCTCTTGTTGAAGTGTATGCTAGATTTGAGTCTTGGTTTTGGGATGATGCCTTAGTCATGATCTTCCTATTCATTTAGCTGGATTTGAGTCTTGGTTTTGGAATGTTGCCTTTTTCGCGAGCTTTTTGATGAAAATTAAAATTGAATGGCTTTGACGATGTTTTTTTTTTAGAGATATAGAAAGATGCTCCCTATGAATTGTTATCCTATATTTTATGAAATGAAGAAGGCTTTTGAAATTTCATTTTGGGTTTGATATAAATTGAAATCATGTTGGGTTTGGAAATCCATAAAAGCGCTACTTGGAAAGGATATCCTTCTCGGGATTGATCCGATCATTTTTTCTTTTTAACGAATTTAAATGTTTTAGACCGAAACATTTGCAAGTTTTATTGATTTAATTTGGTTTTAAAAATGAATCGGTCTCATTTTCGTTTGTTTTATTTTTTTTTTAACGGTCAAGTTAAAAATGGGAATTTCCGATTTAATTTAATTCAAAAATGATTTATAATCTCAAGGGAAATAGAAAAAAAAGAGAGGATGAGAGAAAATTGAAATTTGAATTTGAATTTTTGGGATGATACAATCTAAAGAGAAGGCAGGGTAGCGTAATCTACCTTTTATTTTACACAAGAAAGAAAAATAAAATTGCAAATTGGAAGATTAGTTGGAATCGGAAGAAATGAAAATTTAGATAATGATTGAGGGATTAGTAGACTTACACTTAGATCCCTTAAGCTTTGAATCAATTTAAATCCAATTCCTTTAACTAGGATTGAAGCACAACTCACAACTCATTTGCCAAAATTATGAGTTGACCCCTGGGTTTTAGAATCCTGATAGCGAGCTAAGCTGGATCTATAGATATTTGAGGGTTAGTGGAAATGCACTTAATTGAGATTAGACACCTTAAGACACTTCAAGTTTAACCTAAAGTGCAGGCATCCTAGATTTCAAAAGCACAACCTTGAGAGATAGTTTATCATCCTAATTTTCAAATGACCCTAAGAAATCCAAACATCTAGCCTCAGATTAGAAGATAGGTGGGACACTAGGCACGAGGTTGCACTAGATTGTGACTCATGACTGATTTAATTAAATCAAATAATGAAATTCTTACCTTAACTTGACCAAAACTGAAACNTTTAATTAAATCAAATAATGAAATTCTTACCTTAACTTGACCAAAACTGAAACCCAATGCTCCGGGATTTGAGTTTGTCCTACATTCAAATCCTCCTGGCAATTGGGGACATTCCAATATCACATATAAATTTCCTATTCTTGGTTCTTTATATGTGGTATGGTATTTCATTTTATTTGTTTATCTTTTCCCTGCGATTTACCTGTTTCTATTAAGTCTTTTTCAGGTCTTACTTCCCTCTTTACACAGCACATAATAGCTAAATTTAAAGGAGCAATGAACCTCTCAGATGTACAGGTTTAATTTACGTTACAGCATTTTATTTTTAAAGCATGTTACACTTGTCATGTTTCTACCTGCTACTATCTTTCATGTGTAGTCTGCTATACTGATTCCCTAGCATGTTATGTTCTTCTTTAAGCATGTTATGTTGTCTTTTCTCTTTACTATACAGTGCCCTTTTACTTTTCTTTCACACTTCATGCTTAGTTACTTTGATACACTATGCCTTAGTTTAGGATAGCCTAGTGGTTAGGAGCATGTTCAAAACTAAAACTAAACCAGGAGGTGCTACTACGAGGAGCTCGGAGCAAACATCGTGGGCAGCGCGGCAAAGGATAACTTCAAGATGAATCTGCAGCAGCAAAACATTTTCACAACTCTATACGCTTTCCTTAGTTTAAATAACAACCCCTAGGATCATTTCTTTAGGCTTTTTGCACAACTCTGTTGTGTAATTATAAGTCCTAACGTTTTAGGATTCCGAGGTTACCGTACGGTACGGTGTAAATCTTCCTGTCTTTTAGGCTATTTGCACAGTCTGACGTTGTGCAAATATAAGTCATAAATCTTAAATAATTTGCAGGATCGAAATATCAAATTAAATCATTTCAAAAGATATAAAGCCGAACAATAGGATAGTTGGGACACTCTGGGGTTTCTCCTGGATCTATGATATCCCCTACTTTTCTTTCCTTTGGATTCCTTGAATAATTGTTCCTATTTTGAGTCATTCCCATTTGATTTTTTTCATGTCCAATCGTGAAAATCTAAACTTTGAAATCTTGAAAACAAAACCACCTGATCTTAATCGAGAGTTTTCTTAAGTGATTTCGATCATTTAAGATGTAATTAACTATAGGGGCTTGCTCTATAGGGAACCTGAAACCCAGATAAAATAAATATTATATAATCCTCGTATTAGGTAGGGGAACTTGTCGGCAAATAAAATATTTCGCAGACTAAAACGGATGTCACAAATTATTTAGTCTAGCTGATTGAATCTCTATTACAAGTGATATATTTATTCTTCGGGATAAGTGTATTGTTTGTAGTCTTGTATTAAATCATCTAAACTATTTAAAATGTGAGACTCGTTTGGTCTCACTTATTTTAAAAATTAAAATGTTACTTCTTTAAAAAAGTTATATTTATATTTAAATTATTTTCAAAATCACAAAATCATCATTTTTTTTTTCAAATCGCGAAAGTTGGACAATAAAACGGCTGACACCTGTGTCTCATGGAAACACTAAGTATTTCAACATCAAGTTATTTTTTCTAAGAGAAGTGCAGAAAGAAGAATTTGTGATTGATTTACTGCAAATCTGAAGATCAGTTGGCAGATTTGCTTACAAAGCACTTCCAATCAGCAAGTTTGAGTTTCTAAGGCAGAAACTTGGTGTTCGCAGATCCTAAAGCAAGGAGGAGTGTTGGAATACATGCTTAGGACTGCTTATTGAGTTTAGATTTATTTGAATTTAGTGTGTTCCTTAATCTTAGGAGTTACTAGGTGATTTTTAGGTCTTTTCTTGGAAGTTTGTTATTAGCTCCAAGTTTAAAATATTGTAAGGCTACACAAAAGGTGTGGTTCTGATTTCCCTTCAATCTACAGCAAGAAATTTTAGTTTTTCTCTTCTTTCTCATTTTTTAATGACAAGCACGTTGGAAATATGAAGAGATGAAACATTTTCTTTGTTTCATGTACAGTCAAAAATAAATTTTAATCAAAATAAGGAAAAGGAAGTCAAGCATTTATTAAAGAGCTTCACGTAAATCTAATGAAAGAGTGGAAGTTTGGTAGCTATAACAATACAAGCAAAACTAGTTGTCTTTTTGACCCCAGCCTCCATGAGTTCTTCGATGTAGGACTAGCTATGAGATAGAGAATTACAAAATTCTACACAAGTAAATTGTAGGATACTTCTAGTATTAATTGATGTAGGGAATAAACAAATTTAGAGGCCTCCAACAATGGAAAGTCTGAGAAGAGAGATTTTGCATCTGATTTTAGATTTTATTTTTAATTCGAGCATGTTAATGTTACTAAGGAAGCAACCTAACCACTAAAATTATCCAAATCAAGTCATTTCTTCCAGTTTGTTAACTCTCTTCAGAAACCCATCTCAGCATAATAATCCACTGACATCGAAGATGACTTCCACTATTTTCAAAAGTTAAGTAGGACTTCAAGCATTTAATTTCAACTTATCACATCATCTTCATAGCTGAAAAAAATCCTTTCATACATTAACAGATTAAACCAAGTGATTTCGTTATTACGGATTAACCCCACAAGTTAATTGGCAATGTTTGTGATAATTTGTACATGATTTAAGACGCACAACTAGCTTATAAAGCTTTCCAACCTACCAACTTTGCTAAACCTTTCAAAGGTAAGCCTACCTGAAGTATAGGAATCATAGTGTTTGCTAGGCATGGACATGACAAGCAGTGTTAACTCCTGTATTGGACAAGAAATCTTGTAATCTTAGCTGTAGAAGCAATTTCAAGTCAACTTACCAAGAAGGGGAATTATTATTCAAAAATCCAATTAACTTTTATACAGACTAACGCTAAATAAATCTACAAGATGAGGATACTATACTGTTCAACTACATGAAGAAAATAAAGACAAGTGCGGTATCATCCTGCATTTAAAACATCCATGTATTCCAAGCATACATAAGCAAGATAAAGTCAATAGCTTAAATAATACCGTCAAATGAGAAGAAAAAAGCAACCACCTCATCTTCGGTTAATTGAACTCGAGCCTTGTTCTGTGAAATTGAGACAATATAAAATGTCAGAAGCAAGGTCATCTAAAGCTATGTACATAAATACGTACCATCTAAAGTCTATATTATTATTTAGAAGTGCCTTAACTTTTGTCCCATCATAAAAATAAACATTAAATCTTTATATACAGCCCAAATCATAAAATCACACACATGACTGAATGCTTTACCCTCAATTAAGATGAGATGAGAAAACAAATGTTAAATGTGAGTTTGAAGCTATTTCAAAGGTCAATCATACCATCACATTAGAAAACTAGTTAAGTTTGTTGCACAAAACAGTTCACAGTTCAATGTTATCATCAATCAATGACTAATCACATACATTGATAGAATAAAAAAAGAAAGAGTATCTGATGTGAAAATAGAGCCAAAGACATGATTTACACATTCTTTCACTAAACCGTATATTTATTAATAAAATGGTTAAATATAAATGAAAGTCAACTTAAGGATCATATTTGAAGTCCCCCGAAATTTGTCATTATAGAACCTAAATCATTCTAGCTTATGTGCTTGGGGCACATGCAACCTTTACTAGTTTAATAAGTTGAATGATTACAAACCAATTTTCCAACTTTCTTTCTTCTGGCGGATTCTTTTGCCTTTGCCTTATATTTTTTCCCCTGTGCATCTTCCCCGGCTATATTTGCAGAAGAATGCTGAACAACCCCCACTGATGTACTAGCTGAATCACCTGCAGTTGCTCCCAATGAGAGAGCAATAGCCTGCCGAGGAATTTCAAACACTGACACCAAACAAAAGAAAAATTACATCAGCAAGCATCATGTTACCAACTATGTACCTGCATTAAAGCTGCCTCATCATCAATAGAATCAGATTCAATCAGGCCCCTTCTCACATTTGATCTTCTCTTATCCTTTGCAGCAATCAAGGAGCTTGTTCGCTTACCCTAAAACATAAACAAGAGCTTCATTGTATAAAGCAAATTCTTAGAGACCGCATAGAGTAAGAATTTAGGGATGCATTGACAATAGCTAATTAAAAAGGAAATGAAAATAAACAAAACAGTATTCTCAGTTACACGATTTAGTTTGAGGAGAACAATGATAATGGCTGTGAAATGCGTTATGTGCTGGAACCCACAATTACTAAGATGTTTGCCATCATTCCTTCACCTTCTATTGCCTCCTCAAGGATCAACGGGATCCCTATTACCTACTTTTCAATTAATGCAATATTGTAACTATTCTATAAACATTATTCCACCTACACATCAATCAATAGACTTTTAATTAATATGTCTATTATTCCCTAATTTTGTATGTTTTTATGAGAAGCTATCCTAAGATTGTATGAATACCAGACAAACATTTGGAATGAAATACTCAGCCAATTCTCTACAATTCTTTATCATCATATCGTCGTAACCATTTTTCATCATTGTATTGCCACAAATTGTTCCCATCGTAGAAGCATTCATGCTGCATTACAACATATGTTTAACTTTTTGTTTTGTTTCCCACGAACAGAATCATAGTTTCTCCATGTATAATAACAACAATACCCACATACCCTTTGGTCCCGAGTTCCCTTGAAATTGAGGGATAAAATCTAAATCGAAAAGGGGAGTTGCAAATCAACTGTTCAACATATTGATTGAATGTAACAAACTATCTAAAATTGTCATGATTAGTTTGTTATTTCTTTAAAAAAAAATAGGCTTGTTATATGGAACAAAAATGTTTGCAAGGTGCGTATGAAAACAATTCTACAACATGTACTTATATTCAAGCATTCTCCAATTTTATATTATCTTCTCATTTCTTTAAAGTTTTAAAGATGTCCATTTCTAGCACCTAAATCATTGAGTCAAGAGTTATAGCTCATATGAGCAAATCATCTGAAAAACTTATTTCATCTACCCCTTGTCTTAGAAATAAAAAAATAGCCATAGTTGATGGATCATTAATCATTGTGGTCGAATAAGAAGAGATTCTCATAACCAAATATCTCGCACTTCAAAATGTCCTCTATTTCCTTAAATTATTTACCCACCAATTATCCATTCAAACACTAATCAAAGATTCTAAATTTAGTGTTAAGTTTTATTCTTCATATTATGTATTTCAGTAATAGGGCACAAGGGGAGTTATTGGGCTTTCTAAAAAAATTTGATGTGATGAATCCTGTGATCAAAAAAACTCCATACAACCATCAATATTATCTCCTCAAAAAAATATTTAAATCCAATAAAACAACCAAACACCTTGGTAACCAATCATTTATTGCTCTCAAGGTCGTTTTTCCATTATTACTAAAATAAACTAGTATTGAAAAATTTAATTGTGATGTTTGTTAATCATTAAGTGGTATGGAAATCTTATTCAATTTTTCAAATTCATATTGACATCTAGGGACTATCCTCTATTCATAATATCTCTAAAGCTCAATTGTTTGTGATGCAGGAGCTTACCATCGTGGTACTGTAGCTACAGTATCGTGGTTTCTTTCCCTATTCCGATCCCTTGTCTTTTTCTATTCCCTTCCTAATTCTATTTTCTTCTATTTTAATTTCTTCCTATTCTAACCACTAGTACTTATTATAAATATGTTGTTTGTTGTCTTGGGAATCAACTTTTGATTAATTCCAAATTTCATATTTCTGTCAAGAGCCACCGACGTCCGTTTCCCCTTTAAGGATTGTATCTGAGATTTTGGGTGGTGCTCCGACTATATCCCTCTCCCGAGGTGGTGATTATCTTCCTCCTTTTTCCTTCCGCAGCCTCGCACATCGCACCTTGTCGTCGTATCTCGCTATAGTTGCCTACACCAGCTCCCAGTTTGTTGTTTTCTACAGTTTTCCGCCTACCAACTGCCTTCCCCTCCCTTCCAGCTTTGTTGCCGCCCAAATAGAACCTCCTCCTTGCTATCCCAGCCATCCCACTACGTTGTTGCCACCAACGACAGCAAGGAACACCACTGTTTGTTGTCCTGTCGCTATCCACCCCCACTCCTTGCTATCATCATCCAACACAACCTCCATACTTTTTGTCCTTGCATTTTAAGATTTCCACCTTGTTGCCACCAGCATTCCCTTGTTGCCGCCAACCCCACCAACCGTCATGATCCATCTAGTCGACCACCACCTTGGGATACACTTTAAGGGTATTTTCTTGTGTTGTTTTATATTTATTATCATTTATTTCCTATTTTAAGAGTTATCTTTGTAATCTTATTTGAAATCAACACTAATATTTCTATTTCTATTATAATTTGGGTTAACTCTAGTATCATTTAGTATCGAAGTCAACCTAACCCTAGTCTTATCCTAGGGTTTCCTAGCATCTGCCTTACCCCAACCAACAATTTTTTTTTCTTTCTTATTCCCAAACTTTAGCCATTTTAACCAAACCCTAGTTCTCCTTTGTTGATTTTCAACATCAACAACCTCAAATCAAATTCTCAATACCATTGATTAGTCCACTACACCCTCTTTCACCTCCCAACTATAAACCCTAGTCATGCCACCAATGAGAGACGCACCCGAGCTTACCCAGGAAGAGATCTGTCGACTTCAACAGAGCAAACATTGAAGATGAAACCCATGGGGAGACTACCCTAGACCAAGATCGGGAGAGTCGAAGGGGAACTAGAGGTGAGGATCCGCATTCCTTCCATCTGAAGGACTTTAATGATGCAGAAGGCCAGTCACGACGTTGTGGATTCCAGTATCAAAGGAGGTTGAGAGAAGAGCCAGCATATATAGAACGGGAGAATCTGAAGATAAAGCGGCAAATACAGCGTCAGTTACTATCAGATTACTACATACTGAAAATTTAGACCCTAACTTCAAAAGTGGACAGCCCACATCATCAAGTAACCACCCCATCTTACAGGCAGAATTCAACCTTAGGATCTCACGGTCATATTATATCGAAGAGAAATCAAAGAAAAAGTTTGAGTCAGAATATAAAACAAGTGGAACCAATCCTCATCAAAAAATTTGTCCCAACAAGAAAGTGTTGCAAGTGTAGCGGATTTGGGCATGTTGAATCAGACTACACAACCATGGGGTGATCTGTTTCACTGAGCAAGGCGTTCTTAAAAATTTGGATAATGACAGTAGACACTGATGATGGTGAGAACACAAAGAAGGATCAGCCTCCAGATTAGGAGGAAAAGAGGCACATAGTTCCAGTTGAGCCCTTGGGAGGGACTTCAACCAACTTCACGGTGAGTGTTCAAGACAATCTTGAGTTCAAGGAACTAACACCAGATGCATGGCAACCACAGATACAAGAAATTCGGACCATTCAAATTTGTAGACTCGTTTCTGAGTTGCCCCTACTGAGGAAAGTTCAACACGTCATAAATGGAACCCCTTTGGGCTATGTCTCAAAGATTACATGAAATTATTCAGATGTCAGATGTCAGATTCAGATCAACGTGATACCCATCAGCAGATGTCCACACAGGTTGGATGAACCCCATCTTTGAAATGTATAGTAGGAGCTTGATGGGGAAGAAAATTCTTGAATGAGATCCAGATACTATCAATGAAGAATAGGTCTCTCCTTAATGGTTACTAGTGAGAGGAGTGGAGCCTACCACAGATTTCACCCCAAAGTTGATTTCTCCTCACACATAGAATTATCAACAATATTCCACTGAGTACGAGGAGTGAAAGAAGCTACAAATGTGATGGCTCGATACCTAATTCTTGAGAATACTCGTCTATCTACAATGTCAGCTAAGGTTGTGCCAAAAGAGGACGGACGTCTATTCTACCAGAATGTGCTATGGAATAACAAAACCTACATGATCAACTTCCCAGGAGATTGCAATATCCTGCTACCATCAATGTGACAAACTTGACTTCATGCTACAATGAACCAGAAGCTTCGAACAATGAAGTAGAAGCTCCCCCAACCCAGGGAGATTGACACGGGAACTTACCGCAACGGCATTGTAGCTGCTACAGTACTGCGAATACAGTACTCAACAGCTTCAACACCACAATTTCTTTCCCTATTTTGATCTCTTGTATTTTTATATTCCCTTTCTAATTCTAAGTCCTTCCTATTCTAATTCCTTGTTATTCTAACTACTAGTACTTATTATAAATATATTGTTTCTTGTCTTAGGGTTCAGCTTTTGATTAATTCCAGATTTGAGATTTCAGATTTCTGTTAGCACAGCCACCGACGTCTGCTTTCCCCATCAAGAGTTGTATTTGAGGTTTAAAGTGGTGCTCTAGCTGTATCTCTCCCCCGAGGTGGTGATTCTCTTCCTCCTTTTTTCCTTCGGTAGTCTCTCACATCGCTCCCTGCACCGTACCACGCTGCAGCTGCCCAGAACAACCCACTGGTTATTGTTTTCTGTAGTTCTCCGTCTACCAGCCACATTCCACTCTCTTCTAGTATTGTTGCCGCCCAAGACACACCTCCTCCCTGTTGTCCCAGCCTTACCACTGCGTCGCTGCCGCCCCGGACAGCCAAGGAACACCTCCGGCCCACTGTACGATAGTTATCCACCTCCACTCCTTGTTGTCATCACCCAGGACAACCTCCATATTTGTTGTCCCAGCATTTCTACACTCCCCTTCTCTGCCACCCCCATTCCCTTGCTGCCGCCACACCCGCCAACCATCCTGATTCACCTAGCCGACCTCCACCAGCCCGGGATACACTTTAGGGGTGTTCGATTGTGTTGTTTTATGTTTGTTATCGTTTATTTCCTGTTTGAATCGTCGTTGTAATCCTATCTGAATTCAACAACAATATTTTTATTTCTACTATAGTTTAGGTTAACTCCGGTATCAGTTTGTCATTCTTCCATGATTGCACTCATGTCTCGTGTATCTTTTTATTAAAAGGAAAAAAATAACAGAAGGATAATTTTATTTACATTTTTTAACATGATAAAATATTAATTAGGTGCTGAACTGAAAAGGTAAAATCTGACAATGTCATTGGCTACTTTACTATTCTATCTCTTTACACGCGTGCACACACATGCAAATAAGTACACATGAGTTATCTTGTGCATCTAACCTAACAAAATAGAGTTGTTCTATGAAATAATGACCAACAACTTGCTATTACAACGACTATTTATTAGAAAAATATCTAAAAATAGTATTAAGCAAGAATAATTTTAATAGTTGCCCACATCACAAATTGCTTATTAACAAAGCCCTTTGGGTTGAAGAGAGCTATAGATCGTAAAAATATTTCAATACCTCAAGAATCTTATTCCAAAAATATTTAAGGGTATTACTTTTCTTCATACTCATATCCAAAATTAACAAAAATAATAATTCACAAGCAATTAAATGAGTCTTCATTGGCCATTCTCCCATACAAAAGGATAAAAAAGATACCATCCACCCACAAAAAAGGTGTACATAACTCTTAATATCATTTGCAAAGAAAAATATAACTATATTACTGCTACCTAAAAAAATATATCATCACAGATGAAACTATTCTCCTGGATTACACTTCTTTATCCCTCGTCCCAACAATCAACTCTAATCCAGAACCAAATACTCCCACTGAAAATAAGCCTATACCATAACTAATTTCAACTCAGCCATTACGACTAATGAAAAAGAAAGGCATCTCAATCTTTGCAAGCCGTTCAATTAAATCAATTCATGTCTGAGAGAACTACTGAGTGTATAAACTAAGATAAAGGAACTACCACAAAATATCCCTATTACTTTAATTTAATCATACAATATCTTTCTATAATCTGCAATCCTTTCTTAGTATGAATACTATTTTTGTCTCTAAAACCATCTATGAAGCTTTAAATAATGTGAATTACATTCACGCCAAGATAAATGAAACATAATCCAATCAAAAGTTGAGAATAAATAAATTTGCCCAAGAAAATAGTGGGATTTAAATAGATCTTTATTGTAAAATACAAACTCGGTGGTTCCTTAGCAAGATCAAAAGTCAGATTAGTAGTCAAAGATTATACTCAAATATATAGAACTGGTTATCTTAAAACCTTAGCTAAGATGAATATTGTTGAATTTCTTTTATCTTTTGTAGTTACAAGGACTAAAAGATACCAATTCAACCTGAAGAAAAATTTCTTGTATAGTGACTTACAAAAGGAGGTAAATATGTAGTCCCCAATAGGATTTGCCTCAAACTATAAAAAAAAAGTTAAAAAAATACATTGGATGGGTTAAAATAATCTCCTTGGATATGAATCAAAAAGTTTGCTAAGATATTGCTCAATATAAGATATAAATAAAGCCAAGAAAGCTATGTATTAATTGCAAAACATACAGCTCCAAAAAATTTCTCTGCACTACTAGTTTATATTGACGATACTATCATGTAAGAAAAATGAGAAAAATAGTGCTCTAAGAATTTAAAATCAAAGAATTAGGAAAACAAAAATACTTCCTTAACATTAATGTTGCAAACTATAGACATGGAATGTTAATATCACAATAAAAATGCAATAACATATCAGTTAAAAAGACGAGTAAGTAAGAATGTAAACCTATAAAAAATCCCAAGAAATTTAATGATAAACTTAAAAACACTCCATAAGATAAAGTAGTAAGAAAATCTTTATCAAAAACTGATGGATTGACTTATCTACTTATCACGCACTAGACCTAATATTCCTTAGGTACTTGATTTATTGACCAATTTATGCACAATCATAAGAAATTACATGTAATATTTGAAAAGGCCCAAAGTGATGAAAATATTTTTAAAAAGGCAAGGCTTTGACTCTTGAAGCATAGATACAAACAGATTATGCACGTTCTAAGATTGATAGAAGGTCAACTCAGAGATATTATACATTGGTAGGAAGCACCGTCATGACTTGGATAAGTATAAAAATAAAATATGGTAATAATATCTAGCGTTCAAGCCAAATATAGATATACACTGCAGCGAATCGATGAATTAACAGGGCTAAATATTATTTTATAAGATTTAATGATTGAATGAAAAGATCTAAGAAGTTCTATAGTTATAAACATGTCAGCTAGCAGTATTGTGCATAATAACATACAAAGTGGTTGTAAAAAATTTATTAAACTTGATACTTGCTAACATTCTCACGAAAAGATTGTGCGGCAATTTTTTCAAATATTATCAAGCATGGTTGAAATGGATGGCACTAATTCATGCATGAAACACTAACATAATTTTCATTGGTTGAGACACACGCAGACCAAAAAATTTGTCATTTCCTTCCTCTTCCACCATCAACTCATCAATCCACAGGGATCCTTACTGTCTTATTTATTAACCCGTGGATTATAGTATTATTATATGTTTATTAATCTACCTACTCATTAATTTGAGGATTATTATAAAAAAGATTTACACAAAGAGCACGTAATTCTTACACATTTATAGATCTAGCACCCATATTTTTATTTTTACAATCATAGCACCATACCTATGCTTGGAAAAGTATATTTCACTTTTAAAGCTAGCAGTAATGATATTTTTTATATAATTTTAAAGATTTGAGTGCTATAAATGTAAGAAAATCAATGTTTAAATATTAAATATGTAAATACATAAGAGTGGTGTGATATGTATGTAAATAAACCTTATTATAAATATTATGTATTTATTTTGTTTCATATTCACAACTCTCTTAAATTTATATAAATACTGAACAAATGATATGGAAAAAGTACTCTATAATTCTCTCTAACTCTTGTCAATATCTCGAATAAAATGCAAAATAGAATTATTCGAATCATGTAATCAAATAATTGATATCATTCACTATAGATTTTTTTCAAATATAAAAATTAAGAAAATGAAAATCTACCTCTTTAGTGATAATATTCATATCATATATTTGCAAACATACTTGTATCATCATCAATCTTACCCAACCCAACTATTTAAAGCAGCCTCTAACAAAATGAAATGAGCCTCATGTTGCCCCAATTGGAAGACTGGGACAATTAATTAGAAGCCAATCACATCAAAGCAGCTTGTGGCTCACTTTAATGACTCCATGGAAGAGGTCCTGCTATAATGCCAATTGGTAACAACTTATCGTTGCTTTTGAAAGCACAATTTCTTGGCTTCAGGATAGCTCCAAGGAAAGAGAATATTTCAAAATGTAAGTAGGCCACAACCAAAAAGTCAAGATAAAAAATCCTAATTAATTTCTAAGCTTTTCATACAGGGTGAAAATGACAATGCTAAAATCTTAGCTCTTAATAACATTTCAAAACTAAAGCATTTCAATTCACCAAGTCTAAAATTTAAGTCCTTTCTAATTCTCCAAATTAATGAGTCCCGCAAGACTATGTATTTATTTAGCATTTTGTTGTGACAAAAGCAACATCATTTTTTCAAAGTTTGGCTGGTTGAAGAGCAAAAACCTACTAGAAGAAAACATCATGCCAAGATAACTGCCTCCATATTTATCTTGAAACATCCAATAAAATAATGCATATTGAAACTTCCACTAATGGCTACAAATATTAAAGCATAAAGGTTTCGTGCAATATGTGGATAATAAAAATCTTTATATCAAGATGGAATTCTACCATTAAGATTTTACATCATCCGCACAAATATTGTTATAATATTAGTATGAAATGAGAAAATGCTTAAATTATAATACAGAAAATAACACTACATAGTATCCTCTAATACCATATTTATCTATGGTAGATGAATGACAAAGAACAAAAACAAGTTGATTATGTTTTCCCCTGATTTTGAAAGAGATGTTAAGTTTATACTCGGGTGCCTTATTCTAGTCATCAATAGCATACATGGCCAATTGAACTTGTATGAATCGTTAAGATAGCCTCTTCTTTTTATTAGAAGTGCTTCTAAGTGGTTCTTCTTTATTTTGTTTGCATTATATTAAGAGATGTTTTTATGATATCATCGGGGATATTATTCTCCTTTTTTATGTACTTGCTTTCCACTCTTTTTTTAATTTATAACCTCAAGTATATTCAATAACGATATGCAAAATTTTTCCCCTATTCAACAATAACATTTAAAGTTAAAGCTAGATAATTAAAATGAATAAGTTCTCATGAGTATCACATGATAAAAACAAATATTATGGAAACCTGAAAGATAATTTTTTATAAAAATAAATTAAACAGAGCCATACAATATGGATTTGAGTGTTGAGGCACAAAAAATTAGTCAATCATATCCAAGTGGAAAAAAAAAATGCCAACATCAATGTGTGGTAAAGTAAGAACGTCGTATGAAATGATTATATAAAAGAGCCAACGCCACTAGCACATATTTAAGATTAGATGGTTTAGGTATGTATCATAGAAACAGAATATACACCATTCAGATGGGTGAATATAACTAACTTAGAAGGAATAGAAGTAAAATGGGCATACTAAAAGTAACATCATAAAGTTTGTTAAAAAATAAAAAAATAAGTTGTCGTCTCAAACAATACTGAGCAAGAATAAACGGAGTAATATAAATCATAAATTTGATCCAAAACAGTCAAGATAAAGCTAATGATGATGATGATGATGAGCAATCATCATAATCATCATTTTTACTTGGAATATATTGAACCCAAATTTGTCCTTTGGCTCGTGCCCAAGGGATAGAACGCGGAATCGGATGGAAGGAAAGAGAGAAAGAGAGAAATAGTTGCCTCGTGAGGGAGGTAAAGTGGTGTTCCCGGGCTCTTTGGCCCATTTTACTCCACACAAATGAGATTACAATGTGAGGGTGAGGAAGAGAGAGCCCCCATTTATACATGCCAAGGGTCCTCTCATTAAAGAAGAGGACAATAGGAAAAATAATATTACAACAATGTCCTTGCTTTGAGGAGGGCACTACATGGTATTTCAGTACTTTTGTCATTCTGAGAAGTTGGAGTATGTCGAAGTTGGGTGACCGGCCCGAGGAGATGGTGTTGGGTGACCGACACGAGGAGTTGGTGCTGGGTGGCCGACCTGAGGAGGCCGACACGAGGAGCTGGTGTTGGGTGGCCAACCCGAGGAGTTGGTGCTTGTTGGCTGACCAAAGGAGGTCGAGCCGAGGAGGTCGACCCGAGGAGGCTGACCCGAGGGGCGACGTATTATTTTTTTTGGTTATACATAGAGCCACAAATTTTATACTTCTTGGAACTGAAGCTGCTTTAGATTCGACTTGTGTTAAGAAAAGCAGAGGTAGACCTAGGAAGACTTGGGCTTATTCTATTAAAAATGATCTTAATTTATTAGAACTAAATGAAAATATGACACTAAATAGGATGCAATGGAGAAAAATGATTCATGTAGCCGACCCCACGTAGTGGGATTAAGGCTTTGTTGTTGTTGTTTGGAACTGAAGCTGCGATAAGAATGAAAAACTCGTAAGTATAGAATATATTATTTCGTAAGCCACTAATTGGACTTAGTTTTATAACAGTCATTTCATTGGCCTTTGATGAATAGATTTTTTAGAAGAATATTGATTAAGTAATTTAGATTTTTAGATATTATATTCTGTGGATAAATTTTATAGAATATTGTTTATTTGCTCATCCTGCAGAAGAGGTTTTTTTCGCTCGTCCCAGATGAGAGTTTCATTCGCTCGTCCTGGAGGAGAGTCTTAAGTGAGAAATGAGTGATATTATTTTTTAATCTTTTTTTCTTTTTTATTTATTTATTTCTTCCTTTTTAATGAACGGTAAGTAAATAACGGAAGGAGAGGAAGGACATTATCGCTTTTGTTCTCTTGTACGTGGCATTCCTTCTTCTTTTTCTTTGTTTTGTTTTTTTTCCCTCTACTTTATGTCATATCAGCTTTTTATTTTTTTGTTATTTTGTCCTTTCCATTTTAGCTTGCAGCATCCACTTTATGCCTTGTCACGTCATGCCTTCATCTTCTTCTTCTTTCTCTTACTTGGGTTTTCTTGGACTTGTGAGGCTCGTCTTCTTGTTGGAGGCACGATCCACGATTAGCACAACTTTTAGGGCGTTGAACCCAAATTTGTCATTTGGCTCGTGCCCAAGCGATAGAACATAGAATCCAAGGAAAAGTGAAAGAGAGAAAATTATTTCGCGCCTACAAGCTGTTCTATTCGTAGGGTGAAGAAATATTTCGCTTGTTTGTTCACAGCTCCGTTCACAGCTCCGTTCGCAACTCTGTCATAACTAGGTATTGTTGGAATTCTCCATGGATGTTAAGATGTAGGAAGTTGAATTCTTCATGAACGTTGAGATGCCCGAAGTCTCCATGAACGTTGAGATATCATCATTCAGCCTGAACTTTGAAGATCAAGATCAAGTGAGTTTTGGTGTTACTGTTGTGTTATTCTGGTGTTACTCTGGTATTACTCTTGTTTATTGCCTTTGATTTAGTACTGTTTATGTGGTATAGGGTTTAGTTTAATCTAATATAAATATTAGTGTTGATGTAGTGTTATTGGGTGTTGTTATACAGTGTGGTTAGGTATTATTATGATTTTTTTTTGCGTTATTATGATTTTAAGCTTCTGGTTTTTTTATGTTACTCTTGTGTTATTCTGGTGTTACTGTGGTATTACTTTATTGTTATGTTGTTTATTGCCTTTGATTTTTGGGTGTTGTTCATTGCGACATTGTTTTTGGTATTATTATGGTATTTTATTTTTGTGTTATTATGGTTTTAGGCTTCTGGTTTTTTTGTGTTACTCTTGTGTTATTCTGGTGTTACTTTGGCATTACTCCTGCCTTTGATTTATTACGCATATTGTGTTTATAGTGTTATGCTGATGTTACCATGGTTTTATGCAGTCCCGTGAGGCAACACAGGTTTGCAATGATCTAATTGCAGAGAAGTTTCTAAGCAGCATTATCCACAATGAGAAAGAAGCATATGAAAGCTATCGTGCCTATGCACATCACGTGGGATTCACTGTTCGAAATGATCATACTACCTACTGGCTGAACTCCAAGAAACTCAAGGTTAAAGATTATATTTGTGAAAAAGCTGGTTATAAAAAAGAGCCTAACAGCACAGTTAAGTTCAAAAAAGCATACACGAGGACTGGCTGTAAGGTCATGGTACGATTTCATGTTGATTTCGAAGGCAATTGGACAGTGGCAAAATTCATTGAAAATCATAACCATCCTTCGGCCAAAAGTGGTGATAAGCATCTTCTTCGTTCTAGCAGAAGGATAAGTAAGCTCAATGCAGATGTGTTAAGATCAATGACAGGTTCAGGGTTCAGAGCAACACATACATATAATTTCATTGCCACGGAGGTCGGTGGTGTGGAGAATTTGGAATGCACCAAGAGAGATGCATTTAATTTCATCCAAAGAGAAAGAAGACAAAGAATTGAACAGGGAGATATCAATGCTTTAATACAATTGTTCATGGAGATGCAAGCTGGGGATAGCATGTTTGCTTGGAATTTCCAAACATATGAGTCTGGTAGGTTAACAAGCATATTTTGGAGTGATGGATTGTGCAGACTGGATTATGATTGTTTTGGGAATGTCATAATTTTTTATACAAGCTACAGATTAAATAAATATAACTTATGTTGCGCTCCATTTGTGGGGGTTAACCACCACTGACAGAACGTACTGTTTGGAGTTGAGTTTTTTTCTGATGAGACTACTGAATCATTCATGTGGTTATTCAAATCATTCATTCAAATAATTGGACACAAACATCTCATAACAATCTTTACCGATCAGGATCAAGCAATGGCAAGAGTCATTGCAGAATGCCTCCCACAAACACGTCATAGATTATGTCAATGGCATATCTACAAGAAACTGTCTTCCAAAGTACACTGTGGAGTACGTACTAAGAGTGTCTGTGGTTTTTTTTTATAAATGCTTGAGCAGGTGTGATTCTGAGTAGTTCGAAGAAACGTGGTCCTTAATGATTGAGTTGGGAGAATTACAAAGCAACGTTTGGTTAGATGAAATGTATCGTATAAAGCATAAATGGTCAAGAGCATTTAATAAGGACATATTCGGTATGTGAATCTTATCAACACAAAGAAGTGAGTCGACCAATAATGTTTATCATTGTGTTTCAAAGTCAACTAGCTCTCTCACGGATTGTTTTATCGGTCTTGAAAACATAATAAAGTCATGACACTGGAATGAGAAAGATGAAGATTTCAAATGCGGTCAGTCCGTCAGAACGCCCATGATTAAAATCAATCACATGCTGAGGCGAGTTGCTCATTCTATACAAGGAAGTTGTACTCAATGTTTGAACAAGAGTTATTGAATGACTTATGTGGACTTACATCTGAAGTCTCAGTAGATAGTGAGGCTAAATATTACGTATCAAGATTGGATGATGATGGGACAAGGCAGCCCTGGAATGTGTTAGTTGACAAGGTTACTTGTGAGGTTACATGTAGTTGCAAAAAATTTGAGATGATGGGTTGTTGTGCTCTCATGCACTATTTGTTCTAAGTCTCACAAAAATAAAGGTAATTCCGGAGAAATATTTCTTATTGCGATGGACCATCAATGCTAAAAGGGACATATATAACAGATTTGGGTGCAGATAGCTAAAAGACTGTGGCTTTAATAATGTTTCTTCAAGTTATCTTATATTCAGTTCATGCTTTCAGAAATTTGCATATCAACTCATTAATAGAGCACAAGAAAATGAGTTAGTTGAGGAGTATTTGTGGGAGCAATTAAAAAGTTATCTAGAGATATTGAGGATGCTCTAGCAGGAAGAACGATCAAAGTAAAGAAAATAAAAAATAAAAAGAAAGTCACAAATATAGAATGCAATGTGAACGACCCTGCTAAAAAGAGGTCGAAATGAGTATCTACATATAGGCTGAAAGGACATTGGGAGAAAAATAAGAAAGCCAAAAGTATAAATTTTTTAATTTAGTATTTTTTCATTCCATTCCATGTATAATGCATACTTCTAATTTGACTTATTGCATCCAGGAATAAAACAAGAAGCAGCAAGTAGCCGCCAAGCTGTTGACGCATTCGAGCAAAGTTTCATAGATTGTCTTACTCAGGTATGTTGATAAAATTCAGTACCATTTCATTGCCTTCTATATAAAATAATTCACTCAAATTAAACTTGGTATTACTCCCCTACTGCAGTTATGCACCGCAACTAAGTGAAACGTACACTGGAATTTTGATAGATTCCATAAGTGAGAATATAGATTGATTGAAATTTTAAAAGTTGGTATACTATAACATCTGTAAACTTTTTACGAAAGAAATAATTTGTGGTTTATAACATGTTTTTGTTCAAATATTTCTGTCTTAATCTTGTTCAAACGTAGATAATTTGATTATCATAAATATCAACTGTATAACACGTTGATAACACGTTAATAACACGTCAATAACACCCTGAGCAACACGTCAATAACACCATGACTAACATGTGCGTGTTACTCAGGGTGTTACTCTCGTGAAAGTTGGTAAATTGTATCTTTAAACTGTTAATAACATTGCAGTAACACGTAGATAACATGCGAGTAACACATAGATAATCAGTTGAATATCAGGTTGTTACACGCTTAGTAACACGTGAGTAACACGTAGATAACATACGAGTACCACATTGAATAACACACTCAGTAACAAGTTGAATAACAAGTTGTTGCGCGCTTTATAACACGTGAGTAACACGTAGATAAGACGAGAGTAACACGTTCAATAACACCATGAGTAACACGTACATAACATGGGAGTAACACGTGAATAAAACGGGAATAACATGGGAATAACATCGTAATAACATAGGAATAACATGAGAATAACACGGGAATAACACGAGGATAATACGAGAATAACACGGGAATAACATGGGAATAACATGAGGAATAACATGAGAATAACATGTCAATAACACGGAAATAACACGAGAATAACTTGCGTTACTGCCCTCTTAATGTGCTGTCTCGCAGCGAATATTCCCCGTGTTACCAGCCTATTAATCGGCGTTACTTTGCGTTACCACGCGCATTGTGACGTGTTACAACACCGTGTTACCGTCAATTAATCGGTGTTACTCCACATTTCCTCGTGTTATTCAAATTAAATTTTTGCGATAAATTTGTAAACTCTTTGAGGTACATTTTATATGATAATTTAAATAGGATAAGTAATTTTATTATATTTATTAAAAATAAAAACATAAAATCATAAAAAAACAACATTTACCAAGATATAAATATTCAGCGTGTTAATTACGTATTATCTATGTGTTGCTCTCGTGTTATTCAGGGTATTATCTACGTGTTACACTCGTGTTATTCACGTGTTATCTACATGTTACTCTAGTCTTATTCAGTGTGTTAATCAGCATGTTATTGGCGTGTTACTCAGCCTGTTATTGACGTGTTACTCAGAGTGTTATCTACGTGTTACACTCGTGTTATTTACATGTTATTCTCGTGTTACTCACGGTGTTATCTATGTGTTACTCTCATGTTACTTACGTGTTATCTACGTGTTACTCTCATGTTATACGCGTGTAAACGGCATGTAAATGACCTGTTACTAAGGGTGTTGATCAGAATGTTACTCAGGTGTTATACAAAAAATACTAATAGTAACCTATAAACAGTTTGCCAAAATATAAACAATAACCTCTACAAATATTCGATTTACATTAACCTAAAAATACTAACATTCACCAAGATATAAACATTTTGCCAGTAACCTATACAAATATGCGATATACAGTAACCATGAAGTTATTCCATATACAGTAACCTATACAAAATATACAAATTTACTCAGAAGTCCTAGAAAGTATGCAAATATCATAAACAAATTCAGCTCTAAATCTCTTCATATCATCCTGTCAATTTATATGTGCACTCCAGTCGATTTCTTCGACCTGCACTAATGTTTCCATGTACTTGCAGACGAACATGCCGCAATCAACAATATTCCTTTGTGTGGGTACATGCTTTGTAATCGATAGGGACCATTTATTGATTTTGGCTGCAAATAAATCACTGGCATCTCTAGCAAACATATTTACCTGCATGGTTGAAGGTTATTGTGTTACTCTTCGAATGTTATTATGTTACTTTTAATGGGGTTGAATATACTTACAATTTTCGTAACGTCAGTCTTATGTATCTGGTTAAGTAGTGAGTCGTATATTCGTCATTTTCTCAACTTGAGAACTAAAACTAACAAGATCCAATATTGATTATGAATGATTGGAAAGAAAATGACTTTTACATCTTTTACGGCCTCGTTGATGACATGTTTCACGTAAGGTTTGCTACCATATGTCTTATGCATCTACATAAAAATATTACTTTAAATGTGCAAGGAATATACGACTTAAACTTGTATGAATAAATATAAGTTGTTGAACATACCCCATACATTGGTGAAACATACAGGTAAGGTCGGTACAACTCTGGTCTCCTTAAAGTTCTTTCGCGCAACATGACAGCAAATAGATCAACATATTCGTCTGCAAGTCACTTATTTAATAGTATGTCTTCGAGTGTCGATCGGTAAATCAAAATATGGTCTCTGTTAATGATAACATCTCTACATGATAAGAAAGAGAGTTTTTTTTAATTAAATACAACAAAACTGCGTAACATTAAAAGAGTGTTGGACATTTACTTACCTTCCAGTGTATCTGGATAGACACTGGTCTATTTCTTCCTGCATTTCAATTGGTATCAATGACTTACCAGGATACTCAATAGTTGAAGCCGGAGGACGTAGCTGCAAAATAAAACAATCTATGGATAACACAAAATAAGAATATATAAAATATGCTTCAAAACACATAACTATATTTTTTTTCTTACAACTATAGCATATTCGTCTGCATTAGAACAGTGGCTTTGACTCAAAATTTGCTGATACTCAAGTGGATCTAAGCTTTCTTCATCTAAATTGAATTCAATATGTACATTTTCATCTGAAACTTGAACCTTTTGGGAATCACCCTTTTTGAATCAATATTTACAGCGGAAGTCAGAAGACGCATCTAAAAAAAATATTTTTTTAAAAAATAAAGTTGGAATGTATATCATATAGTATAAATTAGAATAACGTACTCATTGAATGGGACAGAGATTCAAGAACATCATTTATTGCTCGTTCTACTTCTTCGTAGTCTTCATGGATTGTCTCATCACTCAAATCTGTGTCTTGTGCTTCTCTTATTGTTTCTTCGGCGTCTTGGGTCTGTCCAGGAACATCTGCATGTATAGGATCAGCTGAATGCACAATATCCTTTGCAGGATTTGTGTCTTGTGCATGTCTTATTGTTTCTTCGGGAACATCTATATTTACAGGAACAACAATATACACATCATCGTTTTTTCTACATCTTCTCTTTAACTGGTATTGAGATACAGGGGGGTCCACTTTGTTCTTTGGCTGATGTCTACTGCTGCTGGTCTTCTTACTTGTATCGGATATTATTTTCTCAACAACCTTGTCAGCCTTGGTTTCAAATAATCTATGCACCAAAACTATCAGGGTGGACAATTCTTCTACCACAGTATTCATTTGTCTACTCATATCAGTCAAAGTATCTTTTATATATAAGCCTATTTGTTCCTGAAATTTTAGCATCTCATATAGTACCCGAAATCAGCACTCTCCGTCGTATGCCTAGGTATTGGGGTTATATCACTAGAAACAATTGTACTCTTGGCATACGATCTGGGTGAAGATGATCATGCAGTAGTTTCGTGTTGTGGAAGTTGCTTTGCAGGAATCGGTGGTCGCTACTCTGGATTTTCGAGCAGTTGTACTTCATACCTCAAATCTAAGAATCTGTTATTAACCTACAATAAAAATGTATTCATCAAAATCGTTGCAAGCATTCTTAAAAAGCTATTAAATAGATGTGTCAATAAGCTGTAATAAAAATTAAATGATTTACATGATCAAGTCTCTTAAAGGCTTCATGAATCTTCTCAGCACTCAACCCATGATTGGTTGACCACCTCAGAATGCGAGGTCTAGCGTCAGGTGAAGCAGGAATTAAAAGAGAGATGTGCTCGTAAAACCAAAGCTGAGGATGTTTTACACAATCAACATGTATGCAAAAGTTAATACAACAAAACAAAAATTCAGAAAAGTAATGTTTCAATGTAAAGAACAAATACTTAACGTTAAAAGAAATACAAATTCTTGAATATAGTCAATCGACTTATTCTGCCTTAATTTCATGGAGGCGATTCTCACTTGATCGATGATCATATCACATATGGCAGCAAGCCAATTAAAGGACAGTTCTCTACAGGCACATGAAAATTGCTTGAAGGAAAAAATAAATTAGTTAGAATGAATTTCAAGTATATCTGCTCAAAATGTGGGGTGGAAGCTCCTTCTGCAAAAAAGTTTGTCAATTGGTTCTTTATTTGTCTAGCATCCACATTTGATAGAGGTCATTTTTTCCATGAACAGACTCTGCTCTGTTTGGCATCCCTATCAACAAAGTCACGTGATCAGCATGTAACTTAACATCTTTTCCACCCATTTTGAAAACACCCCTCTCATTATCCCCACATCTCAGAATATGTAAAATCATGACATTGTCCTGGGGATATGGGGGCATGTCAAAGAAATTGAACACATTAATTTTCTTTAAATTATTAATAGTCTCCTCTGAAAGCAGATCTTGAATTGCATCCAAGGCACCTCTCGCTGCAGATGAACGACATCTACAGTTGAAAGTCTTTGCACTCATGATCCTGCAAATTAAAGAAATAATAACACATTATTAGAATAACAATCACAAGAATAGCACATAAAATTGATGTGTTACTCTAAATTAACAATCACCCTTAACAGAAGCGCTGCAAAAATACATGAATAAGACGGGAATAATACATGAGTAACACACCGGCATAACACAGTAATAACGCTACACAGAAGCATGAATAATACAGAAGCATAACTAATTACGCAGCAGTAACACAGGAGTAGCACATGAAGCAAACTTAATTAATAATCACCCTAAACACATCAATAATACATGAATAACACGGAAATAACACATGAGTAACACACCAATAATACAGTTAAAACACAGTAGAGTAATACATAAATAATACACGAATAATACACGAATAATACAAGAATAACACATCAAATCTATGTCATTAATTAACAATCACTCTAAACAGAAGCATATCACATCAATAATACATGAATAATACGGAAATAACGCATGAGTAACACACCAGTAACACAGTTAAAACATAGGAAAATAATACATGAATAATACACGAATAATACAAGAATAGCACATCAAACCTATATCATTAATTAACAATCACTTTAAACAGAAACATATCA
>NEWO01000036.1:829982-868194 GCA_003013225.1 Phalaenopsis aphrodite | reverse complement strand
ACATGAATAATACACGAATAATACAAGAATAACACATCAAACTTATGTTATTAATTAACAATCACCCTAAACAAAAGCATATCACATCAATAATATATGAATAACATGGAAATAATGCATGAGTAACACACCAGTAACACACCAGTAACACAGTTAAATCACAGGAAAATAATAGATGAATAAAACACGAATAATACAAGAATAACACATCAAAACTATGTCATGGAGATATCTGTGAGTCCATCGAATTTGGTTTTATGCAGTTATTGAGTAGGGTTTTTCCTGTGTTGATGATTCAAATCCATGTTGTTACTTGTGCGGTATTGATGTGGTGTTGTTGTATTTTTTATGTATTATTGGTATATTACTAGTGTGTTATGCTATTGATGTGGTATTGTTGTGTTACTGATGTGTTACTTGTATTTCATTACTCTGGTTTAGGTGCATATCGTGATTTTAACGAATGATTGTACGCCATTATGACCTTTGCTTGCGCCGGAGGATGCGCTTCGCCGGAGGGTTTCGTCGAGGAAGACTAAACCCTAAACTCGTAATAGTGCGTAGAAAATGAAGTAGTTCGGAGAAAATGAAAAGGCAGGCGGGTTCGAATTTTCACTTGGGTCGGGTCGCGAATGCGATTTAAAAAAATATTTCTTTTAATTTTATTTGCTTTAATAGGTGGGGCTAGAGTTTACACATTGCGGCATTTTATTGGATACGCACATAGTTTAACGTGCGTAGTACTGAGGGAATATTTTCTCCTTTTATACATGTCAAGGGTTCTCTATTTATCAATAAGGATAATAGGAAAAATAATATTACAACAATGCCCTTGCTTTAAGGAGGGCGGTACATAGTGTTTTAGTACTTTTGTCGTTATGAGGTATTAGAGTATGTCAACGTTGGGTGGCCGACTCGAGGAGGCCAAGCCGAGGAGTTGGTGCTGGGTGGCCGGCCCGAGAAGCTAGCGTTGGGTGGCCGACTCGAGGAGGTTGAGCCGAGGAGGCCTACATGAGGGGAATGGCCCGGGGAGGCCCAGCAGAGGGTACCGACTAAGGATGCCGAGCCGAGGGGCAAAGTATCATTTATCTGGCTAAACAGAATAATAAGAAAGCATGGAGGTTGTTATCAACTAAATTCTATCCATAATGGATGTGGGGATGAAGGGGGGTACCCTATCATGTCTTCTGAGAGGTCAGTCACTTGTTTCATAGTAAACTTAAAATCGATAGCAAACAAAGGAACCTACGGTACTTGCAACGGCAAACAACTTATGTAACTCTCCAGCTTGTGCAAAACAAAACCCAAGCAACTGCCCATTTCTTGAATAAAAACCAGGGTAAACAATGTAGAAATACAAGCTAGCAACCGCACCATCCTTCCGGAACTGAAAGAAGCTCTCGCGTCTTCTTCATCTTCTTCGCTATCCACGGAACTCTCTTCTTCTTCATCCTCCTCTGCCCCCCTATCGTCATCGGATGGCCGGTATTCCTCATCTTCCTCGTCGCCGGCTCCGACGCCGCGCTTAACCTTATTCTTCTTCAGGTTCCGCTCCTTCGGCTGCTGTTTCGAAGAAGAACCGACAAGGGAGAAGGCGAGATGTGTAAGCCCGAGTGATTCCAGCCTTGCTTTGTTCTCAGCGATCCTCGTCAGCCTAAGCTTCTCGTACTCGGATATCTCTTCGACCCCCATTTTTTTCCCGTTGGCCTAAAGCTCATGTGAGATGAAATTTAGCTGCCGAGACCCTTTGCCTGCTAAAAAATAATTCACTTTATATAATATATTATTGTATTGTATTCATGTATTATTGTGTTTTGAAAATATTTCTGGTATTATAATAACACAATAACACTTGAATAACATGGAGGAATATTCTTCTGTGTTACCGGACCGACTTTTTTTCTCAACTTCACGTGTGGTGTGATTTCATTAAACCATCAAGTAATTCTACATGTGGAGTCATGGTGTAATATTTTTTTGTGCCTTGGGGGTCATTTGGCCCAGGCAAGATTTAGGGTGTGTGCCTCTGAATTCGCGCGATATTGAACCGCTATATTAAAAATAATTAGTTGAAATGTGGTTGGGTTGGATCCTGGTCTCCACCTGAGTTCAATTATCCCTCGATTACTCTTCTAGTCTCTCTCGATCATGCTTTCTCTTCAGCAATTCTTTTGCCCTAGGTATTTCTCTCTCGGCTCCGATCGCTAGGCGTTATTTATTGTTGATTATTTTTTACTACGAGTGGTTGTTCTGGTGACCCTTACATTTTTTTCTCTCCCCTTTTTTCTTTCGCTCAAATTTTTGTGGTTTGTGCACTCTGTGCTTTGTGCCGTGAAGGAAGTCCTACAATTTGATAGATCACTTTCTTTGGTTTGTGGTTATTGCGTTGAGGTTTTTATTCTCTCTTCACCTCTTCATTGTCTTCTTCGGCTCTGTATCGTCTATGTGCAGTGTTTCCTCTTCTACTTGTCTTCTCTGTTCTTCACCTATTTTCTCTCTTCGTTGTGTGGTTGTGTGTATTATGTCAGTTGGTTTTATCTTTGTTCGCTCAGTTTTGGCGGTTTTCAGTTTGATATGCTCGGTTATGTGGTATTGATCCTTCATGATGCATCCATGTGAATTTTAGTTTATGTCTTTCATGCAATGTTTGGTGTATCCGAGCTTTAAGGTGATCTTTGGATTTTTTGTGCTTATCCTACTAGCAATGGTTTGGGTGCCCTGTATGTGGTCCATTTGATTTCTTTTGGTGCTTATGCTATGGGGAATTTGGATTTCTTTATGAATTTTGATATTGTGGTGGGGTATTTGAAAAATAGATGGAATTTGGTGTTGGATTTGTTAATAGCAATATTTCGAGTGTCGTGTATGTGTTGAATATGCGCTAGAAACTTGAATTTTGATTTTAATTGGAATTCCATGATGGATTTGTTACATTTGTATGTTGATATTTTCAGTTTCACTAAATTTTTAGTCAAAAAACTGGATATATATTTATATTTTCAGTGGGGAGTTCAAGGGGCATTTCACTAGAATTCCATGTTGAATTTGTATGCCACCGAAATAATAGGAATTTGGTGTTGGATTTTCATATTGTTATTTTCAATTCTAGTGGAGGTGGTGATGCATGAGAGTTGGTGTGGTATGGATGTGGTAGTGTGTAGCGTGGAGGTGGTGGTGTGGGGTGATTGTGTGATGAGGAGGTGGTGGTGTGGTTTATGGATGTGTTGGGGTGTGATGTGGAGATGGTGGTGTGGTGTGTGGATGTGTTGGTATGGCGGTGTCGGGTGTTGTGTGGTGTGGAGGTGGTGGTTTGTGAATGTGTTCGTGTGGTGTGTAGGTGGAGGTGTGTAGTGTGGATGGGGTGGTGTGGGGTGGTGGTGGTTTATGTATGTTTTAGTATGTGGTGTGGAGGTGGTGGTGTGGTGGGTGGTTGTGTTGGTATGAATGTGTTGGTGTGGCGGTGTCAGGTGGTTATGTGGTGTGGAGGTGGTGTGTGTGAATGTGTTAGTGTGGTGCGAAAGTGATGGTGTGGTTTGTCGATGTATTGGTGTGTGATGTGGAGGTGGTGGTGTAGTGTGTAGATGTGTTGTTGTGATGTAGAGTTCATCTTTGACTCTTTATTAAATTTATCATTTTTTAAATTATTCTAAAATTCTGGTATTTACTTTACTTTAGGGTACAATTTTTACACAAAAAACTCTCCCACAAACTTAGTCTATACTACACATGTAGATTTCGTGAAAGTGAAATAAACTAAACAAGTAAAATAGGAATGTATAAATATAAAACAAAAAATAGACAAGAAGGAAAACATAAACAAGCATACTAGAAAAGAAGAACACTATCAATAGTAGCAATCACATCACATCACAATTGTAAAGATTCCAAGGAACCATATAGTAGAGCATCACACTGCAAAAATAAGTTTTAAATCCAAAGAAAATGACATATAACACATCTCAATGTAGATTGTGGATCACGAATCACCTAACAAAATCCATTAATCACATAAATGTCCGACATAAATAAACTAAGGAAAGAAAACAAAGTATAACATGCATGCAATCAGATCAAACATTAAGAAAATCTTGAGATCAGGTGTCAACTCTCTTATCTTCATCCTCTTCCTCCTCCATGAGCTCAACAGTCTCACTGTAGTACTTGAAAGATGGTGCCACCAATGTTGTAGGAGTGTCGAGGCTTTGGTGAGCTTAAACATGTCTGATCATATCAACATGAGTGTTAAAGGTCTGATATGATAATAAAACTCCCTAAAATGTTGATCAACATAAAAAATTAATCTTTTATTTCATATCCTGCCGCCACCATTGGAGACTTGTAATGTCTTTGCTCTGTGATTTAAGTTGCTCAGATAGATTGATAAAGGAAGAGGTGGAAGTTTAGGGCTTGAAAGGTGAAAATATATAACTCTTTTCTTCTTTGAAGAAAGTCTTATTGTAAGCCCCTATAGTTTTCTTCATGATAGCTTTCATGGATGAAGCTGCTCCTCCCCAACCTCAAAATTTACCCCTGCCTTTAAACATAAGGCACAAATAACAGTAGGTTGTCCCAGTCCGATTATCAAATCCCCCTTTATGATGTTATCGATAGAACTATAATGACCTTCCCCATATATATGGGCTTCTCCCTCTAAATAAAACAATTAATCATCGCCCTCTCTCTAGTCACTTCACTCACAGTGGTCGAAGGGAAAATTTTAGCGGAAATGAAATAGTGTCATGCCTTTAACTAGACGTTCTTGTAAAAGCCTATAAAATTAGCAAATTTATAGTCACAAATATGCTAAGAACTACTTGAATAAATCAGAAAAGAAATAATTGCATTTAAATCATCTGATGAAGCCATGTAAAAAAGAATACTCATCATAGGGAATATTAGAAAGGCAAAAAAAAAGGTATTTATGTTTTCAAAGTTGAATTAACTTGCTTTCCCCTCACAAAAATTTATTCATCCAGATGATCCGCAACATTTGCATAAAACTCATGCATCAGAGAAATCGCAACAAATTGAGTCTCACAACAAAACATCTCCCTTTTCTTAGTCATAATCAATCCTTCAACCCTACCCCTACATCCATGAATCCTATTTCTTGAATAAATTTATTTGACACCAATAAGACAATGTATCGGCTATCAGCTTTAACACGCACAACTTTCTTGACATCAAAAGGGATTGGTTTATTCCCTCCCTTAACCTTTGGATCCATGAGTAACAATAAGGAATATAAGAGATTGAAAGGAGAAATTTAGAGAGCTAAGTGACAAATGGAAGAAAAAAAACAAATGAAACTTATCGCAAACCCTATAAAAGGCTCTAAAAATCTTGCATTCTTCCTCCTCTCCTCTTCCTCTCCTTCTTATTCTTTGTATCAAATGGCTAGAGTCAGGGAAAGCATGGGATTAAAAAACAATCAAGAGGATAAATAAGGCAAGTAAGGTTAGGGGTGTTGTGTTTCCAAAGTGGGTGAACCAACATTGGTTGGATTTAGAAATAGGTGTATTATACAGAGCAGTACTGGGTTGCTTGAATGTTCATTGGGTCACTCATACTAAGCAGATGTTGGGTTTCTATAGTGGGTGAAGCAGTTCTTGGGTTTTGAAAGGTATTGTTGGGTTTCTTGAGTGAGCAAGGTGATGCTAGAAACAAAAATCTTATTTTAAGGTTTCTCTAAGTTTTTAAGCACGCTCCCAAAGCAACTTCACACCAACTAGAAATCAAAGAAAATAAAGCAGACAGAATCAAAAACATCAATAAAGCAAAAATAATGTTAATTCTAAGGAAAATGAGCAATCAAATCATAAGATAACACTTGGGTTGCCTCTTAGTAACATTTGTTTTACTGTTTTTAGACAGACCATACCAGATTCATTAATTGGGATGACCCCAAGTCATGATTTCTCTGGGACCAATCATATCACTCTTAAGATACAACTTTAGTCTTTGACTTTTTTCCTTGAACATTTGGGTAGTTTTTCTGTACTCAATATCAATAACTCCAAAAGAGTAAATTTTGACTGCAGAAAATTGTCTATATCACCTAAACTTAATTTTTTATGGAAATATATTAATAGTAAACTGTATTAAATCTCATGTTCAGTGTTAAAATCCTTCTTACTGAGCTTCTAACATACCACTTTTTCATCTATTACTTATAAATCTTAGTATTCTCGTTAGCTTTCATTCTTATGTCTTCTAATTCATTCAATTATAATAATATTTTATTTGATGAATCATTCAAATTATAATTAATCTCTTTAACTACCCGATAGACTTTATGTTGTAATTTAACAAGAAAGTGATAAGTTTTTAAAAAATTAAAATATATGGAGATATTCCTATATGTATCTTATAAGATGTCCTATAGGCCCAAAAAGCATCATCTATCCTAAGAGACCAATCTTCATATTAGGATTAACCATCTCTCCGAAATTATTTTAATTTATCGATTTGATACCTCTGTTATCTGCTGATCTGGGGTGACACGTAATAGAAATCTTATATTTAATTCTATACTTTGAAACTAATCTCAATTTATTTATTATAAAGGTGGATCCCATCATCATTAATTATTAATTTAGGTGTTCTAAATTTGTTAACAAAATTTCCTTAAAAAACATTAACACATTGAGAATCACACTTAGGTATATTCATAAATTTTATCCATTTAGTGATATAATCTATGACTACCTGAATGTAGATATTTCCTAAAGATGACACATTGTCCCATGAAATATTTTCCCCAAATATTGAATATCTCGAATTTCAAAATCTAATTTGAGAGCTTTTCATTTCTTTAGGAAACATGGCATCTCCTCTAACATTTATCACAACTTTTAATATATTTATTCACATCCTTAAATGAGATAGGCTAATAAAATTTTGATTATAAGATCTTATAAGCAGTTATAAACCCTCCAAAATGCCTTCTAAATTCATGGTCATGGAAAAATTTAATGATTTCTTCTACCTCATATACACAAACACATCTTCTAATTTTTTTATCCTTATATTTTTCTAAAAAGGTATGGTTCATCTTAAAGTAGAATCTATAATAAAAAATAAACTTTTTCTCTGATGGCATGGCATATCATATGGAATAATACAATTAACAATGAAATTTACAATATTTTCATAACAAGGATGTTTTATTTAGCGATCGAAAGGAGTTTCTTTTAAAAAAAATTAATTAATCTTACCAATTGAATCCCCAGATTTTTTTGCTCGCGTCTAGATAAATGATATGCCACCTAGTTTTTACTACATTTCCTATCTGTTATATTTATATATAATTATTATAAAATAAGTATCAATCTACTCAAACCGAGTTTGATATTTTCTAAGTTACAAGATATTTATTAGCAAAGTGGTCAGTGACAACTTTAATTTAGCACCTATCACATATTGTCTAAAATTTTTAGATAAATATAATATGTTTCAGTGGTAGTTTAATTCACTTGAGTCTTATTAAGAGTCATACAATTATAATATATGACATAAAAAAACATTGTTTCTCCACTTGTCCCACCTCTACAATATAATCACTAGTATCACACATAAGCTCAAATGAGAATTCCTGATAATGTGAAACAATCACAAGTGCATATACTAATTTCTTCTTCAAAATTTCAAAGGCTACTAGGTATTTTTCATCAAGCACAAAGGCATATCACTCTCTAACAAATGACATGAAGGCTTAAAAATCTTAGAGAAGTCTTTATATATCTACATTTGAATCTTACATGCCCTAAAACGTTCCTAACCCCTTTAATAAAAGTAGGTAGGGGTAATTTCTTTATAGCCTGAATTTAGGTCTAGTCTACCTCCATCCCCTTCTCAAACATTGTCATAAAACTATCCCTTCACTAATCACATAATGAACATTTTCCCAATTCAATATCAGTTCAGTATCTTCACATCTTTGTAAAACTTTAACAAGAGGTTCAAGACATGAACAATGTACCAAATACAAAAAAGTAATCCATAAAAATCCAAATCCCTTTCTATATCAAATTAGAATAGATAGTCATCATACAACTCTTAAAAAGTGAGGGGAATACAAAGTTTGAATGACATGCTCCTAAAGGTAAATATTTCATAAGGACTGGTTAAAGTGGTCTTTTCCTAATCTTTAGAAGCTATATGAATTTGGTGATATCCTAAATTATCATAATAGAAGCAAAAAATAAGGATGTCATGTCAATTTGTCAAACATATGTTAAGAAAAGGAAATGAAAAATAGTCTTTTTTAGTTGCTTTATTCAATTTTCTATAATCTATATAGTTTCTCCATCAAATAACTCTCCTAATGGGTATACGTTTGTTCCAGTCATTCTTCACTACCATCACTCTCTCGATTTAGGGTAGAAAATGAATTGGGTTTTGCACTTTCGAGTATAGAAAATTCTTGCTTCCAACTACTTTAAAATCTTTTAATTAACTACCTTATTCATCGTTGGGTTTAACCTCCTCTAGGTATCAACTTTTGGTTAATGATCTTTCTCCGTACTTGTTTTATGTATGCATAAGGAAGGGCTTATTCTCTTAATACCAATGATACTCTATCAAAAGCTTTTACCAAAAGTTTAAAGAACTCTCATCAACTTCATCTTATAACTCACTCAATTTAATAGAAATTATGACAGATAAAGTTGGAGATTCTTCTGAGAATACTTTAATTGCTTAGAATGAACCTTAAGTTGTAGTTCAATAGCTTCAAATACTGAATGAACAAAAGGTTTGGCGTTTGGCATGCTGTCTAATTTCAAACCTATCACGAATCACTCTTGAGATCGCCTTTAATAGTAGAACATATTCTTTCTTAAGGATTTCACTGTTTTCCTTAATCGAACTTTGCTCTATTGTGACCATTTCCATAATCTTTCTAAATTGGCTCATAAGCAACCCGTCCACCACTTCTATCTTATGGTAGCCATCCTCACAATAGTTATAAAAAAATAATCAATTTTAAAATATTGAAAATGATTTTTTTATTAAATAGATTCTTTCTCAGAGATTTCACTATTTTCCTTAATCGAAGTTTGCTTTATTGTGACCAACTCCATAATCTTTCTAAGTTGGCGCATAATCAACCCGCCCACCACTTCTATCTTATGGTAGCCATCCTCACAGTAGTTCTAGAAAAAATATCAATTTTAAAATATTGAAAATGATTTTTTTTATTAATAACTGTCATAGTAAGCCCCTCCAACCACTTTAAAATCTTTTAATTAACTACCTTATTCATCGTTGGGTTTAACCTCCTCTAGGTATCAACTTTTGGTTAATGATCTTTCTTTGTACTTGTTTTATGTATGCATAAGGAAGGGCTTATTCTCATAATACCAATGATACTCTATCAAAAGCTTTTACCAAAAGTTTAAAGAACTCTCATCAACTTCATCTTATAACTCACTCAATTTAATAGAAATTATGATAGATAAAGTTGGAGATTCTTCTGAGAATACATACTTTAATTGCGTAGAATGAACCTTAAGTTGTAGTTCAATAGCTTCAAATACTGAATGAACAAAAGGTTTAGCGTTTGGCATGCTGTCTAATTTCAAACCTATCACCAATCACTCTTGAGATTGCCTTTAATAGTAGAACATATTCTTTCTTAGGGATTTCACTGTTTTCCTTAATCAAACTTTGCTCTATTGTGACCATTTCCATAATCTTTCTAAATTGGCTCGTAAGCAACCCATCCACCACTTCTATCATATGGTAGCCGTCCTCACAATAGTTGTAGAAAAAAATTATCAATTTTAAAATATTGAAAATGATTTTTTTATTAAATAGATTCTTTCTCAGGGATTTCACTGTTTTCCTTAATCGAAGTTTGCTTTATTGTGACCAACTCCATAGTCTTTCTAAGTTGGCTCATAATCAACCTGCCCATCACTTTTATCTTATGGTAGCCATCCTCACAGTAGTTCTAGAAAAAATATCAATTTTAAAATATTGAAAATGATTTTTTTATTAATAACTGTCATAGTAAGCCCCTACCCCCCGCCCCGCTTTGAACATCAATTATTATCCTTCCTATGACTACAAATAACCTATATAAGGTAATATTGATCTTCTTATCTTCCTCCATATATAGGATACAATAAATAATAGGAAAGGTAAATCTATCAACCTTAATAAATACATCCTCTATCACCCTTTTTGATAGATAAGCAAGCTGTCAGCTAACTACAAGATTACTTTGGTTGGCTGGACTTCTCCTAATTATAGTTTCTTAAAGATAGCCAAAGTCATAGTGTTGATATTGGCCTCTATATTACATAAATATTTCCCAAAGAATCTCTCTCTTATATCACAGGAAATGGTAAAACTACCGAGATTCTAAGTATTTGGTGAAGGTTTTTTTTTTAAGGACCCCACTACATTCTTCTCTCAAAGCAACAATCTAAAAATCGCATAGGTTTCTCTTCATATTCACGTTATCTTTCGTGAATTTCACATAACTAAGCATTTGTTCTAAAGCTTTACCAAAAAGGATATTAGTTGTGAGCTTCTTCAACACCTGTAAAAATTCAAATAACTCTTGATTTAACTTGTGCTTTTAGAGTCTCTATAGAAAATGTGACGATGATATCTCTCATTCCTACATAGGCGGTGAGTCAATTTTGTCTAAATTTAGAGTAGCTTTGTAATATGCCTTTAAGGCTTAGGTTTAGGTTCTTCTGGACTAGACTCCTTCTAGCAACTTCTTCCCACTCCTTCCTACTCCATAATCTAATGGCTTTCACCTGCTCTTCCCTTTCTCATTTGGATTCACTTCAATGTTATTAGGCACTGTTCCTTGAGGTCTAATACTAAAATAATTAATAATTTACTCTAATTAATTTTTAATATTCCTTATAGCTATAACTTGACTTTATAATTCGTTCATCACTTATAACACAATTTCTAACAATAATTTATTTTATTTAAATTTAGAATTCAATTGAATCTTGAGAAGTAAGTTTCTCTTGAATTGTTATTACCCTGTTTATTTCAAATTTCTAAGGATTAAGGTTGGTTTCTACCTAAATCTATATTTTTGTTATTATTCCAATTGAAATTTGGGTTATTTCTCCATTATGAGTTACATGTAAAAGAATTGGGGTTATTCAGTATATTATTGATAGCATCAATGGTCTCCACAAAAGTAGTACGGGGATCCACTAACTATTCATAAACATTCCCTTCTATTACTAGTTATCCTCGTGTTAGAAAAAAACCTAAATTATTTAGCTTCCTTAAAACAACTATCAATTATGAAGTCCAATTAGCTAAAACATAGTATCGTGGACACTGTCAATCTCTCAAAAGGCCAATAGAAATTTTTTGTAGCTATCCACTTCTATCAGTGCATACACATCGTCAAAAGGTTTTGACATTAATGACCCTCAATTGCATAATCTATGATTCTATGATTGACCTTAAAAATTCCACCATCCTATTTTAAAAAGTTTGAATAAGTAGCAAATTAGAAAGGGCATATTGTAGGCACTTCAAAAATAACTCTTTAAAGCTTTCCCAAACTTCATAGATTAATTCACTCTCAAATTGGGTGAAAGATTTGATATCATTCATAGCTTTTGCAATTTTGGAGGGTGGGAAGTACTTTGCTAGGAACTTTTGAGCTAGGTTAGCTTAAGTAGTGATAGACCCTGGTTCTAAAAAAATTGATCACCTTTTAGTCATATGTCTTAGTGAAAAAAGAAATAACCGAAGTTTAATGACATTATTACAGACACTATTATACCTAAAAGTTACACACATTTCTAAAATTTTGGTTAAGTACATATTAGGATCTTCAGTGAACGATTTTCTAAACTGTTGTAATGTATTATTTATATTATGACATGCCTTAGTACAAAGAAATTAACTTCTATGTTGAGGTTATTAGTGCTCAAGTGAATCCCCTTTTCCGAATGATTGACATACTTCTTATGTAGTCTAGGTTAAATTTTTCTTCCCGGACTTGTGGCCATTATTTATAAATTTTTTTTCAGTTTTTTTTTATTTTGTTGACTATTTTTTTTATTTCAGGGTTGTATGTCAATAATTCAACCGGTTTAATTCTACACATATAATTTAAGGATAACCGGTGACCCTAAACTAACATATAACACAAATAATAAAATATACTTTATGAAAAACATAATAAAACAAGTATATTTGTAGAAAGCAAGCATAATAAATCACAAAACACAATTTTTATTTTGAATTTTTATAACACCATTCAATATCAAAATAGAAAAAAGAAAGATACTATAAGCTTCAAATCTATATTTCAAAGGTTTAACAAAAATCTTTCTAAAGTGGAAATTTAATATCACACAAAAAAATTGATGTCATGGTGCAACAAAGCATGCATCAATCACACAAGAATATGTGTTGCTCGAGTAATATATATTTATTGATCTAATAGGGAACTTGTTACTTTAACATTAGTTCAAAACATGCAAAATTACTCCGTAAAAGCATAAAAATGATACAAATAACCATGAAAACACATGAAATTGCACCACATATTTCTCAAACATCTTCTTCTTCCTCTAGAGAAGAAATAAATGCCATTCATTCAAATTTATCTGATTTGAGTGATTAGACAAAAAAATATTGATCATTTTGATAAGAAAGGATCAGAGGATCAAATTTCTAATGTCAAGGAGTGAAAGTGGCCCCTAGAGCTAGGTTTGTTCTAGAAAACATGAAAATCAAAGGAAGATTTTGTTATTTTATGGAAAAACCTCCATAGCAGGGGCAAAATTATAATTTCTTACGCCAAGAGCTTCGTCTCCACCTCATGAGAAATCCTCTTTCAAGTTGTAGAGATTGGTGATGGCTGGTTTCATCTCGACACCAGTGTTCAGTGTCAGCTGTCTGGGCATGATCATTATAGCTCACTTTAAGTCCGTCGTCAATGTCATATAAATTTTTCATTGCTTTAGATAATTAAGACGCTGAATTTTCGATGACATTACTACTAAACCCTTCACTTTTGCACAAATAAAAATATTCTTAAGAATTTTTTTGACTTACCCATGTTGTACAATATGAGTTATTTTATAACTAATAATAATAATAAACTTAAAGTATCAGGAATTACTGGAGTGGCTTTGAGAATTGTTAACTGATAACAATGGTTTGAAAGATAACGAAGGTTCTGATTAGGGGTGTAAACGAACCGAACACAAACGAACAGAGCTTGTGTTCGTGTTCGGTTCGTTTGAAATTTAGTTTGTTTGAAATAAACTCACGTTCAAAATTGTTCGTGAAGTCACTGTTCGTGTTCATTTCTTAATGAACGAGCCGAACACGAGCTGTTCGCGAACGACGAGCCAGTTTGACATCCCTAATATTAATATATATATATATATATAAATAATATATTATATTAATTATATAACTTATATTATATAAATATATAATATTTATATTAGTATATTATATTAATATATTATTATTATTAATTTATTATATAGTATAATTTATAAAATTTAATTTTTTAAAATATAATAATTTATATATATAATTATTTAAAATTATTTTATATTTCGAACAAAAACGATTCCAACAAGAACGAACACATCATTGTTCGTATTTGATTCATTTAACTAACCGAATGAAAAAAAAATTTGATCACATTCATCTTACTTATTTATCAAATGAATCAAACACGAATTATTTACGAACAACAATTTCTTTTTAACTGTCCTAATTCTGATGTTACAATGTAAGCTAAGATTTATCCTTATTACATACAATCCTTGTTACATATATAAGATGACCAAACCCTCGCCTTCACTTTTATTTCGCGCGTCCCATCCCTCCCCCTGTTTCGCCTTAAATCCCGACACCTCACTCTCCTCTACCGGGCAAAACCTTCGTGATACAGTCACCATCAGAGCTAGCTGGTAGGACCATAACAAGGTGGCGTCTTTTAGAGACCACCAAAACTCTCATCCTTCCGCTCCGCTCTTACCCGTAACCTTTGAGTAAGGAGTAAGGTATGATTGTTCGCGCCATTCTTCCTCTTCGCTCGTCCTGGATTTCTCTCACTCCTCTCCCGGTTTCACTCTAAAAACCTTTTCTTTGTGATACAGTGGCGATTCGAGCTAGCTGGGAAGACCATGACGGGATCGCGGCTTACAGAGACCACCGAAAGTCTCATCTTTCTCATCCTTCCGCTCCTTTCCTACCTGTAACAGTGAGGAAGGTAAGCTTGCTTGCACCATTCTTCCTCTTCAAGTTGCTTGTTCAGGCATGAGATGTGTAAAGATATAAGAATTGTGTGCCATGTATATAAATGTCTTCTACTTATTTAGGTTAATATGACCAAGTCCTGTTAGTTCTACCTCTGCCTTTCTTAATATAAGTTAAGCCTAAAACATTACTCTCATAGCTAGATCACTAACTTTTTTATATATATAATTTAGGTTTGATTTAGTTAAGGTGTAGTTTAGCCTTAGTTCATATTAGGGTTTAATATAGGCTTTGATTTATGATTGAGTTTAATTATATATTCATTTAAGTATACATTTGAGTGATGATGAAGTTTGGTTAAGGTTTTGATTGTGAGTTAAACTTGATTTAAATTGGATTCAGTGTTTCTTTAAGTTTAATTGCTAGGATTAAGCTATGGTGACCTTGAATTAAACATAGATTTTGATTCTCCTTATTTTTAGACTTAGGTTGTTACGATGTTTAATTTTAGGTTTAAATTTAGTTAAAATGCAGGCTTTGATTTGATTGATATTAATTTGATTTAAAGGGGATTCGTAGTTTAGACTTATGTTGTAGGTTTAGATTTATTTTGTTTTGAGCAGACTGTAGTTTGGTTTAATTTTAAGCTTAGTTGATTTTAATTTTGAATTTAGTGAATTATGCTTAGGTTTTATTATATTTTGGAGTAGATTAGGTTTTAGAATTTGATTTTGAACTTAGTGATGCTTAGGTTTTAGGTTTAAATCTAAAGATAATAAGGGGTTCAAGTGATGCACTAGTGGTGTCATCCCTAGTTTGGGCATGGACAAAAAAATCATTAGTATTATGACGTAACAAGAAGTTACACCAAGCTCAAGGCTATTGATGGTTGAGAACTGGTGAGTGTGTATGTGCAGAGCAGAGAGAATGCATAAGAGAGAGTGAAGATTATGACTGGTGCAACATGATAGCTATCTTACAGTTTACTAGCTTTAACGATTAGATTATAGTGGATGCTTGAAGACCCAATAATATGTTACTATTTATTTATCATATTTGAAACTTTTTTAGTTTTATGAAAAGTGAATTTGACATGCTTCAATCGACACATAACATGAATTTATGCATGATATAGCTAGGATTTATCTGCAGATGAAGTTTTTTTTTAATATATGCTAAAGTAGATTATATCCAACCCACGCATCTTCCTTGAAATAATCAAACTTTGTTTCCAATTATTGGTATTAATGATTTAAAAAAGAAGTGAATGAAACATACCAAATTGGATCTAAATTTTATGTATGATCATGTAAAGCTCTAGAAAATCAAATTGCACATCACATGCGCTGATTTACTAAATGATTAACAATACTTTCACAACTTGAATCGACATGTTTGAAAGTTTGAAGGTTTTATTCACATTAATAGAATGATATGATAAAGTATTCATCGATTGATTGCTTAACATGGATTCATGATTGGGTTTCATTTATTTTTTATGGTTTGGTTAAGTTAAATTATTTATATGTTTGTTGGTTGTTATTCATATTTGGATTCAAGTTATGTGAATTAGTCTATGAAATGTTCCTTATGAGTGATAAGGTCAAAGATACTGATGTGTGATGTGGTGGATAGCATGAGAGTGATTGAGCATATGAAGTAACTAGTGGCTATAGTGGAGCGCTAAAGTGGTGCAAGAGAGCAATAACATGCAAAATATTCAAATGCGGGCAATGCATGATGTAATGACTTGTATGAGTAGTTATGGATGGGCCTAAAGTTTCATATAAATTGAGTTGATGGCATGAGATTCTATGGAGTATGATAGATTAGTTGAAGTGAATTATAATGATGGAGGTTGGTCAAAACAATGTCGAAGGATTTGAAGGATACATGATCATGGTTGATGTTAATATGAGTGATGAGTGATTAGGATCAAAGGATGGGAAAGTTGTGGAGATATATATGAAGCAAAGGCGATAGATGCGTGCAAATGCACAAAGAGAAAGTATGCAAACAAGGCATAGCTACCAGGCCAGCAAGTGTGCATTTACATGAGCGTGTAGGCATTGTGTATGCAAATAGGTGGGTTGAGTGATCCATTTGTGAAGCATACAAGTAAAGCAATGGAGTGCGATATAAATGTTTGCGTTTGTGGCTTAGAAAGATAAGGACAAATGGTTAGAGGCTATGAAAGGAGGTGTTTTGTTTATAGTTGAAGGCATGATCTATAATAAGTTGGATGTAATGCTATGATAATGGTTGTCTTTTGCTTTGTTACCATTTAGTAAAGAGTGGAGCAATAAAAATAGAAGAGAGTGACAATTTTGTTAAATTCTAATTATTGTGAAAGGTAGAATGCAATGTAGTGGAAGTTCTAAGGAGTTAAACTGATGAAAAAAAATATTAGATGATTGAATACCTCAAAGAAAGTAGCTAGAGGTAGAAAGAAAAAATGTATTAGAAAACACTAGAAATGAGAACTACTTTGTATAGGAAGTAACTCTAGAAATGTGAATTAATCCCAATAGAGGATAATATATATATATATATATATATATATATATATATATATATATATATATATATATATATATATATATCATCCTAAAGTTTAATTGAATTACAAAATACTTGACGATATTTATAGATATAAACATTATAAAAATGAGAAAATAATTTTTAAACAAACATAAGATTTTCAAATTGTTCTAAAACCAATAACATTAAAGTAACTAATACTTTTTTAAAAATGTTACATGTCCAAGAATAATCTTCTTATAAACATTATTTAAGATAATAATGTTACCAAACTACCTAATTAATAAAGTAGTCGGAGAACACACACAAGTAGAAATATTCATAAAATACATTAAATTCTATGAAAATCATCTTACTCTCATAATGAAGCGAGATAAATTGCATAGTTACCACTTTATACGTGTTTTCACTAATTTAGGTATGCAATACTCAACAATTATACATGTTTCATGGGTACATGTGCGCAATAAGCATGTGCTGCCCCGCACCCCCTTTCCCCAAAAAAAAAAAAAAAAAAAACCGTGCATTGAATCACATATACGGTTGACCTTAACCACTTAAGTGTGACGACATCCCTGTAGATCATCCGCCAGTGGACCACCCAAACCCTAAACACCGAGACCTCTCCGGAATCTAATCTGTCAGCACAGGCCCTCGAAACTATACTTTTTTTCCTCATAAATCAACCATAATCCAATTTATGTTTCTCGGTCGTGTATACCGTCCCCTTCACATCGATATACTATTGTTAAGAGTCAATGATTCACTTTTGGAAGAAAAAATATGGTTTTTATGGTATGGTATTGTTCTCTTGCTACTTAGTTCTAAAACCCTATGTTTTCTGCGAAACTTTACCTTGTTTCATTCTTGTAATTGGTCTCACAAAGATTATTGTTTGGAATATAGGAACATATTGCATTGTGGCGATAAATTTCAAGTGATTGCGTGAGGATGTTTTCTTCAGATCCATCAAAAAGGAATTCATTTCAACGCCGCATATGTGATGGTGATCTACTGATTTTGTATGAGAGACATGATAACATGAAAGCTATCAAAGTAAAGCAAGGTTCCGAATTCCAGAATAGATATGGACTTTTTAAGCATTCTGACTGGATAGGGAAACCTTTTGGTTCCAAGGTATTCAGCAACAAGGGCGGTTTTGTTCATCTCTTATTTCCAACACCTGAGTTGTGGACTCTGGTTCTCAGCCACAGGACTCAGATTTTATACCTTGCTGATATCAGTTTTGTGATATCCTACCTGGAAATTGTTCCGGGCTGCGTGGTTTTAGAGTCAGGGACTGGTAGTGGTTCTCTAACTACTTCACTTGCTAGAGCTGTTGCACCCTCTGGCCATGTCTATACATTTGATTTTCATGAGCCAAGGGCAGCGTTGGCTAGGTAGGCAGCTGATCCCTCCGTTAAAATTAAACTTTGATTTTAATTTGATGATCATAAATATTCCAGCTTTGAAGTAATATAAGATTGGGAGGACTATGAACTGGATTTTGTAATAGCTAACTCCTTAAGAATTATTTTTAGTCTTCATTAGAGACAGGCAAAGGTTCAAAACATTAGATGTTTCAAACACTGAAGAGATACCAGACTGTAACAGCTGTGAAAATAGTTTCATGCACATTCCTAAATGCAAGTAATACTTCCATTGACAATGGTAAACCAAAATCAAATGGTAAACCAAAATCAAATGTTTTTGAAACGGAGACATAAACAAATTGCCATGCAATATTTTTCTTCTTATTTTTAACAGATATTCTCTCACAAATGTACCTTGAGGTTTCATCTATAGTTCGCGCTCTCTTGTCTTTGTTTATCACAAAATCATTTCTTGTTCATTCTAGTGATTTTCATAGCATTCTTACATTTTCTTTTTAGATTTTATAGATTGAATTTCTAAATTGTGGAATTGATTCTCCTCCTTTATTAATTTATGTTTATTCAGCTTTCTGTAGATATATCATTTCCTTTTCACTGTTGTAATATCAGACGTCATCCATGACAGGGAAGATTTCAATACGAATGGGCTGGGAAGTCTTATTACTGTTTCTGTTAGGGATATCCAGGGAGAAGGCTTCCCTGATGAGTTTTGCAGAGTTGCAGACTCCGTGTTCCTTGACCTTCCACAGCCATGGTTAGCGTTGCCCTCTGCAGCAAAAATGTTAAAACATGATGGTGTTCTTTGCTCTTTTTCTCCATGCATAGAGCAGGTGCAACGCTGTTGTGAAATTTTACACAGCAATTTCACTGGTAATGCCAGTGTTGCACTTATTTTTCTCTATTGAATGCAGATATCATATTTGCGTGACTGTTATATCGTTTGTCTTGCATCAACACCTGGATCCACTTTTTTTTTGGCCCCGCCTACGATTTCTTTTATTTTTTGAATGGAATTGCATAACAATCTTTATTTTGTGCCATTGCTAGAGATTTTTTCTTTGGTCATTTACATACATAGCACACAATTCTCAATGTATTTACATACTGTACAGTTAAACTTTCAAATGTACACACATAACCCTCAAATCTTTAATATCACATAAAAATAGTACTATTACCCCTTTTTTTAAAACAAAATACACCTTTTCATGCATATGTTTAAAGCATCAAAATGTTATGTATGTAAATATCAAAGTTTAGGTGTGAGATATGTAAATTCATATGAATTGTGTGCTATGTATGTAAATTTTCCTTTTTCTCCTTTGTCAAGCTCTTTGTTTCTCATGACCTATTTCCACTTCTCCTGTCACATATAGATTCTGGTTATGATTTTTTTCCTTGGCAAGTAATTTTGGCTGATCCAAGTGGGATGCTTCTATCATGTAGATTTAAGAACCTTTGAAGTTCTTCTCCGAACATATGAAATCAGAGAGGGTAGGATGGAAGTTGGAAGAAATGGAGGACCTGCTGTGTTGAAACCACATAAGAAACGTCAGCATTTGTCCAGTGAAGGAGAATGTGAGGATGATGAAAGAGCAACCGTAATGGTTAAACCATGCAATGAAGCAAGAGGACACACTGGTTATTTAACTTTTGCAAGACTTGCTTTTACCTGATTTTGACCAAGTTTATTAAGCTACATCGTGATTGTTCTCCCAATTCATTCTTTTCTGAGAAGTGATAAAGCCTGCAAGGTTTATACTGTTTGTATTCTCTATTTATATGATTGCCATGCTTTTATGAAGTTTATTTTATTGGATTTTTGTGCTTAATCATCATTCCTGCTTTTATTTATTTTCGCACGCAAACTTACTATTATTATTTCTGTATCAATCAAAATGACAATCTCGTGTGAGGAAATTGATTGGTGAGTTTTAACTTGACCTGGAGGAAAAATGTAGCAATTATGTGCCGTAGCCTTATTAATGTTTGATTACTAACCGGTATTCATCTGCTTGAATTGTGTCATGGGACCTTCGGATTTTACTTGAGAGTTTTTTCATTTTCTTTTGGATAATCAAAACTAGATATGTGTCAGTATTTTGTGATGCTGCAACATTTGTTCACCTGATATATTTCTAGATCCAAAATTTATCTTATGGCCTTTAAACCATCTTGATGGTTTATTTGGAAAGTAGGCAAATTTCCTCTCCCTTGAAGATTTTTTAGAAGTTGTTGGGCATGAAGCTCCTGATTTTTATGACTGGAATTAGGTGTTGCTATGTTTTAGAGAAACCAAAAGCACAGCTGGAATGCTTTGTAAAAGTAAATTTTCGTACCACTGAATGTATTTCAATCCAATTCATGAATTTTTGTCTTTCCTTGATGTCATCTTTAGCAAATACCATATGCGAATGCATGGGAAGAAATTTGTCAGAAAAAGATTTGGAAATAAAATGATTATTTGAAAAAATAATAGAAGAAATATATTATATAAAACAAAAAAAAACATTGATAGATTTACCTATACAATATAAATACAAGTAATTAATTGTAATAAAATTAATATTTTATATATTTTTAGACGTATTAGCTGTAAAAAATAGTATTTTTATTTTGCTTTAATCATAAAGCGTATTTTAAAAATGATTTCATCGTCTAAATAATAGTTGTAATAATTGTTTTAAATAGAGTAATATAATAATAATTATTATAAATAGTATTTATAATAGTTGATTTTCAATGTGATTTTTATTACATTATAAGTTGTTTTATTAACTATATCATAATATATTTTAATTTGCACATTTTATAGCATTTAGGCATATGCACATAATGTGACAAGTTAGCTATATATCATATGATTTTACAAACATATTTGTTATATTCATGAGCTAAGTGATATTACACAGATTTGTTATATTTCATTAGGTAAATATATTTGATGATTTTATTAGATTTTTGAGAACATATGTTGTGTAATTTTCATCTCTTATTAATAAATACTAGGTTGCTTGCTAAATATTTTAATTTGCGTGATAATTGTTTGCCTCCCCTTATTACATTGTTTTATAAGTAGGTATCTAATGGCTGAATTGTTGGTTTTAGTTAAAGGATAAAATGCAACACATTCAAACTTATAAAAGTCTTTTCAAAATTTTTGAATTTATCTGCGAGTTTTTTTCTACATGTCCCCTATAAATATTTAAATTAGCAACCTCATACCAATACACATTTCAACACATCCAGATTGCATCCTTTTTTGTCGATCCCATAAAAAAAATTAATTATTGGTTTTTGAAACTTCATGATGTCTTTGTTTGTGAGTGCGTAAACATCACTTTATCGCCAATGCAGTTTGTATGGGTAAAACTGATAAAAGAAATGTTATGCATAATATTTGTGTCGTAAAGGTAAAGTTGAAAAAGGAAAGTTAATTCCCTTTGGTTGGAAGCCCTCCCTATTAATATATTAATCTTCTCAGTGGTCTTTTAGGATGTCTTGGATGTCCTCATCAAGCTTCTATATAGGTTAGCATGCTCCTTATGCTGAGAAGTTTGTAGCCATATTATTTTTGATATCATTGGTTGTCCATAAATTATATGAGCCATCATGTTTTACTCTTTTTTTTATACAGTGATCAAGTTGAATTATTGTAGATACGCCAAGTATTTCATTTTTCAAGCTTTTAAAGCTCAACCGCATTCAGAGATATTGAAGTGGCTTGTGATTTATATGAACTGCTATTTCTCCGAGAAGATAAGCTTGCCATTGTTTTACTAAGTGTGAGAAGTTCTTTATCATACAATATATATATATATATATATATATATATATATATATATATATATATATATATATATATATATATATATATATATATATATTATTGAGCACCTTGAAACATCTCGAAGCAGTATGCCGTAGTTCTTCTTTCTTGCATCAATATTGTTGCGAGTTCACGTCCAGATGCATCAACCTTTATGTTAAATAATTTATGAAGGTGCTTCAAGGCTAGAACTAATGCCTTGTTTAACAGCCTTTTTGAGATAGACGAAGCAAACTCTCATGTTTTCTCTCCTAGGAGAATTTTTAATTGCCTTTCTTCAGCAAATGCAAAGGTAAATTGGGTACATTGAAGTTGCTGAAGAATTTTGTTACATCCATGCATAGTCCCACGAAGCTTCACAGATCAGTCATGTTCCATTGTTGCGATCATTCACTAAGTGCCTGTATTTGTTTTGGGTTGATTTTGATATCCATGTTGTCAACATGAAAGCCAAAATAAATCAAATCCAAAATACAACAGAGACTTCTTTCCAAACACGCACTTCCTCAAAATTTGGATGAGCTAATTCTTCTTTAGGAGGCTGAATGTTTTTTACATATATCTTAGATGTTTCATCAATCTCCAACTGTAGATGAGAATGTTTTCAAGATATACAATTACAAAATTCTTCTAAATGGACTCAAAATGGTTATTAAACATGAATATTGTTGGTCTTTGTGGAGATCAGATGACATCGCCATCCACCAAAGAAGTCTATTTGATCTTGAACAATGTCTTCAGCATGTTCTTCATGTATAGGGCTGAACCAAGCGTTGAACAAACTCCTTGTACTCAGCTCGATTCGAGCTTATTCATGATTATTTTATTAACTAATGGAATAAGCACGGTCATTTTTATAAATACTTGATAGTTTAATGAACAACTTTGAATAACTTGGTACTCTATTTTCTTAGGATCATAAATAGTATCATTTAAATTTTGCAAATAAGCTCGTCAAAAAGCTCAATTAATGTTTGATATAAAGCTCAATTAAGTCTCAAAGCTCGAGAAGACATTCATCGAGGAAATGACAAGTGAATAAGCTCAGTTCAGTTGAGTCTCATTTGTTAAGTTTAATAACTTGGGTCGATAATGATCATTTATTTTTTCAGACATGCCCCTCATTTGAAATTTGTTAAATGATAATATGAAAAAGTTGAGCTAAGCTCATGCCAAGTTCAAACAAGTTGTTAGTATGTGAGCTCGAGTTTAAACAATATCACAAAAGCTTATATCGAGTGTGAGCTGAGCTTGAACAAATTTTTGATAAATCAGTTCGATGTCGAACAATCTTCAGCTCAACTCAATCTATTTGTTGCCTTATTCATGTGCCTTGATTTGGCAATGACCTAATTTTTTATCCAAAATTTTAAAAACTATGACATGCTTTTGTTGATCTAATATGATATCACTTGGGAGGTGAATAGTGAATCTTTATTAGGATTTTATTTGGGGCTTTTTAGTTGGCAACATTACCTGTGCATTGCATTAATAATGCATGGAATTTAATTTAGTTGATTTGGTAGAATTTGAAATTTAATGTCAAATAACAATATATTTGAAATTCAGCCCTTAGTTCATTTTCTTTTTATTTAAATTTGTCCGATTTGGCTAATTTTCAAATTCGCACTCAATGTAATGTGTCGTCGCAGCTACCCCCATTGCCTGCTGTAGCCAACGCATTAAATTTTACATTGAGATACTTTGTTTTCAATTTACTTCAAAAAAAAAAAAAAATAAAAAAAAAAAAAAAGTAGTCTATTTATTTTACAATGAGCCAACAACTGTAAAATATTTTAAATACAATACATTATTTCTGCATTGCATTTATTTTATATTGCATTATTTTTTTTTGTTGACCAAACAACCCTAATCCCCAATAGTCCCTTAAAGATGAATTAAGAATCCAAAATTAACGTCTAAAATGATAAATCATGCTTAAGTGTATAATTTTTTGTTAAGCATACCAACAATCCATTAATTAAGGGACAAAGTAATCATTTAATGAATCATTTATAAAATGTATCCGAAGGACAAAAACTCCTATAATCATCATATCTATTGGTAGGCCTTGGTGAATCATTAATTGCTTTATCCTTATCAAAATCAACAAACAATGTTTCACTATATACAACAAACCCTATAAGTATCACAAATGGTGCCGCAACATATGATGTTTCAAAGTAATATTTCCTAACATTCAAATATACTCTCTTAGCTTTCAAGGCCTCTTTAGATGCAATTAATGATCATGTCATGTTTTTCTATAAATTAAAATATGATGAAAACGATCGATTAGAAATTTTTTAATGAAACATCATAATAAGACAATTCATTATCCTTATGAAATTATTATATACTTTGATTAATATATGAGGCATTACTAATCATTGATACAATTCATAGTTTATCATAAATCATAATTTCACTTATCACCTTTCTCATTCTAATTTGATGATAGCCAATTAACGTAATCGTATAAAAGATCGCACTATCATTTATGATATCTTGCTTATCTTCTGAACAAAGTATGTGAAATTTATATTTATTTGTGATTTTATTGATGACTTCACTATCCACACACTACAACTCCATTCTATTTTTACTTGTAAGCAAAGTTAGGATAATACGATGACTCACTCTCTTTATAATAATTTTCTTGAGCAAATCATTAACTCGTCTTTAAGGTTCAACATATTAAGTTGGATTTATGTTATATTGTGGTACATTAATCAATGATGCGTCAGGAACTAAATTAACAGCATGTTGTGTATTCTTGCGATTCATTACAAAATTTAGCAAAACTAATATCTTGAAAATCATTCAAAAATTGTTTAACATCATTAGGAAAAGACAATTTAAAGCATGACAACATCTGCTCAATTGTTGCTATGTTAAAGATCACACCCCCTCGCATGCTCTATTTCACAAAAGTAAATTTATTCAAAATAAACAAATTTTTTTTTTAATTAGGAGTACTAGATTCAATTGCAAACTCAATACTCTCAAGTTGTGTAGGTTTAAGAACAAAAAATTTCCTTAATTATTGAATGCATTTGTTAAACTTTCCAAAATGAGTAATATATTGATCATATAACCAATGTCTACTAGGAATAACATGAGTAGCAATCGTAGGTGGCACATCACATTAAATTCTCTCGATGTCGATAGCCAACTAAATGAAAACTAAACACCTTGGAAACACAAAAGTAACATCTTTAGGCATTATATCTAAGTAGATAGCCTCTTTTATTACACCAAATTATATGATTGTAGATGTAGTTTAAGTTTTAATATCTTGCAATTTAGAGCATTCTTATACATGATATTCATACAACTTGCACCACAATATTATGTTTGTAAGGTTTCTTCTCTTGTTTAAAATTTTTTTAAAAGATTGCAATTCTCTTGCAATTTAGCTTAATTTTAGGCGTAGTTATTGTGCAACACATGAAATTAAATGGATTATCCACTAAAGTTTTTTCAGGATAATTGATTTAGTCATCAAACACTTGCACATCATTAGAATAATTGATTTCATTTTGATCATCCGTCACATTAATATGCAAATTCCTATTTGGACACTTATCATTATAATGATCAATTTGATGACACTTAAAAAGCAAGTTTTGATTGAAGTCTGGATCTTCATGCAAATGCATATAGTTTCCCCTTGGTGTTCTTATTAACTTTAATGCTATTTCCCTTAAATGTAGCATGCATAGCATATTGAATTTAATTGTTTCAATGAAAATAATGCAATACTTAGAGTACTAATAATCTTAGACACCAGAAACTCAATATTTGCTTAGATTCCAATGCAATTCGAAATGAATGCTCAATGATGGCATGTGGTGTCATCTCTCTTTTAATACTAGGATATTAAATAATACAAAATCTAAATAGTGTGATTTTAGGAGCTTCAATAACCCTTGTAAGAATGAAAATTTCAGTAAGGGGTTATTTGGCTGAATGTTTCTTAAAATGCATGCATCTTAGAAATGCGAGGAATCCATATATTTTAACATGTAGGAGTTATTCGGTTATATGAAAATTAAATGCTATAAACATTTTCCATTTTAGAATGCATTGCAAAGACTCTCTTTCTTCTCTTTGATTATTAACCATTCAAGGACTACAGAGAGGTTGTAGATGACGAAGGCGACAAAGTGGTGCAGCCTAATCTTGGTTGACGAGGCAGGGAACATGACTGGATGTTGATGATGTGGTGACATGATGCAGGTGAAGAGAGCGATATGGCGGCAAATGTACGATTTAGAAATTTGGCAATTCGGGCAATTTTCTTATGTAAGAAAAATGGGTAATTTACCGTATTTCAAATCTCTCAATTGTTTATTTTAAATTTCTTTTGCTTCAAACTAACCACAATAAATTTGAAGTGATGCTAAGTAATTACAATACACTCCTAATGCAGCCAACCAACTAATCATATGTATATTAATGTATTTAATAAATATTTTAGGCCACTTTTTAATGGTTGTTAAACCGTTAAACTTGTCATGCAAACAATCGCGATGATACAAGTTCAGGCACTTTAACAAAAGTTCATTGTAACTTTTCTTTTATTCCATACCTCAGCTGCTTTATTATTGCCCAGTAATAGATTTCTCAAGATGGATAGTCTTACTAAGAGAGCCTAGTCTGGAAGTATGTTGTGGCATCCTTGTGGAATGTTGAAGATAATGTTGGGGAGTTTGTTATATGCAATACATGATATTCTTAATTCTCTGCAAAAAAAATATTTGTTCAAGTGTTGTTTACCTGCTTTTTCTTCACATATATTATGATTAATAATGCTTCTTAAATGCTCTAAATGAAGTCGGCTGTGAACCTATTACAGGGAAAGCTGTGTTTTTATGTTTTCTGTAGTTTTGTTTTTGGGTTCCTTTAGGACAATCATCTTTTTTGGAAGATTTACATGCATACCACTCAATTATTGTGTATTTTCATATTTAACTTCTAAACTTCAAGTTTTGCATATATGTCACCCATGATGCATGAAAAGGTTTATTTCACATTTTAATAGTTAAATAATGCTACTTTTGATGTGTAAGAGTTAGGTGGTATAAATCTAAAAAATAAAGATTAGGTGTTAGCATTTGGTATGTTTTATATTAGACTGCTGTGCTGCTACTATTTGGTGATTATTATTGATTGGCACATGCATTATCTTAAAGTACAAGGACACATGAATTAGTAGTTGGGATCATTTTTTGTTGTTATTATTATTATTATTTTATTTTATTTTATTTTAATATAAATTAAAAACATATTTGATTTCTTAAGAAGAGTTATTTTTTTTTCCTAAAATTGCAAAATGCAATGATTGGTGGGGTGGGCAATGGCAGTTAACGGTGATGATGATTGTACAATGTTTGAAACAATAATGCATCCAAGATTAACTTTTTGTAGGTAAGAATATATAAGAAAATAGCAAAAAACAACTCCTTTGAAGCTATCCCAGATTTCATGCAAATCATGATGCATTTGTTATCCGCTCTGAAAGTTATTAGAATGGAAGATTTCTATACGTGCCACTCAATCCCTATGTATTTACATATCTTAACATGCCTAAACTTCAATTCTTACATACCTGCCACCTTTATATATGCATGAAAGGCTTTCACTTTTTAACAGTTGAAATGGTGGTATTTTTTGATGTGATATGAAGCATTTGGGTGTTCTTAATGTAAAAAGTAAACTTATGTGTTAGATATGTATATACTTAAGAAATAGGTGGCATGCATGCAATTTCCCCCAAAAAATATTAAAAATAGGCTGAGGCTGATAGATGGTTTCACTACTGGCATAGAAATACTCTGATTTCTGCTTTATTTAATTTGATTTTGCAAGAAAATGTGTTTGTTGGGATATGCTTGATCTGAAGAAATTGGAGGGGATGGACATGCATTTTAGTTTTCAATTTTATGTTTGGTGTTCTGTTCGAATGTAAGGTAATTGGACTCATCTCCTAGTCTAGATAAGTCCATTTTTTCTCATTTTCAAGTTCCTATCGAACCCTTGTGAAGTATGAAATATAAATCTTTGACTCACCAAAATGCAAAAGCTATGAATTCTTTTAATATGAACAATATAATGCCAAACTTGTCTAGGAAATTCTACTAGCTATCTGTTAAATTTATTATAGAAGTTTACCTCACCCATGGTTGATTCAAAACTTCGTTGGCAGTCAAGTAGGGGCTTGATCCATGAACCCTAAGTGATTGACCTATTTCCCCTTGAGCTTAAACTATTAAAATCAACTCTGATAGGATTCTCACTTAGCCCGGGATTTCCCAAGACCATTAGGCAATCGCCCAAGCAAGCTCATTGCTTTCAAGTCAACCGATGGGTTAAATTAACCAAAATTGTGCCCATTTAAATAAAATAATCATGGATCGAAGCTATATCCCAAGCTTTGAGCTTGAACCAACCTAAAATTATCCCCATAGTTGTTGATCTCCGTAGTTGATTCTTAATTGATGGTCAAATAAAGAAGTTCACTACTTGCCAATATGGGAGTTCAATTTAGTTTTATTGAGCAATCTAATTAGAATCTATTTGCCTTTAATGGTCTAGGCACTTCGTTACACCATATTGTCTTATTCCTAACAAATCCAGCTCTTATAATAAGCCACATGGTATTATTTTGATCACCACCATCTATTCTCGACTTATAAATTGTAAACCAATTTGCAAAAATTCACATGTGAACTCAGGTTTCTACCTTCCTTGAGTAACTGTGGCCAACTCTTTGATCCAATTGAGCCCTCAACTAGTAAGAACCACCACCTATGGAAAGCTTGAGAAGGAGAAGATCAGATCTGTTGATTAAATCCACCTCAATCTTTGCTACCCTCATTGGTCCTCCTTGTGGTGTAATGGATATAATTTAGTAGAGTAGCTCTAGTGCAAGCTATCACTTAAAACCTAGATTGTTGATTAAATTTTTTGAATTTTGTGAAGTGCACTGTTAATACCGTTAGAAAATAAACATTCTCTACTTGTGTGAGTTTGATCTTATGTTATAGGACAATCTCTATTATGGTGGCAAAACAATCAAAATCCTACAGTCCATCTTCAGGTTTTGGGCGGATGAAGATAGATGCTATTCTAACCTTATGGTTCATTATGAAATCGCCGATTTGATACATCTACCATAGAAAACATATCCCTGGTTGACTCCATAAGAGTCAACCTTGCATGGTCGTGCGTAAAGTGTTATCTAGTCAGCTCCATTGATTTTTTGAAATTCAAATGAATTTGAATGAATTATAATGGTTTCATCAAAACCAAACTTTCAAAGCCATGTCATCATTTTAAATTAAAAAATTACAACTAACCCCTCAATGACATTAGGAAGAAAAGATGAGTTTAAATAAATTAAAGTGAAAGTTTGATTGTGGATTAATGTATAAAGATACAATCTTATTGATTAATTAACTAATTGAGCTTTTATGGGTTTCAAATTATTATATGTTGCGAAATATCGTTGCGATTTGGAGCATTTAATGTGGAGATATCTTCGTTTCATCAAAACCAGACTTTCAAAGTTTGCTTATTATTTTTAAAACGCGATTTGGAGCATTTGCCGCTGGGGGGGGGGGGTCGGTTTTGGGGTCTACTTTTTACAAATTTTGCTCCATTTTGGGGGCAAAATATCGTTGCTACCTCTTCACAAATTTAGCAATCCTCTCCCATGTCCCCGCAAATATCCCTCGATTTGCCTTCTCCCCCATCCTCTCCTTCGTTGCAACGTTAGGGTAAAATCCTAATCCACTTTTCCCCTTTGTCACTTGTCACTGCTGTCGTCTCGCTCTGAGTCTCTCCGTATGTTTAGTTCTTCTCATTCTCTCTATTGTGGTGTTTACTGATGCGACTTTATTATATGATTAATTTTATATATTCAATATAATCATAATGATATAAACACAAGTATACGTATTGCTTAAGTAATACATGACTCTAATGGAGTCCCGTTTATCGATCCCACAGGGAAGCAAGGTAAGAGGTCCTTAGCCAAAGTTTTAGTATACTACTATCAGACTTTATATTTGAATGTCGATTAAAATGATGTTTTATTTAGCAACTACTCCTAAGTGCAAATGTTTAATGTACTGATAATAACTATTCCTTAATGCAAATATTAATTCTAAAGATAACCCTTTTTGGATGAATTAGTTTGAAGAATTTAGAGATGTTAAAAACTATTAATTTTTATGTAGTGAATTGGATAATGTAAATGAATTATATGCATTAAGTATTTTATGTGCCAAATCGGAGCAATTTTAATTCTCTACCCTGATTCAGTATTATAGAAAATCATTGGCTAATCTCAGGTTTAGTCCCTAAATCTGTGGCTAGGCTAGGTGGATACTGGCTCCCACTTCAGAGCTCCCACTTCTCTTCCCCTGAAGGCTAACTCTCGCTTTAGTTTTTAAACACTAAGACAGAATTGAGGGTTTTAGTCTGTCACTCTAAAATTTCTAATTCTACACCCAATAATGTATATTTCCCTATTTATTTGTACTTAATTCAATGAATGAAATACTCCTTCATGTAATCAAATGTGGTTCCACTTTCTTGAGAATTACACCGTCTTCTCTGGTCTTAATGCAATTACAACGAATTTTAACACTACAACAGACCTTTATTGTAATGTAAATGAAGTGCAAGTAAAAACCATCACATTTATAATTAAAACTTCTTCTAGCATGCATCCCAAAATCCTAAACATGAATCCTACTTATTTTGTACACCTTAATTTTTGCTACAAATTTGATATTTTTCACTTCTTTCATCATTTTTCATCCATTTGATTATACCTGAAAAAAAACACACAAATACCTTCCATTAAAACATAATATCCTTAAAAATTGGTATAAAAATGTTTACATAAATGTTATATATTTTAGGTGTATCAAAATCCCATAAACTTAAAATGTTACTTATCCTTAAGTAACACTCCAATCTTTCAAAACCAAAATAAGTAGATTATGTAAATGAGTTTCTTTAGGATATTCTAAAATTTTGATCTTGAAATATAGTAATCCCATTTAGAAAAAAACTTTAGTACATGAGACCAACTTAGAGTTTAGAAATCTTTAATGTAATGAAGTTTGAAAATATGAGTTCCTATCTAGTTCAGAAATATTTGTAAATTCTTTAAATATAGAGTTTAGGCATTCTATCTTCTCCACTTAAAAATTTTTATTAAGAATAATTATACTTATTATATTATATCCTTAAGCTTAGGAGTTCTCAAGTCTTATACTTTAAAAAAATCAGATGTGCAACCAATTTTTGATTAGACACTAATCCTCAACCATCAGTTAAGAATTTCATAGCTTCATCAAGATAAGCATTAGTCAAAGTAAAATCAACATAGAAGCAATAAGGGAGATCACTCAAAGACAAGAATGCATTGATGCAAGAAGGAGAAATATCCACATAAATTCCTCTCACAAAAAGAAGTCCATCCAAAGCTTCAGGTAGATTAGAATTAAATTCTCTTATTACTGTAACCACAAAAATAAAAGTGTTATAATAAAAATATTCCCATTTCTTAGTCATAATTACTCTTTCCACAACTCCCCTGGGGTTAAAAAATCCCCTCTGCTATTAAATTTTTCATCACTAAGAGGTCACTGTAACACTCACGAGCTTTTGAGTTAACAAACATCTTTTTATCAAAAGAAAATTTTGATTTACCTCCTTTAGTATTTGGAGCCATAGATTCGTAAAAATGATAAAAAGGCAAAAAAAAAATGTAAATAATAATTGATGTAGATGCGTACAATATGCTAGTCATGGGCTAAATCACATTCTCTCAAAAAATCCCCAACTTTCACCTTTTTTTCCAAAAATCCCAAAATATACAGATGAAGATTGAAAATAAGAGCTTAGGAAGTGAATTTTACTCTCCAAAGCTTCAAGGATAAATTAAAAATGAATGGTGAAGGGAAGCCCTAAATACCGCCTCTCAATCGCATAAGAAGAGTCGGGGTGGAGGTATTGCGAAAATGACATAAACCAGTCTGGTTTAGGCATTTTTGTCAAACAGGAAGAAGTGACACCTAGGCGCTGTGATAGTGGTGCTAAGGCACTGACCTAGACTTTGGTGTGGTGCCTTGGCGCCAGTTCACCTCCTGAAACTTTGGTGTCAGGGGCACTAGAGCTTACATGCATGACTAATAATTGGTCCCACTCATTTAAATTCAATTTTTAATCCTCCCCAAATCCTTCATCACACTAATAAACACATAAACACATAAACACTAAAGATAAATGAAGATCACTCATCGTCCTTCTCATCACATTTTCCTTCTCCAATTCCTCATTTCTAACAAAATCTCCTTCTATTTACTACTGGATGCTTTTAGATATTTTTATAGGGTCATTCCATTGGACAAGCTTGTTCCCGATTTATTGACTTATGTGTTGTCAATCTTAGGTGTTACCTTAACTTATAAATTATACACCACTAATAATTCATTGAAATGATCATCCACAAGCCCCTCTAATAGCTAGTTTATTGAATCAATATGATAAAAGCACAAAAACAGGAAGTAAGGAATTGAAATGGACCTGTCCTTCATCCAAACTCAATATGTCTCCTGTATATCCTTAAGTTTGATTGAGAACTAAGGTGTAGAGGACTAAGTTGATCCTTCTACCATTAGCATACCTACTAAATTCTAGTCATCAATGATAATAGTAAGGATTCGCCTCCTTCATATCACACAATCCTAATCAAATTTTTTTTAAAAAAACCTATACATAAACTAACGAATTCAAACAATCAACACCATAACATACAACAATCACAAATAAAAAAAAAACATAAACTTGGGTTGCCTCCCAATAAGCGTTTAGTTTAACGTCCTCAGCCCGACGAATTCAGATAATTACTTTGGTTGACCAAACATTAAAATCTCATTTACCAACAATCTTTCTCCTCCTAAGTAGGATTTAAGTCTCTGTCCATACACTTTAACCACCCTACCACTTTTAGGATCTTTAATATTAATTGCGCTAAAAGGATAAACTTTTACCACATTAAATGGTCCTGACCACATTGACTTAAATTTTTCAAGAAATAATTTGAATCGTGTACTATGCAGTAAAACCTCCTATCTAGGTTCAAAATCTTTCTTATGTATCTTTTGATTGTGCCACTTCTTCATCTTCTCTTTATAAATTCTCACATTTTCATAAAATTCTTGTCTGAGTTCATTAAGTTCATTTAATTACAAAAATCACTTCTCAGCAACATCCTTTATACTGTAGTTGAATTCCTTAAAAGCCCAATAAACTTTATGTTCTAATTCCACTAGTAAGTGATAAGCTTTGCCAAATATGAGCTTGTATGGAGACATTCCTATAGGTGTTTTATAAGCAGCTCTATAAGCCCATAATGCATCATCTAATCTCAAAGACCAATTCTTCCAATTATTCTTATTAGGATTGACAATTTTCTTTAAAATTCTTTTGATTTCTTTATTAGATACTTCTGCTTGTATGGGGATGATATGTTGTAGCAATCTTATGTTTAATTTTGTATTTGCTAACTAATGTCTCACATTTTTTATTCTTAAAGTGGCTTCTGCCATCACTAATAACCACTCTTGGCATACCAAATTTGCTAAAGAAGTTATTCTTTAAAAAGTTAGCTACATTTTGAATCTCACAATTTGAAAGAGGCGCTGCCTCAATCCACTTTGAAACATAATCCAAAGCTATCAAAATATAACAATGGTACAAAGGGATCCATATATTCTAAACTCCAAACATAAAAAATCTCAATCTCCAAAGTAAAATTTAGGGGCATTTCATTTTTCTTGGAAATATTGCCTACTTTTTTACACCCATCACAAGTTTTTATATATAGATTCACATCCTTAAATCAAGTAGGCCAATAAAATTGTGATTGCGAAATCTTAAAAACAATTCTATCAACTCTAAAATGTCCCCCAAATTCACTTTAGCGTCGTTGTTCTAATACTGCCCCGATAATATAGTCACTTGCATCAACCAATTCCATTTGAAATTCAAGAATACATTCTTGATCAAAATTATAAAATTATAAAAAATATTTAATACCAATTTAATTGAGACTTTATTAAAAGAATATCTTTCTTGAAAATGTAATTAAACAATTGTAAGGAACATGTATTAGAATAATATAAACCTTATTTTTCCAAATTTAATACATAAAGAGTCTCTAGGAATTAAAATTATTATTTTAAGATTTTTTTTTTTACTTTTATATCAATTAATTCAATATAAAATAATCTATATGTATTTTAAAACATCAATATTTTTTTTCTTATTTTAATTAAATAAAGAGTTTTGTAAAGTTTATAGTTTAAATTTCTCATAATGCACTAGAGTTGCATTTTTTAAATAATTCATATGTTTGTGTAGAGCAAGCTATACTTATTATGTTGATAAGATACTAATCACTAAATCTTTTACCAAACGATAAAAATAATTTAAAATAACCATAAGATAATTAAGAACTGAATTCAAAAGTATTTTAAAGATCATGTGTTATGATCATTATTTGCATTATTAATTTGCTCATAAAGATGTGCTTAATAAAAATTAGCATCAAATATTGCTTTAGCTATGTCATTTTAAGAAAACATTTCAAGAAAACTGCATTAAAAGCAATTAATAGTTTCCTACTGCTTGGCTTTAGTAACTAAGTCATAAAGCCTAACTCATAGATAAAAATAGACTAGTCTATTTTGCATTGCATTGCATACAAAATATTGACATCATTTGTTTAAAAGTGATTAGATGAGCTTATTCAGTAGTCCATTTCAAGTATGATTATAATTTTAGTAGTTTCAGATTGGCTTAAGACGGGTTTAATTTCTAAGTTCCATGCATTTGTTGTACTTATGGTTGAGTTACTAGTTTGGTGGTGATTTTTAACATAGTTTTAAGCATTGATGATGATTTTTATTGACTACTATATCATAGGTTTTGATTACCTAAGCTTCTTCTCAATTTTAGTTGATGTAATATAAGCTTAAATTACAAAAATGGTCAATCTAAATACTAAATTCAAATTTAAGAATACGTTAAAGCCTAATATAAGGTCACTTAGAATTTTCAGCTTCTTTGGATCTAGTACTATCTAAATTTTCTCTATTAGTTTTTTGAAAAGAACTATTTGAAAAATGAGCCAATAATCTTAGAAATATTGTAGATATAATCCTCTTTAATATTAGAAATAAAAAATATTTGTCACTATTTTAATATATATATATTAATATGGATGTCATTAATCAAAAATACTTGTCTTCATCCTAGAGCAATATAAATCTTATTTTATTTATGTTATATAAGAAATATCTTTTAGAATGTAAATAATTTTCTTAAACTTCTATTTTATCTTTAAATTAGTCCATCATGGAGTGATATTATGATAGTATATTACTTTATTAATTGTTGCATATTATCATAAAGATAAAAATTTTCAAATATGTAGTGAAAATTTAATGACTATTTATCTTTTAAAAGTTTTTTTGTTCATCAAATGATTATTACAAGTGCTATCTAAATACTAAATCTCATCATTCATATGAAAAACTAATTAGCAAACATAGAAGAGATTTTTCAATTTTTTTTAAGTTTAAAAAAGGTTTCTTTGCTCCTCACTCTCGTATCTATAATTTTACTTACTATACAAATCTTCTTCCAAAACTTTATTCTTTTATGCAAATAATCAATAGTAGAGTGATTTACCTCATTGCAAATTTTGCATCCAAATTTATAATAATAAAAAAAATTACGTTTTCAATTTCCAAATAATTTCTTTAATCATGTTATTTTTTCTTAAATTTAGGCTACTTTGGTTAGCTCTGTTAGACAATTTTTTAATGTTCTTTTATTCCTTATATTAAAATTTTTTTTTTTAAGTTTTTTTTGACTAACTTGAATCTCCTTTATTTAATGAGCTTCAAGTGAACCCATTAAATTATAAATAAAAAATGAGCTAAAAAATATTATCTCTTCAATTAAGGTAATAATGTACATTTTAATTTGTAAAAATGATCCATTTTTCTAAAGAAGCATATAAAAAAATTATATAATCATATATTATCATTCGTTTAAAACTTAACTCACACTTAGATGATAATTTTAAATATATTAAAAATACTAATTTTCAAATTTTAAATATTTTATAAGAGCTTGACGATTGATAGAGCTCATCTTCTTCTTATGATATAGAATGAGAGTCTAAAATAGTTAGGGCTTAGCAGAAACTTAAAATTAATATTCAATGCATAAATTAATAAAATTAAGCTCATTTGCTAGAGAGAGAGAGAGAGAGAGAGAGAGAGTGGGTTGGGATCCCATGCCCTAGAGTTGGTTAAATGGTATGTTATTAAAATTTACTGCGAAGCTTGGGCCAGATCCTCTTTTGTTGAATGTAGAGGAACAAATCATATTTGTGGAAGAATTTACTTTATTTCTAATAGATAACATTTTAAGGCCACCTTTAATGGAAAAATAAGATCTAATCTATAAGTTAGCTTTATGCACAAACTAAGAAATTATTATCCAAAATATCTTAAATCCATTTAGACTATCAATAACCTTATGAGCTAATTTAAGCAATTGGAAAAAAAAAAAACGTGATTTTTAGCTTGATAAACATGGAGACACCTATAAAATATAAACAAATTTATTTTATTTTTTATGTGCATTCTTCGATGTTTCATGATAATTTGTGAATAAATTGATAGCCCCATTCCATTTTTTTTTGCCTGAGCCATACATTTTAACACACACAGACACATAAATATGATGATATAATTAAATATTTTAATAATACACGCTTTTGGCATATTTATGGTGGCTTCTAATGCATTGAAATAACTAGCATTAAAAATAAATTTTATCCATTGAGAATACCAAATTTGAAGATGTAACGTCCCTTTCGATTCAATCACTTTTTTTCAAGGAACCTTCATTAAAATGAAATGTAGAGTCAAGCAAAAGAACTATATGAGAAGAATTTCTATTTCATTAGAGCCTCTACTAAATTTTGTATGGTAGCATTCTTGCTAATTTTGCTATTTTCTATGTTTGAGGGTTTTATTCTAATGATATTTTTGGCTCATAGCTTCATTTATTCTATCTTGTTTCTTTTCTTTTGGGAGGAAGGGAGCCAATATGTTAATTTTTTATATATGAGGATATTATTCCTTCAAAACTTTTTGGTTCAGGGTTTCTTCTTACATTTTATTTCCATACTTTGGTATGGATGCTATCATCTTTTTCATATTCATCTTTAACAATGAAAATATTTTATTTTACTTTTAAAAAATGACTCTTTCTCATATCAGTGATTAAAATAAGAGAAATTTAGTTAAACATAGTGTTAAGAGAGTATTCCACATGATCTCTCTTTAAAAGGTTCCAAACCATTAGGATGAGAAAAAAATTGTTAAGAGACTTTTGTAGAGTTTCCTTGACTCTTTCCATTTCAATTTCTCTCCTCAATGTCTACCAATTCTAATTTTGCAATTAAAGTTACAATCTTGTAATTAAGTACCTCTTCAATTTATATTCATAAACTCATCATCTTCTCAAGACTAAACTTGCAATTTTTTCTTGAGAGCATGTTAGATCACATCACCATTAGTCACTTTCCCAAGTTGTCCTGTTTAATTTTGGTTCATCTAGAGATCCATAAAATTGAAGCTTTTAAGACTCCTATTTCAATTTTGCTTAGAACCTTTTCATTCTTACAAGGTACTTCTCCAAGCATCATCCATTCTTTTCTTTCTTTCAAGAGTTGACTCATCATCCATTTCTTCAAAACAATTCTCCACCACTTGCCATAACCTTTGAGCCCATGATCTAATTTTCCTTTTTATAAATCAAAACTAGTTTTAATCCATCCGGAATTCTTCAGGGATCACTCTATTTTTTGTAGAATTCCAAGATATGTAGAGAAATATATATGCAAATCATGGATTCTTAGAAGAGAAAATCAAAATAATGCATTAAATTGGAAAATGTTTAGTATCTGGCCAACTAGTCCAATCGAAGTAGCATTCCTCTTTCCTTTAGATGCAATCAGTAAGTTTCTCTATGGAGATCATATTACATTATATAATTATGTTATCAGCAATTAATAGTAACTTTAGCGACACATCTAAATAGAGCTATCAAAAAAGCT
>NEWO01000036.1:782321-827398 GCA_003013225.1 Phalaenopsis aphrodite | reverse complement strand
TTTGAAATTTAGTTTGTTTGAAATAAGCTCGTGTTTGAAATTGTTCGTGAAATTATTGTTCGTGTTCGTTTCTTAACGTACGAGTCAAACACGAGCCGTTCTCGAACGACGAGCTTATTTGACATCACTAATATTAATATATATAAATAACATATTATATTAATTATATAATTTATATTATATAAATGTATAATATCTATTTTAGTATATTATTAATATAGTATATTAATATATAATTATTATTTATTTATTATATATTATAATTTATAAAATTTAAAATTTTAAAATATCATAAATTTATGTATATAATTATTTTAAATTATTTTATATTTCGAACAATAATAATTCGAATATGAACGAACACAGCACTGTTCGTGTTTGGCTCGTTTAACAAACCGAACGAAAAAAATTGTTCGCGTTCGTTTCGTTTATTTATCGAACGAATCAAACACGAACTCATTGACAAACCAAACACAAACTGTTCGCGAACAACGAGCTTTTTTGACGGCCCTACTTGTGGTATTTAAAGTCAAATTTTGTACTTAATTAATTTATTTTAAATTTTAAATTTAGAAAATAATAAAAATATTTACTACTATGTTGAAGAATAAACGTTAGCCTTTGAAGATAAAATATCAAAATTTAAAGGCATTTATGTTCATAAGCATTTGATTTTGACATGATCTGTTACAAGAAATTGACGACATTCACTTAATTTAAAATAATAATAATAATAATTGAAGATATTTATATGTACGTGGAGACTCATGAGAATCATGACAGAATTATTTAAGTTATGTAGATATTTATTGTCACATATGTTGATATTTTTTGGGAATACTCATGAAAATCAAATTATGGCATCCTCATATATTTTTTCTCTGAAATAATCTTAAGTAATCCTTGGAAACAATTTTCACTTATTTTAGTTATTAAATAACATATTTAAATGTTAAGACATTTAAGGTTTGTTTGAGAAAAATTTTCGGTGCGGACTCCTGGCGTAGCTCTACGTGTGGCGCAGGGTATTTCTGAGTTATTTTCAGATTATTTTGGAGTTATTTTTAATAATTTTGCAGTCTTTATTTTTAGATTATTTCTAAATTATTTTAAATTTATTGAAAATAACTCAAAAATTAATTGAAAATCAATAATGAAGAAGTCAGAGTTCAGGTGTCCGGCGGGAGCGGCCGAAGAGCTTCGCGGCAGCCAACCGCCAAAATCTACTGTTTGGGGGCGCGGGAGAGGAGCTTCGCGGCGACAGCATCGGAGAATCCTATTTTTACCGGTTGCCCCCTTAGATCGGAAGTTGGATACGGGTTGTTACGCGAAAGCAAGCCCTTCTCCTTCCCCCTCCTCTTCTCTGACGTTCGTTTGTTCTTTTTATCTCCCGATCGTTCCTCTTCTGGCTTTCTTCAGTTTTAGATACCTCTGCCTACGCCTATTTATGTCACGCAATCGTCTAACTGCTCGCTCTCGGCTCCTCCTTTTATTTTCCTCTTCACCCGTCTGCTCCCAAAGGCGGTGCCCTTCCGGCCACATCCAACAGTCTTCTCTGGGATCAGGTACTCGTCGTCCCCATCTCTTTGATTCCTCTCTTTCCATCTCTTCTCTCTTGCCTGCTTTGGGACGATTATTTTTTTGATTTAATTTTTTGTAAGTGGAGAACACGCATGTGTCGGTGATCTGAGATAATACAATGTATTTTATTTGATTTTAAGTTTTTTAACAATGTCTTTATTACTACGACGGATCGGAATACTCCCTTCGTTAGCTGTCATCTTTGCTTCATACCTGCGATTCGATTTATTAGGATATCCCGGAACATGAATTTTCCGATGGATAGGGTTTTTTAGAGTTGTCTTACTTAGGGGTGTAAACGAGTCGAACACGAGCGAGCCATGCTCAGCTCATGTCCGACTCGTTTATATTTCGAGCTCAAAAAATGTGTTCGTGTTCGGCTCGTTTGCTTAACGAGCCGAACACGAGCTGTTCACTAACAAAGAGTCATTTTAACAACCCTAATCATGTAGCCATAAGATAATAAGGATTTAAGCAAGATTTAAAAATTATTATTTATATTAATACATCATTTGAATCTAATTTAATAATTTTTATTATATTTTCTTAATCAATATTTTAATTGACTATAAATCTTTGTAGTCTTGTAGTCAATTAGATTTTTTTAAAATACTATATATATATATATATATATATATATATATATATATATATATATATATATATATAAACTTGATGAGTAGTATTTCGAGCCAAAACGAGCCGAACACGAGCTTTTTAACGAGCCGAACACGAGTTGTTCGCGAAGAACGAGCCGTTTTGACAGCCCTAGTCCTACTCCAGTTTTTATTCTTGCAGCACTTATAATTCTCAGGGAATTTACATGCATAGCACCCAAGTTAGTAAGATTTACATATTGGACACCTAAACTATTTATTGGATCAATTATGTGTCTTCGTTAACTATAGCTAGAACTCAAGGGCTGAAAACTTTAAATTTCTTGTAGCTTTAAATTAAAGCAAGAGAGCTTTAAATTTATGGTAGCAGCTTTTGTTGCAGATACCACACAATTCTTATTAGTTTTGTGTTATGGTTTTTAAAAACTGGTTCAGGAATTTTAATTGATCTTTTGTCTAATATTGATGGCATGGTGGCAGATTGGATAATCATGTGCTATATGCTGTACTCTTTGGTGTTGAAATGAAATGAGCCATTGTTTTGATAAAAATTGATGAGCTTTTTCTATTACTATGCTGTTTTAGGAGCCATTGTCTAATATTGATGGCTCTGGTGTTGAAATGAAATGAAATGAAATAAGCCATTGTCTTCTACTTCCACAGCTTCAACACAACCACCAATTCATTCAGTTACAGTTGTAGAACCTTCACCTTCCACAGCTTCACCACCCCCACCTTCACTCACCCCTCCCCCTCCCCCTCCATCTCTTAATTCTTCCCCGCCACTGTCATCAGCTAGCAGGTCCCCTCATCAGTCTCCACCATCACCTCAAGATGAACATGTATCTCTATCACCCCCATGGCAGACAGTCACTACAGCACCTTCATCTCTTACCTCCAATTTTATGAGGAGCTCACCTAAGGCCAAGCATAATGGTCATGTAAATGTGCAATTCATTGCTGGCGTTGCAGTTGGTGTAGGGCTGTTTTTTGTTTTGATGACCATTTTGTGCATCTGCTTCTGCAAGAAAAAGAAGAAACCACACAACTCAATGAAGTACTATGCTGATCCATCTGGACTTAAAGGTATGTTGATTTATTTACATTACCAAGCTGATTTATTTTGGAATGTTGTGGACTTTTGGTAATGCTAATATATTATTTTAAATATTATGAAAAATTGTTGATTGAATTATCTCTGACTTCTTATATCAATTTCTTAAAACTCAGGGTGCGAGGTTCCAACACGTAGGTTCAGTGTATTTGTTGCCATTTTCTTTTTAACTTGTTGAAGGAAAATTTTAGCATAGATTATCCGTATACCTATTATAAGCTTTTGAAGTAACGTTGCTGAGGTGATTTTCTTCAGATCCACCTAGATTTAATATTTCTAATTGATTTTTTTTTCATTTTCTTATCTGTAATTGGTTTTGTGTCCATCTTATATTTGTAGTGGCCTTGGGCTCACCTAATAAAATATGAGATCTGTTGAGAAAATTAGGGCGAAGAAAAACAAGAATCGACGCAAATACAGAAGAACATAGAGATTTAACGAGGTTCGGCAAAGATGCCTACGTCCTCGGGAGCAGAACGGTGAGTTCCTTTCAATATTCAGAAAAGATGTTACAGAATAGAGGGATACCTCCTGGGGTTACTAACATGCGTATATATAAACCCAGGAGTAAACCTAGACACAATATGTAATTACAACATTACCCCTGTACCAAACCGCGAGGCTTTGCCCCCGCACCCCAACCCACGTAACTTCCCAATTTGGACAAATTCTTCCGCTCCGCTCTGCTCCGCTTCGATCCAGCGTCTGTCCCGATATGGTATATGAGCCATACCATAACAAGATCGAATTAGATTCTTTCAAAAAATGTAACAGACTAATTCTAGCTAACAATGATGTCATTCTTTACTATGGAAAGATAAAGTGAGATTGTTCCCCAGTTCCATTAGGTCATTGAATGGGGCTTTCGACTTGTTTTTTTCTTGAAGAAGTCTAAAATGTGCATATTAATTCTAGTTTTACTTGAATATAAATTTTAACCATCATGTTTCTATTGCGGTGTTTTTTTTTTCTTGGTAAAAAGGGGTAGATCTATAGATCTTAACTGCAATTTAGAAGCAGGAAAAAAATACTAAGTTGTAAAATTGGCTGTACATCTTCATGAAAGAAAAACATAGTGAATCACAATTTGAATTTCACTAGTAAGAACTTGTAATTGAACACTCTCTGAGCTGCTGCTTTGAATTCTCACCTGCTTTTGCTTTCAGACAGTATGTATTACTCCAGTGGACTACCCCCAAAATGGCACAATGGAAAACAAGGGATGGCTCATGGTGTGAAGGTTCAACCACCACCCGATATGCATAGTCAGCCTGTTGGAGGATGGCACCTTCAATCAACCGCCACAATGCTTAGCAGCAGTGAGACTAGCTCTGTCTTCTCTGGCCAACATACCCCTCTGCCACCTCCATCTCATGCTTTAGCCTTGGGTTACAACAAGAGCACCTTCACCTATGAGGAGCTTGCAGCTGCCACCAATGGTTTCTCTCAGGCCAACCTCTTGGGGCAGGGCGGCTTTGGCTATGTGCAGGGTGAACGAGAGTTTCAAGCTATAAGTCTCTCAAGTCTGGAAGTGGGCAGGGTGAACGAGAGTTTCAAGCTGAGGTCGATATTATTAGTAGTGTTCACCACCGTCATTTGGTTTCCCTTGTTGGATACTGTATAGCTAGATCACAGAGAATGCTTGTCTATGAATTTGTTCCAAATAAGACTCTTGAATACCACCTCCATGGTACGTTGCTTCTATTGTTTATTTTTTTTAATTATTTATCTTTACCCTCTAAAATTTTTCATGTGGTTTCTATTTCAGGGAAGGGACTTCCTGTAATGGAGTGGTCTACCAGACTCAAGATTGCAATTGGATCAGCTAAGGGCATTGCTTACTTGCATGAAGGCTGTAAGTTTTTCTATTGAACTTGGTATTGAACTTGTTTGATCTTATAGTTTCTATAATCTAATTCGTGGCTTTAATGTCATCCACATGAAGGTCATCCAAGAATTATCCATCGTGATATCAAATCTTCCAACATCCTACTAGATTTCAAGTTTGAAGCACTAGTAGGTTGACCTGGTTACAAGCTAACATTATAACCTTGTTTATTTTATTGTTGTTTTCTTTTAAAGGTGAAGTGAAATTTCATCCAAAATTTTTTTGTTACAACTTAGGAAATGTGTCGGCATTAAGTAACTTAAGTAGAATGAAGCCAAATTACAACAATGGTGCTCTAACTACATACAATCAATCATTGTAAGAAGGTTTCCTTCTTGGTTCAGTTTTGTATATTTGAACATTTCCACCATGCCACTCAACTTTGTTTGCATTGGCTACATCTTGCTCCCCAGCTTGTTTTGATGTCACCATCGCCTGCTTGGATACCATAAAACTATTACTAGCGAAGTAGTTCTTCCACCACACCCCCACCATGGTACCTTCCTTCCCTCGAGTGCTATGGAGATTAGCTTTTCTACTTTTAAACTTGAATGGTGCTACACATTGGAATTATGATCTTATTGGGTTTGTTTGAGAAAGAAACATTTTAATGACTTATGTTTAGGGTAAAGAAGATTTGGAAAATCTATGGATAATTTGATATCTTGGCTATGATGTTTTTTGAATACGGGTTTCTTCAGTTTTTCTTTTGATGGATAACTATTTTACTCTTCTCTTCGGATCTTACCTCTGCTCAAATTAAATTCGCATTCCAATCTCTCCCTCCTTATTTTCCTAGTTCTGACAAAAGAACAATAAATTCTCATATCATATCTAGTTAGTCCATCTATGACACTAAAAAAATTTGCATCAATATGAATGTAGCAAGCTCATCTAATACTACTTGATCATGCCTGAGTCCTTCTAAACATGATAAACAAATAAAGGTTAAAGATATGTCCTCAAGAGTATGAGCTGTGAGCCACGTGACACATTCGATGGAGCATATATCTTTTTATTAGCTAAGGTTGACTTTTAAATCGGCTCCCATTTGGGAAGCTTTCTCCATGGTCTACATTGTTTGCTTAAGACAAAACTACTAGTGACTTTTGATGAACATCTTTTGGTCTTGTTTGATTGAATAAATCCATTGACTTAGCCGATAGAGTCATGAGATCTTTATCACTTTTGTTTTCATTCTCTATTGATCCGCTTTGGGCTATGAGGAATAACCTTTATTTCTCCTATCCATTATTGCAAGTCAGATTAGATGGGAACCAAATGAACAAACTACTGAAGTGCAAACATACTAGCCTTAATTGAACGTTCGCTCATAAATGAGAAAGGTAATTAACCATAAGAATTTTCTCTCATGGGATGCCTTGAATTAAAAATAAGTCCATGTAAGGCTGCAAATGAGTGAAATACTTGGGTAGTGTCTTATTTATTATTTAAATCCTCCATACAAGGTTTGGCATCAAACCCACCTTTTAACACAGAAAAATGCACGAGGTTTTTCATGTATGCACGTTTGAGCTTCACCACATGTGAGTGAATCAGTTTTCATAGATTGCATGACAATATCATACCTTTTGCAAGAACCACCTTGAAAACATATGTGACATGTCATTTTCATGATTATACTGCTTGAAAACTATATGTAATGTTCTACAAACGACATTAATTGTTATTTTTGTATTGCTTGCACAAGTTTTCATGTAAAGTAATGAGTTTCTCACTTAAATGCATACCATTTTAGGTTGCTGATTTTGGTTTTACAAAGTTTTCGTCGGACGATCACACACATGTCTCAAACTGAGTCATGGGAACATTTGGGTAAAACAAATGTACATACTGAAGCAACCATAAAACCAAACAAACGTATGCAGTAGTTCAACAACTTTTCCTATAATTGCAGATATCTAGCACCAGAGTATGCATCCAGTGGCAAGCTAACTGAGAAGTCTGATATTTTCTCTTATGGGGTGATGCTTCTCGAACTGATAACTGGGAGACGACCAGTTGATAGCTCACACACATTTATTGAAGATAGCTTAGTGGACTGGGTTGGTTTAGTTCCTTGCATCATTTTTTTTGAAATAATTGTGATCTAGGTCAGTTAGATATGTAAATACACTTGAATTGGGTGGTATTTATGTAAATGCCCCTTCTTTGGAAGATTTATATGCCTACCACTCAATCCTATGTATTTACATATCTAACAACTAAACTTTAGTTGTTACATACATGTCACCTGCCCTATGCATGAAAGGTAGTATTTTACTTTTTAAAAGTTAAAATGATGATATTTTTGATTTGATATGAAAGATTTGAATGACATAAATGCAAAAAGTAGAATTTAGATGTTATATATGTAAATACATAAAAATTGGGTGGTTGCATGTAAATGCTCATTTTTTTGAAGATATACATACATACCATTCAATTCTAATGTATTTACACCTATACTTCAATTGTTACTTGCACGCCACCTTTCATATGCTTGAAAAGGTGTATTTAACTTTTTAAAAGTTAAAATGATGATATTTTTGATATGATATCAAAGATTTGAGTGGTATGATAGTAACAAGTAAAATTTTGGTTTTATATGGGTGGTATTTATGTAAATGCCCTTTCTCTTTTGTTGTTTAACTCAAACTTAATTGTTACTTTCAGGCAAGACCAATTCTTTCTCAAGCATTGGCTGATGGGAACTATGATGATGTGTCTGATCCTCGTTTGAATGGTAATTATGACCCCATGGAGATGGCGCGTATGATTGCAAGCGCTGCTGCTTGTGTTCGTCATTCTGCAAGGCCGCGCCCAAAGATGAGCCAGGTATTGTGGGCCAAAATAATTCTATTTTCAATATTGATTGAATAAGAAAACTTATCCAAGAAAGCTGTCGTACAAGTAAATAGAGCACTCGTACGAAGTCATGTGAGGCTGTCGACATTCGTATTATTGTAGTCAAAAGCCAAAAATTGATAAGTAGCAAACTATAATAGCTATATCCCGAAAGAGAAAAAGTTAGGACAACAACAGTAGTGTCAACTTCACATCTCCAAATTAGAAGTTGGATTTTGGGAATCAATTTTTGCCGTACTACAACACAAAATCAATGAGAATAGTGACAATAATCTTCCAAAATGGTAGTTAAAGTAGTGATTCGAAAGAAGACAGAAAAAGCCAATTATGCTCTGACATGAAATAAGATACAACTGAGTTAGGCAGTCTAAGAACCAAATTAAAACTACTTACAACTTGGGTTGCAACTGAGCCGAGCCAAGCTTGAGCCGATCTCTAGTTTGAGCTTTTGTGTTTATAGTCAAGCTTGATTTGTTGGTCAATTTGATTGTTTGATTTAGAATTTTCATGTTGGTTTCTTATGATGCAAGTGATATATTATCGATCAAATTAACGATTACTATTATCGAACTACATGATTTCTAACCAAACGATCTTATTGAGCAAATCAAAATCGGTGATATCAAGCTATATATTTTCTAACCAAATGGGTTTTATTGAAAAATTTAATGAGTAGTATGATTGAGGTGTTTATTTTCTAATCAAACAAGAATTGTCAAAATTATAAATGAGCTATTTTTTGAAAATACGAAAAAGAACGAGCCATTAAATGAATAAATAAAATAAGCATACAAATACACAAAATAAATGAACAAATAAACAAACAAGTCTTTATCTTATTTTTGTATTATGAATAAAAAATTAATTTAATTTAATATAAATGAGTTTTAAATTGACATTTAATTGAGCTTCAAATATCTAGTAATATAAAAGCTTTCTTCAATAAAAAATATTAACATGAAGTGTTTTGATCATACCTTTTATATGAATAATTTATATATGAAAATATCTTGCCCATAAAATGATATTCTTACTTTTGAATAATTTTATCGTATTTCTACATCTGTGCATTATTCTTATATCACTGATGTTATTCCCTATGCTTTATAGACGCTCATTATGTTTATGTAATTGATGTAATTCATCACAAGATCCTGAATCTCTCTACACTACAAAGCCTATCTTGCCTCTGATACTACTCTTATAATAACTGAAACATAGAAAATAGTACTTTTTTCAAGTGGTTTAAAAAGATTGCTTAATCCTACTTTGTACAAATCACAGATTGTTCGGGCATTGGAGGGTGATGTATTACTTGAGAATTTGAATGAGGGGATGAGGTCGGGGCAGAGCATGCTTTTCAGCTCGGGTTCAGACTATGATTCTGACTTGTATGCACCAAACATGAGGAGAACTAGAAGGGTAGCACTTGCCAGCCCTGAGTACTGTGGAGAGTGTAGTGGCATGATCGCTGAGTATGGACACAACCCCCTACCCTCAGCTTCCAGCAGTGAGGGAACATTCTCCGACGAGCTCAATCCCATCGGCAACAGTCAGATATTACCAGGGCTTTGAGATTTCAGTGTTAAATAAAATTTTTTTGATATTTCTGCTTGTGCCATCTAATGCTGACATTAATAGCTTCAGTTTTCTATACTATTCATTTTTTTGTTTATATTAATGCTTTATGTTTGTTTTAAATTTCTCAGTGGAGAAAAGAAATTTATAGAGGAAAACATTGAAGGAGTTGGGGCTATGCTTCATGTCTTTTGAAGTATTTTTCTGAACCCTTTCCCCCTGTTTGTGTTGTTGAAGTATAGTTTTTGTTGTGTTTGTTGAGTCTTATAGATTGGGCAGTATCTCAATGTCTAAATGCATATGTTTTCAAGATAAGATATAATTAAATTGTATCTCTTTTGAAATAATGGATAGCTTCTTAGGGCTACGCAAAGAAGTTGTGAAATGAACAATTTCATAGGTGCATGGATAAATTTTGAAGCTAGGAGATGAAATTCTAGCCTACAATTCACGCATTTGAAGCCTGAATTGTGATGACAATGAATTGAATTATCTCAGATTTTGTTTCAATCAATATTGAAGATTGAGCTTAAGAGTATTAAGAAGATTAGGACTTCATAAAAAATTAGTAGGACTTTGACAATGTCGAAAACACTCATCTTTAGCGACACAAAATGGTTCTTACCGCATGACCAAGCATTTAAAAGAGTAGGTGTTGATCTCAATGTATATTTCATAAGTCAATCGGATGTAAGATAAATGATGCAATATGAATGTGACAATTTGCATATCAAAGCTATGTTATTTAAAACATCATCAAAGTCACCCAAACGACATTCAATAATAAAATGAATCACACAAGTTTGTCTGAAACGTTGCAACTGTCTAAGAAGTGTTCTTCCATGATCAAAAGAAGTAATCATGATAAAAATGATGAGCACTTTCATGATCAAAAGAAGTAAGCATGACAAAAATGATGAACTGCATTCACAATTTGTGCGATTTGAGCATGAATTGCGTCAACTTCTCCAAGTTTCTCAACCATATATGATTATAAAATGGGCCATAAATACTTAAAATTGGCACTCATATTAAATGAGTCCCGCATCCGAGTCAATCACGCGTAACTCAAGGTCACTCAAAAATAGTCTAACAAAGAGGACCAAAAAATCAATCAAAATGAAACTCATAGTTTATTTAACTATTTTTTGTTCTTATGATATATATATTAAAAAGGAATGACCAGAGGTTTTTATACGAGCCTTTAGCCATCCCTACTGTGCCTAACAATTCGAGTAACACCTTTAGGCCAACATTCTCAAAGGGGATTCAAACCTCCGGCCTGTGGAGTCTTATATGGTGGATGCCAACAAAAAGGCCGGGATACGCTGCACTTATATATATATATATATATATATATATATATATATATATATATATATATATATATATATATATATATATACACACACATATATATATCTATCTATCTATCTACCTATTTATTTATTACTTTCCACCGTTGGCACTTTAACCCACCACCACCATTCGTCGGCACCGCCGAAGCTTGCCAGAGTTCATTATCAGAGATATTAAAGTTTGCGACCTCTCGCTGACGGCCACCTCCACTGACGTCCCTATGTCGCCTTTGTCGGTAGCTTCGCCGGACCACCTCTTCTCAACACCGTCGAAGATCACTTAGTGCGACCCGCTCCATTCTCTCAGTACCCATGAGGGAATAAAAAAAAGGCAGCACAATTAGGATTTTAGCTTGTAAGTTGACTTCGAGAGATGTGGTTCCAACATGTCCTATCAAAATTGTAGATACACATTTAATTTCAAGAAAAAAAATTACATTGTTCAGACCCAGATGCATCGGAGGAGGGGAGGAATCAGACCTCCGCCCTCCTCGCCGCATCCGGGCCATTGTGTGGACATCCAGAGTTCGGATGTAAAATTTTCTCTAATTCCAGGGGGGTTTACATACGCATCATACAATTCTTTATGTTTTAAAATATCTAATACTTAAACCGTCATATAATATGTATATCACTCAAAATCTCTAAAATCAATTCAAAACATCAGAATTATTATATTTTTTAAATGAACACAATTTTATATATAAATTTATGACATCAAAATGACAGCATCAACAAATGTGTCAGAACCTGACAGGAGAATACTACACCTGTCGCCTAATCTCCATTTCTGTCCCTACGTTCGTCTTCAGTCTTACTCCATCCATGTTTACCCCCGGAGGCATTCTGCGACAGGATTCAGCCAATGCCACTTAATAATGACACTAATCTCCGGTTTGCTGTTGAGTTTTCCATGTGTTCTATTTCTCCATACGATTATTGTTAATGTTATTGTACATATACCCTTATTTTGTCTTGATTGATTCATTTTCATCTTCTCTTGTTATTTTATCTCGAACTATTTTTTATATGTTACAGTTTACCTATCTTTGATATCTTTGGCGCTGGACACTTGGTAGGTGTAGTTGTAATTTTTGTGCTAAAACTGCATTGTGATTAGTAAACTAAGAGGCGTAGTTGTAACTTAATGTTGAGAAAATTAGGACGAAGAAAAATAGTAACGACACAAATTCAGAAGAACACACAGAAATTTAACGAGGTTCGGCAAAGATGCCTACGTCCTCGGGAGCAGGGCGGCGAGTTCCTTTCAATATTCAGAAAATATGATACAGAATAGAGGCAATAATGCACGTGAACTCCTCTAACTGCGAACTGCGGTGATCCTCCACGAACAGCGACTGTCTGCCCAGGCGACGAACAACTTCCCTCTGCTACGTCCGGCTTTGCCTCTAAGCGCTGCCCGGTAAGAACTTCGCCCGCAAATCTCTGGCGAATCGGAGCTTCAGCGAACCTTTCTTCTTGGGTCGCCGTAATTTTTCTTCCCTGCACTCGAACTTGCTCTGATACCACTTGTTGAGAAAATAAGGGCGAAGAAAAATTAGAATCGACACAAATCCAGAAGAACACAGAGATTTAACGAGGTTCGGCAAAGATGCCTACGTCCTCGGGAGCAGAGCGGCGAGTTCCTTTCAATATTCAGAAAAGGGTTACAAAATAGAGGATACCTCCTGGGGTTACTAACAGGCCTATTTATAACCCCAGGAGTAAACCTAGGCACAATTTGTAATTACAACATTACCCCTGTACCAAACCGCGGGGCTTTGCCCCTGCACCCCAACCCACGTAACTTCCCAATTTGGACAGATTCTTTCGCTCCGCTCCGCTCCGCTCCGCTTTGATCCAGCGTCTGTCCCGATATAGTATAGGAGCCGTACCATAACACTTAACAAGTACTGTACACAAGCCTTGGATTTGGCTGAATATGGGAGATAATTATGATCGCCGGAATTAGAAATCGGTTACTTTCGTATTTGCAAAATATAGCGAAAGTTTTGTGAGCGAGTGTTTCCTTTAGTAGTATGTCGTGGTGGATGAAAGCCGGAAAGGTCATGGAAGACAATAATAATTATTGCACGAACTTTGTGCTAGATAATATTCACGAGTAATAAGCGAAAAATAGAGGACTAGTCCACAGATGCAGGATGATCAAACTTTCATTAAATTTATAGCACCTTGGTGCTGCAAATGTGAATATCAAATTTTGTAGTGTAGAGATGTAAACTCATAAGATTGTGCAGTACGTATGTAAATTTATCTGACTTTTAATGCAGATTTATGGAGATATTTTTTAATTAAGGGTAAGAGATGAATCAAAGTTATTTCTTATCTTAGGCATGGTAGTAAACACTTGTGCTAATCAAGGCTGTTGAAGTGTGGAGCCTGTTTGGCAACACATGGAAGAACACCCAGTCACAGCTCAAGCTAATGGTAAGCACCGAGAACTAGCACTGTGCACCTGCTCCTGGACAACACACCCACGTTTGCAGGATGAGGGTGCGTCGTGCTCGCCCTCATAGGGGGAGTAGCCGCATTGTGGTCTGCAGCGTAGGTGCCGGTTCTCGAGTACTAGAAATACCCGCACCAAGGAGTGGTGTGAGCACACGAAGAACATTTCTTCTGTTTGGTTCCTTAAAATTTTGATTTTCGGGCGACAACCAATGAAATATGGCATTTAGTTTTTTAAAAAGTTCTAGGTAAAGGAGAGAAGTGTCAGAAAGGAGGATTTCAATGTCGTGGGTCTTTTGTGTGATCGAGATAAAGGATTTGAAGCAAATTTTGTAAGTTTCATTACTTGTTGAGAGAGGATCTAAGTGAGTTATCTATACTTTAGTGAATTACATGGCCGACATTACACTCGAAAGTTTTTCCACGTTAAATTTGGGTGTGCTTTTTTCTGGAATTGTTTTATATTGCTTAAGTTTGCTTTTTTTTGTTCCAATTTTTTTGAATCATTATGTTTTTTCCATGATGTGATTTTAATTTTAATTGAATAAAAGCACTATTAGAATTATAATGGGATTTCCATCATTCCCAAAAAAGTGTTATCAGAGCAAATGCTTGATTCGAGTGGGAGTAATGACAAACGAAACAATGTACAAAGTAGAGAAGTTTAGTTTGATGAATTTTGCATTTTGGAGGATACGGGTGGAGGATTTCCCGTATCAGAAAAAACTGTATTTTCCATTGAATAATATTACCATGAAGCATTAATCTATGACTATGGAGGAATGAGAGATGTTAGATTGCACAATCCTAGGCTTGATCTGTTTTTCACTTGCTTCATCTGGTGTGTTCAATATAGTGAATGAGAAAACTAAGGTGGATCTCATGATAGCACTGACAAAGATGTACAAAAAAGCTTCTGCTTCAAATAAAACTCTTTTTGAAAAGATCATTAAACATGAAGATGGTGGAAGACACTTTAGTGACATACATATGAACAATTTCAACCCTCTAAGGTGTGCTATACTTGATGCGGCCAACAATCAATGTGACGTCATGTATTTTTCCTGCCATGTGTTTTCGGCCCCGCACTTCATGCGGGTCCAAAATTACAGTATGCCACTTGACATAAGTGAGTTTGGTATATATACTTGTCCCACTCAATATTTGCTTGAGTTTAGCTTAAAGGCTAAACTTTTGGGGCAGACCACATTGCTAGTCTAAGCCTCTCTTGACATTTTCCTTGACTTGAGCATTTTTTATCATCTTGCTGGAAAAGACATGTCACATCAGCTACGCATTCTGCTTATCTAGTCGATTTGTGCCTAAGAGAGACACCTTCGTACCCGTGATATATTCCAAATAGAATTCTCTTGTTAGGGGCTTGATGAAAGTACCTTGTATAGGTTGGGCTACCTCAGTTTCCCAATCTTTATGATATTGACTTGGGCTATTCTTATAGCGTCATAAGACAAACACGTGGCACTAGCTAAAGCACCTTGCTTATCCAACTGGTTCATGTATAATCAGAAACCTCCAAGGCCCAATTACATTATGATGCTTTCCCAACATGAATTACCTTGTTTATTTAAAATTAATAAAAATAATTACAAATTAGAAAAATATAAACTATTTAAATAATCACCAAAATGGGTCAAGTTGTAGATAATGACATTAGGAGGCCGCTGTGAAAATTTGAAGGTCATAAAAATTAATTTTAGTTTAAAATAATTATCATAAATAAAAAAAAATCAAAAAATTACAAAATTTGGTTTGGAGTGTTCCTTGTAAAAGTTAAGAAAAATAAAATTAAGTTAAAATAAAAAAAATATTTTTAAGCTATTTTTCCTAATTTTAATAATTAAAAATATAAAAAATTCCAAAAAAAAAAATATACAAATACTCCAAATTACCTTAAATATTATTCTAACCATAGAGAATAACCTAAATATGCGTTTATAAATTTCTAAGGATGTAAAAAAGTATTTTTAAAAATTAAATGTATTTTCTTAATTTGTGAATAAAATAATTATAATAAATGGAATAAAAATCATAAAAATATGAAATTAATTTTTCTGTGTTGTTCCCTAAAGTTAGAGAGACTTATAAAAATATAAAAATGTATTTTTGAAATAAAATATATTTTCTATTAATTTATTCATTAAAATCAATTAAAAATTTGTAAAAAATAAAATATAATCCAAAAATTCACAAAATATTATGCCTAGTGGTCCTCTGTCTTAAGTGAACCTCCAAAAATTTTCTTAAGGATGGAAAATTTATTTTGCTTGGTTATATTAATTATTGTTGAAAATCCCTATTTTTGGACTAAAATAATTATTAAAAATTAAATAAAAATTGAAAAAATACAAATTCTCCTATGATATTCTAATTAACCCATAAGTAGGGCAATAGACAAGTTTTAAGGTCATTTGAATTTAAATTAAAGAATTATGAAGTGGAGAGCCTTAAGAACAAAATGATATTTATGAAATTTTAGACTCTAATGAAGATTTAGGCTAAACCAAAAGTTTCGTGGGTAGTATTGATCATGGTTAGCCCTTTTAAATGATTGAAACATAAAGGGCTAAGGGGCGGAAACCAATTCATTCCTTTTTCTATAAAAGTATAAAAATCTATTTTCTAAATTGTTGTTTAAATTGGATGATCCTAGTGTGAAGGGCTTATGTTAAGAAGATAATAATTCACTAATCAGGAAGCCCTATACCAATGATTAAATGATAATATAGTTTTTGGATAAGAATTAAGTTCACCTCACTGAACCTTTTTCAAAATTGCAAGTCTGCCCATGAAGGCTTAAAGCCTTGATAGTGAACTAAGTTTGATCTAACATTACTTAATGAGGTTTAGAAAAGATAATACAATATATTATAGACATTTCCCAAACACTACAAGCTCAATTCCAACTGAAATTGTGAAGATTTCTTAACAACTTAACTCTCCCTTAAAGGTGTCCACCCACATAATTCCTAAGGGAAGCATTAAATGAATGTTTAGTCACCCTATTCATGGGTTAATTAAAACATTAAAAGTTCACTGAGCACAAGTTAAAACATTACAACCAAATCAACTAGGAATGATCAATTCAACAAAATAATAAGTCCAAATGAACTCGAAATGACTTAGAGGATTCTAAAAGATATTTAGGATCATACCTTGAGCACTTTTACAATCTTTTGAACATTTTGAAGGACATTCAAACCTATTATTCTATATTGAAGATGATCGTCTCCAAAACTTTAGCGATCCACTAAGATATGACACATGACACGTTAATTTAAAATTCTAATAAAATACCTTACACTACTTATCCTACATAAATAACCCAACGCTCTAGGATTTGAATATTGGATATGGTATTTAAATCCTTATGAGCAACTGGGGATATTTTTTCCACACATGGATCATCGGGCTAGTTTAAGTCAGAGGTCTGGGTGGCAAGGGCGATGACAACATTGTTTATGCGTGATAAGTGAGGGATACGAAGTGGGATTTAGAATAGTATCTCCTACCTCAAGGATCCTCAATAAGAAGAGAGAGGATAAGACCGATGATACTATTCACCAGCTTTTGGTAGGAGTTGCCCCCGACACCCTTAGGTTGCCAATATTCCTAGTTTGATTAGAGTAATTAGCCTGTGGACTGTACTACTTTACAAAAATATTTAAAAAAACTAAAATCTCTTTTACAACATCATTACTTTTTCTTGCTAAAGTAAATTCTACATGCATGAACAAATTAAAGAATTTGAATAAAAAACTTACAAAAAATCCACAGTTTAATCACTCAGATTGAGGATAAGAATTTGCCTTCCTCGGGTTATCGGAATGGCGACTTCTATCAAAGTTAGAAATATAAGGCACATAGCCCTGCTCTGAGTTCCCATTTTTTCTAAATTCTTACACTCAGTCTTGGTCCTTCATATGTGATTACAGGTTTTACTCGTTCGTGTTATCTTAAGACTCATTTTTTGACTTTTGCATGCTGCATTTTCTTGCTTTTTATTTCTGCAATTTACTTAAATTCCTTGCAACTATATTATGCCTTATGATACTAACCATGCAGCAGTAGCATAGGCCCATGCACACAATATTATGTTTTATCTCCTTCTATATACTGCACTTTTATTGCTCTTTTATTGATATGCATATTAATTACAATACCTCTTAGAATAGGAGAATAGTAACCTAGTTATATAAGAGGTACACAACGGCAAGGCATCAAATAAATTATCTGCATAAGCACTTTAAATTAAAACCATGAACTTGCAATCTCCGCGATCGTGGGCAGAATGATGAGGATGCAAGGAAAGAACATCTTTGAGAGAGCAAAAATGATCTTCAACAGCTTAACTTTCCTTAGTTTAAACAATAACAATCCATAGGACTTTGAGGTAATCTTCAGTATGACATAAATCCTCTTATGTTTTAGGCTATATGCATGATCAAACATCATGCAAATGTAAGCCCTAAATAATTAAATGACAAGATTAAATATTAAATAATTCCATTCACAAAACATCAATCCCAACACTAGCATAGTTTGGGAAGCATCAAGGTTTGCCTCGAAACCTGTGACACTCATTCCTTTGGATTCCAAAAATACTTGCTCCTATTTAATCCATTCCCATTTAATTTTTAAATGTCCAACCCTGAAAACTAAACATTGTAATCTTGAAGACAAATACCTCTGGTCATTATCAAGAGTTTTCTTAAGTGACTTTGGTCGCTTATGATGTAATTAATTATAGGGGCTTGCCTATATAAGGAGCTAAAAAACATAGATAAGACAAACCCTATCTAATCCTTATATTACATTGGGGAATCTGTCGGCCGACATATAAAAAAAGAGGTCTGCAGACCAAACGGATGTCATAAACTCTTTTGGTTTATTTAATCGAGCCCGCTGACAAGTAATATGCCTATTCATCGAGATAGGTGCATGTTGACCTCACTTTTGGTTGAGGTTTAGTTTTTCCTCTTTAGTAGCCAAATGTCTAGCCATAGGATTTTCGTGTTGACTATTCCTAGAAAACTAGAAGAGGAACCCTCACAATTAGAAATTCTACACTCCTCTTTGCTCAACTTGAAGTTCCACATATTGGTCATAACCTCTACACTTCAATATGGTGGAGCTTAAGGTGAGTTCCCATAGGACTGCTTGCCCTTAGGGTTGACTTTGGGTGTTGGTCTAGGGCTAAGACACTCACTTTCTCTCACTTGCACTCATTATCACCTATACCCACTCACAACCCTAAACCCAAAATTGTTGACTTTGATCCCTTGATCCTTTGGGATACTCATGTTGATGGTCCCCTAAACCCACTAGCCCTAGGCTAGGGTTTAGCTAAGACCATTACATAGATGATCCAAAAAGAGATTCCATTGGACCATAGCTCATCTGCGGTGGTTAGCTTCCCAATTCTACCAAAAATATCTAACTTGACCTTTTATCCCCAAACCTACTTAAATTACCTAAACAACCCCAAATCCCAAATTTGGTCAAAATCCTCAAATTCATCCAGAATACCCAAACTTGTTCAAAAGTCATTTAAAATCTTTGAAAATACCAAAGCTACCCAAAACCACCCAAAATTCCAAATTTACCAAAATACCCCCAAAAATTGTCAAAATTACAAAAATACCCTTGGCACCCCAAACCTTCCCAAAGCATCCAAAATCACCCCAAATGTCTCCAAAACCCATTTTGACCCCTCAATTGGACCCATTTTGACTAATTTGACCATTTTTGACCAAAACCCCCAAATTCTCAAAGTTCCACCAAATTAATTGCCCTAACCCCAAAATTGTCACCCAATTTATGTTGAAAAACTCTTCATGATGTTCCTATAGACCATTTTCAACAATAAATTTGGACTTAGCCCAAGCCTAGCCCAACCTAGGCCCAAGTGTAGCCCAACATACCCAAATTGACCAAAATTCCAAAATCCTTCTAATTGAACCCCCAATTGAACTTAAAATCATTTCAATCATTCACTAAAAATCTTCATTACAATATTTTACACAATATTGATCAATAAATTGGGCTCAAAGTCATGGCTAGCCTAACCAAAATGAGCCTCCATGAATTGGCCCAATATAATTTTAGATACTGTATAACTAGATCACAGAGAATGCTTCTCTATGACTTTGTTCAAATACGACTCTTGAATACCACCTCCATGGTAGGTTGCTTCTGTTGTTTATTTTTTTAATTTCTTATCTTTAACCTCTGAAATTTTTCATGTGGTTTCTATTTCATGGAAGGGACTTCCTGTAATGGAGTGGTCCACGAGACTCAAGATTGCAATTGGATCAGCTAAGGGCATTGCTTACTTGCATGAGGACTATAAGTTTTTCTATTGAACTTGGTATTAAACTTGTTTGATCTTATAGTTTCTATAATCTAATTCGTGGCTTTAATGTCATCCACATGAAGGTCGTCCAAGAATTATACATCGTGATATCCTATCTTTTAACATCCTATTAGATTTCAAGTTTGAAGCACTGGTAGGTTGACCTGGTTACAAGCTAACATTATAACCTTGTTTATTTTATTGTTGTTTTCTTTTAAAGGTGAAGTGAAATTTCATCCAAAATAGTTTTGTTACAACTTAAGAAATGTGCCGGCATTAAGTAACTTAACTAGAATGAAGCCAAATTACAACAATGGTGCTCTAACTACATACAATCAAACATTGTAAGAAGGTTTCCTTCATTGTTCGGTTCTGTATATTTGAATATTTCCACCATGCGACTCAACTTTGTTTGCATTGGCTACAACTTGCTCCCCAGCTTGTTTTGATGTCACCATCGCCTGCTTGGATACCATAAGACTATTATTGGCGAAGTAGTTCTTCCACCACACCCCCACCATGGTACCTTCCTTCCCTCGAGTGCTATGGAGATTAGCTTTTCTACTTTTAAACTTGAATGGTGCTACACATTGGAATTATGATCTTATTGGGTTTGTTTAAGAAAGAAACATTTTAATGACTCATGTTTAGGGTAAAGAAGATTTGGAAAATCTATGGAGATTTTGATATCTTGGCTATGATGTTTTTTAAATACGGGTTTCTTCGATTTCCTTTGATGGAAAACTATTTCACTCTTCTCTTCTCATCTTACCTCTGCTCAAAGTAAGTGCGCAGTCCAATCTCTCCTAACTTATTTTCCTAGTTCTGTCAAAAGAACAAAAAATTTTCATATCATGTCTAGTTAGTCCATCTATGACACTAAACAATTTTGCATCAATATGAATGTAGCAAACTCACTTAATACTACTTGATCATGCCTGAGGCCTTCTAAACATGATAAACAAATAAAGGTTGGAGATCTGTCCTCAAGAGTATGAGCTGTGAGCCATGTGACCCATTTGATGGGGCATATATCTCTTTATTAGCCAAGGTTGACTTTGAGATGGGCTCCCATTTGACAAGCTTTCTCCATGGTCTACATTGTTCGCTTAAGACAAAACTACCAGCAAATTCTGATGAACATCTTTTGGTCATGTTTGATTAAATAACTCCATTGACTTAGCCGATAGAGTCATGAGATCTTTATCACTTTTGTTTTCATTCTCTATTGATCTGCTTTGGGCTATGAGAAATAACCTTTATTTCTCCTGTCCATTATTGCAAGTCAGATTAGATGGGAACCAAATGAACAAACTACTGAAGTGGAAACACACTAGCCTTAATTGAACGTTCGCTCAAAAATGAGAAAGGTAATTAACCATAAGAATTTTCCCTCATGGGATGCCTTGAATTAAAAATAAGTCCATGTAAGGCTGTAAATGAGTGAAATACTTGGGTAGTGTCTTGTTTATTATTTAATTATTCTCCAAACAAGGTTTTTCATCAAACTCGCCTTTTAACACAGTAAAATGCATGAGGTTTTTCATGTATGCACGTTTGAGCTTCACCACATGTGAGTGAATCAGTTTTCATAGATTGCATGACAATATCATGCCTTTTGCAAGGACCACCTTGAAAACATATGTGAAATGTCATTTTCATGATTATACTGCTTGAAAACTATATGTAATGTTCTACAAATGACATTAATTGTTATTTTTGTATTGCTTGCGCAAGGTTTGTTGTAAAGTAATGAGTTTCTCACTTAAATGCATACCATTTTAAGTTGTTGATTTTGGTTTGGCAAAGTTTTCGTCGGACGATCACACACACGTCTCAACCAGAGTCATGGGAACATTTGGGTAAAACAAATGTACATACTGAAGCAACCATAAAACCAAACAAACGTATGCAGTAGTTCAACAACTTTTCCTATAATTGTAGATATCTAACACCAGAGTATGCATCCAGTGGCAAGCTAACTAAGAAATTTGATATTTTCTCTTATGGGGTGATGCTTCTCGAACTGATAACTGGGAGACGACCAGTTGACAGGTCACACACATTTATTGAAGATAGCTTTGTGGACTGGGTTAGTTTAGTTTCTTGCATCATTTTCTTTGAAATAATTGTGATCTAGGTCAGTTAGATATGTAAGTACACTTGAATTGGGTGGTATATATGTAAATGCCCCTTCTTTGGAAGATTTATATGCCTACCACTCAATCCTATGTATTTACATATCTAACAACTAAACTTTAGTTGTTACATACTAGTCACCTCTACCAAACTCTTGAAGTTCCTTTAAGTCTATTCTCTTTTACAACACTCTTAACCCTCAAAATAAAATTAAAAACAAAAAGGAAAAAGTAAATTTCTGGTGTCTAAAAATCTCTCCAAAAATATCTCTAGAACTTTAGTTGTTACAATAAAAGTCTCAACTTTCTTCTTTTATAATTTTCTAAGAGGTGTCTTAGTAACTCTTGAAAATGTATCTAAATTCAATGTATTCTCCAAAGGACGCTTCTTTTCACAAGTCTTCTAACCATATTTTCATTTCTAGTGGTCATAGCCACCATATTTAGCCAATAGATGCCTCAAATATCCCTTCATAATTTGGTAAAATGAAGTAAACCACCAAATAACTGTCTCTGGCGCTTAAGCGCGGGACATCTGGAGCTTAGGCGCAGCCTTCTCTGTTTCACCGACGCTTAGACGCCAAAACACTTTTGCACCATTTTCACATTTTTGCTCTAAATTTGATCATTTTTCACTACTTTTAGCATTTTTCATTTTTTTACTTGTACCTGAAAGAAAAACACACATATACCTTCCATTGAAGCACAATATCTCAAAATTAGGTATAAAAATGTGTCTAAAAATATTATATATTTTAGGTGTATCATTACACCATATAATTTTTCCCCTGAGATGTGCATTATAACACCCTACTTATTACTGACTTTAATTTTACCAAGTCCTAGTAGCCCTAAATATCAGATTGATGTATATTTGCAAACATTGATAGATGAGCTACAAATTATTTGAAAAAGAGGTGTCATTACAAATGATGTTATCGTGAAACACAATTTTCTGATTAAAGTAGCATTAATGTTGACAATATTTTTAATACTGTAATGAATTTTAAGAAAGAAACAAAGGATAACGTGTATGTCAGACTAGATTTGAAGGAGTTTTTAAAAAGCTAGGAGTTGGAGATTCAATTAATTGTTGCTGGTAAGCTTTTGAAGCCTAAAGAAAAATATTCTCTTACTTTGCCGCAACATATATCAATTATGAGTGGATTCAATCATTGAATATTTAGAGCAGATATGCTTCAAATTTGATCCATTGTATTGATGTGGAGACAGAAAAGTATTTGAAATGAAAAGCCATAACTGTCATATTTTTTTCCAAATTTTGATGCTAATCACATTTAGTTGTATGACGAGAAAAATTTTAAATCCACTGATTGAAATCAATGCATTCTTCAAGGAAGTATGTGCAACTCGTTTGAAAGTTGACGACATATGAAAATTAGAAGCAAATGTTCCAATAATATTATACAAGATCGAAAGAATATTCCCACCTAGTTTCTTCAACTCCATCGAACATCTGCCGGTACATCTACCACACGAGACATTACATGGAAGTCTAGTACAATATCACTGGATGTATCCATTTGAAACGTACGTAGTAACATAACACACTATGTAGTTACTACTTCGTTAATAATATTGCTAAATTGTAATAAATAATAATTTATTTAAAGATTTTAGAATAAACTGAAGCAAACTGTGTTGAATAAAGCATGACTAGAAGGATCTATATGTGAGACATATTTACTGCAGGAGACCACCACTTTCAGCTTCTACTATTTTGTGCAAGAAGAATCTATGAAAGAGTCATTGGGTATGATGCCTCCCTCAACACTTTCTATTATCCAATAGTTTGGTGAAGCATCAGGAGGTGGACATTACATTATCTCAGTGATCAGGAACTTTTAATAGTGATCTTTCATGTTCTTTTTAGTTGTGACAAAGTTCAACAAACTATTTTGTTAGACATTAAATTTTATTAATAGTTGTTTACCCTTTCGAGTAGAAATATTATGATGAACTAATTCAAAAATTTCTCAATGTAGTAACAGTTTATTTGTAGACTCATCAAACTCAATTGAAGATGATGTCACAAGTCAGCAACATAAAATAGATTTTTCCAATATTTTACAACACACATAAGTTAAAGCTTAAAAAATTTGGAGTATCATCTCAGATATTTATTTTTAGGTATCTTCATTGAAACATGAGTTTTTAATGTAAACCATGCGTTATACTAAAATCAAGTAATTGATATCTTCATCAAAGCTTTCTCTACCTCTTACTTTAATTAGCTAATTCAGGAGCAAGTTGGTGATGTAGGAATATACCTTCAACTTCCATCCGAGGAAGTGATAACTACATAATGCAGTAATGATAATAGCTCAATGCAACAACTAAAAACGGTGAAAGCAAATACAACCACTATTACCCATATATAGGCAATCTTAACCATTCTCCAAAAGGCTTAGACTTAATCTCAACCATTCAAACTAAAACTATATTCCCTATCATTTAGATTCTACCCTTGTATAAGAATGATACACATACAAAGAAAAAAAGAAAACTACTCATTTTATTATCATCAAAATAAAAACTATGACGTTCATAATACATATTAAAAACAAACCAAAATACACAAATAAACACCCAACTCACATAAAATGATGCATAAAAATAACTTCATACAACAATTTACTACATTAAAATTGTCCTTCAATCCTTTATTCTACCAAAGATGAATTTATATTCGCTTATCATAATTCTTAATTAAGATAAACTCATCCACCTTTCCCATGCAGAAATCCGACACAAAACCACATGACAAAAGCTGGTAAAATAAAATCAATAATGCAGCTTTAATTCAGATTTTTAAATCAAACAAACCATAATTGCCATCTCGTTCGCACAAAACTAGCCAAAGGCAGATGCACTGCACGTGAGCAACCATACTTTATCCTTCAAAATGTGGAGCTCGAGGGCTAATTGCGAAAAGAAATCTCTGAATCAGAAGAAATATAACAGTTGATAATCTGCATTGATTTTAACAGTTAAGAATTTAGATTAAGATTTTGCCATGATGTACGTATGTTAAATATTTGGATTTGGTCTGAAACCAATAAATAAAAGTTGATGGATTGGTTATATTAAGTTGATGGGTGTGTGGCAATATTAATCATCTCTACACAGAGAAATTGTTAGGTCGAGATGTCGTACATCTGATTTATGGGTGATGTGGTGGCCTGTGGAGGATTGTCTAGATATGTGGACGTCTGGACCTAATAATTTCTCACGGTTATGAATAGATTCCCTCAGAGTAAATTGAAGTTAGCCTGACCAGATAACCCACGGGTGGTTACTTGTGTAGATTTGGTGATCCGGTTAGCTAGTAATGTGTCCAATACAAAATTGCAGGTCATATGAATGTATAATAAACCTAGTGTTTCATATGGCTAATTTAACTCTGGAGGTGATGAGTTCGTGCCTCTACTCATTTACTAAAATATTAATTCAAAAAAAAAAAAAATGGTGCATTTTTCATTATCTCTACCAATGGCTTTGTCCCTTTCAATGTATAATCTATGAAAATATATTACTAAATTGAATATAAAATTATCGGCTACAATAAATGAAATTGTTATAATTATCAATGATTAAATTAAATTACAAGTTTTTTTAAAACCACTGCAAATGGATAATCTTACTATGAGCATTTTATAACAATATAGGGGTTGTTTGGGGCAGCTGTAGCTTATTGAATAATCTGCTGATAAGCTAGGTGCGGTGACTATTACAAATTTTTATTTTTTTGAAAAAAGTTAAATCGTTGACAGAAAGCTGCCACCACACCTAGGTGTGGTGTGGTGTGAAAATACTGTTTTCAGCGTTTTCAAAATGCAGTTTACTCAAACAGACCATGTGCGTTTTCAAAACGCCACCTCACCAAATAAGCTGCCCCAAACGGATATACCCCTATGTTATAACAAAGAAAAAATCATATAAATATTGGTCTTAAGAAATTTTACCCCATACAGCACCATTACTTCAAAGAATCTTAATTACCATTTTTTATAAAAAAATAATGAACATTAATAAAATACTGCTTTTTCACAAACAAAGCCAATGTAAAAGAAACTATATAAATTGTACAACTATTCATATAATAGGATTCGATATCTATTATTCTTTTCTTCTTTCAAAAGTATTAAAATCTAGTGCATGCATGCTGCAGGCTTTTGGATCAACGTAAGGTGGCAGCAGCTATTTTGTGAAGCCTTGTCCATGAAAAAAAAAGAAGAAAAAAGCTATCTTTCTCCTCTTCCCCACCACTTGGTTTTTCGATCTTCCACACTTCTCTAGTAAGTGCGCTGATAAAAAGTTGAGCATTATTAGAGCTTTAATAGTTAAGAATGAAATTCTATCAACTTTTGGAGTTCTTGCATCTTGATTTTGTTGGCCTAAATGAAAAATATGTTTTTAATCTGTTCATCTGAACCGTCTGATGTTGATCTAAAGGCCTTGATCGTTCATGGAAGCTTTTTATCTGTCTTACCTTTATTTGCTGCTATTTTTGAGCATCTGCTTTTGGGAGAGTGATGTGTCTTATTTTACTTGAAGGAGGAAAGTATATGGCAAGAAGGAGAACAAGCAGGAAGAATCTAGTGGAAGGGTCCTTGCTAAGAATTTGAAATTAGTTGGCATGTCTAATTCGAACTTTTGGCAAGTTTACCTTTTTGGAAGGGGTAGAGTTGCAAATTCATTGGGAGTTCGACCAGCTACTCATGGCTTGGCTTGATTAAGTGCAGCTTGAATAACTCGAAAATACTTGATTACTAAATGAACAAATTTGAATTTTTTTTTTATTGATATCTGTTGGCCTTGTTTTTGTGAGGGTCTTTCCACTTTTTGTGGCAACCTAAAAACTTGACCTTAGGGCTTCCGAATTGACCAAATGAAGTATTCACCTACTTGAAACTCCATACCAAGACCTTGTTCACTTGGGCCCCACGAGGTTAAGCTCAAACCCTCAACCCCTAGTTGGGTTGGTTAAGGAATTTGGCCTAGTGAGAGACCCAAGTTAACACCTTATAGGCAAAGCATGCCCTGGGTCACCCATGAAACACAAAACCCTAGGAATCCCTTTATGTACTCTAGGACCCCCATAACACCAAAATTTTCAAAGGGAATGAACGTCTACCAAAATTGATCCTAGCTTCTCCTAAGGCCTTCGCAACCCCAATTGACCATGAAATCAACATGAAATTCCTACACACCAATTTGACCCCCAAATATTGGATGGGTTACCAAACCAAATTGGGATCAAGTAACTTTGGATAAATTATTAAACAATTGATCCTATTACAACCAAACCTAGCTTCGGTAAAAGTGGTTAAGACCTCAAATCCCATAAGGGTCTAAATGGCATTATGACACCAATCTCTAGAATTTATCTAGTTTTTTTTTAATTAAGTGAACTATGGAAGCTCATTAGGCTTATGCTTTTGGGATAAACCTAGGCACATTTATGTTTCTCCTAAGCCCAAAAATACGAAGCCCATGACCATCCTTCATGGGCTACCCATGATACAAATATAACCCATCATGGCACATGGATGACACAAAATTTAAAATAAAATAATCAAGCCTAAATCCAAGCACTAGAGGGCAAAAATCACACACCTAGCCACACCATTTAGCACTTGGCACCTGGGTCATGGCCCTTTGGACCAGCCCTTAGTGGGTCAAACCAAACCAAGCTAGGTCTTAGCCACCCACTAAAAGGCTTCTCCTATTAGCGCAAGCCCTCCCCCTTGCCACCCTCACCCTCATTGACACCACCATGCCCAACACATGGAAAGTTGAAAAATTGGAAAAGCTCCCAATTCCCTGGCCAAAACTTCTGCAAATCATCTTAGCATGCTCTGAGAAGCCACCAGGGATCCCCATGCACAAAAAAGTTCCTCCCATGGCCTCTTATGGCATCCCATGGCTATAAATAGCCATGACCCGAAGTCATCACCACCACAACAAGATTCCTTCTTAGTCATCAAAACCTTTTGCTCCCAACAGAGAAAACCTATCATAAACAAAAGAAAGGCATCCCCTTCTTCCTCAAACAGTTCCCTCCATCACCAAACCCTAATTTCACTATCAAAATCCAAGGAGTTTTTCGGCATCGACACAAACCCTCTTAAAACGTAAAATTAACTCTCCCTAAAACTTCACTAAAACTTAGGCTCACCCCCAATCAAAATTAAGCCTTCATAAGCCCTCCAGCCAACCCCAACACCAACTTGAGCCACCATTTGGTCTAAGCCATACTTAGGCCCATGCACAGAGCAAATTGAAGCAAGGAGGAGGTGCATGACATCAAGGCGAAGCTTCTCAACCATTCCAATTGAGGCCTTGCCTCTTGGACCATGATATTGACTCAAAATCCCAATTTTTGCCTGTTTTGGACCTTTGTCAAAGAGATGGACAATGCTCGTCAACTCACCTGTATAGATAGGTTCGTCTTGATTAAATGAATTTGTAAGAAAAAACCTTGAGTGATTTGGTTGAGAATCAAGTGAGATATTAGGGTTTTAACATGGACGGTTCTTTGTTCACAATTTAAAGGGGATGATGAATAGATGTCTTCCATTTCCGTATATTAGTAATGGACGGTGTGGATCGAGTTGGACCACATAAACGTAGGGGAGAAGAACACCAAAGTGCAAGCTACCTCAACGCCTGCATGGAAAGCCCGACAAATCGAGAGAAGAAGCTTGGACTTTGAAGCGAACGAGGTGAACGTGTCCGTCGCGTGTTTAAGTGAGAAATTTAGGCTTTTCAAAATAATTGTATTAAAAAATTTGAATAAAACTTCAAAAATTCATATCTCCCAAAATAAAAGTCACAAAAATAAAATAGAAATATGTTTGGACTCATGAATTAGAGGAGAAAATAGTAAAAATAAATTTAACTTATGATTAATTTTTAATTAATTAAATACTCCAGTGAGTATTTTAATGATTAACAATTAAATACAAGACAAAAAAATATGAAAATTTAAGGGATTTTTCCTCCAGTCTTGGAAACATTTTCTGATTTTTTTGAAGGTCTGGGGACCTCCCTAACATTATAATGTTTGGTTTTTTTTTGCAAAAATTATAATTATCTTGAAAAATAATTATAAAAAATAAAATAAAAATTTTAAAAAAATTGTAAATTAAAATGGAAATTAAAAAATAAAATTTAGGAAACTAATCCCAAGTTTCAAAATGAAAATTTTGACCCTTCAAAACATAAAATAAAATTTAAAAATTTAGGGGTAAATGAGTAAAATTGGAAATTTTGCATTTTAGCTCAAGTACCTTTAAATTTGAAATTTAGTTTAGGTGTCCTAACATAATGAAACTTTGAGGGGTTGATAGCATAACTATCCCCTTTAATTATGAAAATGAGCATAGGTCCAGTCCAAATTAGACTTAGGTCGATCAATTTTTTGGTCTAAGTCTAACCCAAATCAGACCTAGCCCAAATGAATTTAGTTGAAATCAATTCAACTAGAGTTAAATTAGGTATAACCCACACCAGACCTAATATGGCTCAATTCAAGCCTAGGTTAGGTCAAACCCAACCCAAGCCTAGCCCAAATCATATCAAACTTCAAACATGACCTATGTCTAGCCCAGCCAAGACTTGGTTTAACCAAGACATTAAACTCAATGCAACTTAGACCTAACCTATCTCAGACCTAGTTCAATTTAACCTCAACCCTAGCTAGGTATGGCTTAAATTAGACCTAAGCTCAACCCAAACCCACTTGAGTCTAGCCTACTTTAGGTATGACAACCAAGTTCTAATTTAAAACCTAATATAGGTTCAAATCAACTTAAATCACTGGGCTAACTCGACCTAACTTGTGTTAACCCAAATCAACTTAAATCACCGGGTCAACCCGACCTAACTCGGGTTAACCCAAATCAATTTAAAACACTGGGTCAACCAGATTGAACTCAGGTTCACCCAAATAAACTAAAAATATCAGGTCAACCTAATCCAACTCAGGTTAGCCCAAATCAACTTAAAACAACATGTTAACCCAAACTAAATTGGGTTAACTCAAATCAATTTAAAACACCGGTTCAACCCGACTTAACTCGGGTTAACTCAAATCAACTTAAAGCACTAGGTCAACCCGATCCAACGGGTTAACCTAAATCAACTTAAATCACAGGGCCAAACCAGTCCAACTTAAGTCAACCCAAATTAACTTAAATTATCGGGTCAACTTGATCCAACTCGGGTTAACCCAAATCAACTTAAATCACCAGTTCAATGATACGCCTAAAAATTACCTACTTTTTCATATATATTTTTACTCAATTTTAATGATATGAAACTTTAAAGGAATGTATTTTGCGTGTTTTTAGTTCCAAGTACAAGAAATGGACTTATGGAGAAAATAATGCAAAAATGGTGTAATTTGGAGTCAAAATAAGTAAGGAAGAAAATTTTGACCTGATACATTTTGATGTCTTCCTATGCTTAACCTTCTTTACATTTATCACATGTTTTGAATGAAATTACACTTTAAAGAAATGTTATTTTCATGCTTTTTTTTGTAAGTATAACAATTTGGAGCGAAATGGAGCTGAAATGGGGTGAAATGAAGCTGAAATACTGGAGCTGTCTGCAGGGTGGCGCCTAAGCACCTAAGAGCCTAAAACTAGTGCCTAGGCGCTAGAAATGGTTAAGGGGTTATTTTTGGGTGATTTTGGGCTATTCTGGGATGTTCTGGAAGATTCCAAGCAACTTGCACGCCGAATGGAGTAGTTCAACGAATTTGGACACATGGAAAGGCTAGAGGTGTGTCTCTTGGAGTGAAAGGGTGTGTCTCTTATATTGAAGAGGTGTGTCTCTTGGAAAAAGGAGATGTTTGGTGTCACTTTAAAAAGAGGGCTAATCACCATTTAAAATAGGGAATTTTTGGAGAGGGTTTTAGCATGAGTGTAGAGAGGAGATGAATAGGTAGATTTAACCATGTCTGGAGAGATTAGTGAGGGATTTTGAGAGATATGTGTAAAGAAATTGTATGAGCAGAGCATTGAGACAGGATATTTTGTTGGAGAGATTTTCATCTTTCTTTCAGAGGGATTAAACTAAGTATTGTGTTCTTCATTATTTTGTAATTATTGTAAACACTTTATAGTAGATTTGCTTTGATTTAATGAGATTTTCTGTTTTGTTTATCCATGTTTTGTGAGTTTTTTTCTTTACTCTTTTGTTTTAATATGAAGTAGTGACATGTGTAGGAAAATTTATTTTATGATAGAATAAATCTTATTTCATGTGAAGAGTAATATCTCTTTTGCTTCATTGACATAACTTAAGTGACAATATGTTATGTTAAAATTTATTGTAAGTGAAACTAAAACTCGGGAGAGCAGTGATCTTGCAACTTGATAGCACTCACATTGACCGGTTGGCTAGTAAAATAGTTTATGCAGTAATGTAATTTTTAAGAAAATATAATTTAATGATTTGTTTTAATTAGATGCTTCTTGGTGACAGATAATTGCATAAAACTAATAAAATACTAAGCATACTTATACACTCAGAAGAGGGTAGGTAGACATATGTTCCTTATTGGCACATAATTTATTATATAATTTTGTCAATTCTTTTACTGTTTATGTCATTATCTTCATTTTACCCTTATTTGCAATGAAATGAAAGTAATGCTTAGGAATTTAGATTTGCTTAGATCTTCTCTTATGTCATTAATGTGATGGTATTTTCATCGTCTCTTAGTTTACTTTACAAGTTGATCGCTTGTAATGTTAAAATTTGTTGCGAAGCATAATAACTTGAGAGGGTTATGATTTTAGCAACTAATGAGTACCACACTTTACTTTGAATAGAGTCATCGCAATCGTTTGAGGGGAAGTGCAAATAGATAAAGTGATAAGTTTTGATGGGCGTAAATTAGATATTTTTAGAGTGACAGACTAAAATTCCCATTTTGATCCATAAGTTTGGAACTTAAAGTGAGATGTTAGCCTTTAGATGAAGGGTACGTGTGAACTCTAAAGTGGCAGCTAGTATCTTCCCAAGCTAACCACATAATTAAAGACTTAATTCTGGATTAGCCAATATTTTTTAAAACATCAAGAGGGGTTAAAGAATGGGTATGCTTCTAATTGTCACTGACAACATTATATTTAAAGCATTTCATTCTTACACATTATCTAAGTCATTGCACGAGAAGAGTAGTCTTTAACATCTCAAAATTCTCCAAACTAATTTATCCATAAAAGTTATTTTTAGATTTAAGATTTTCATTTGATAATAGTTATTAGAAAAACCACTTTAATCGACATTCCAAACTAAGGCATGATAGTAGCCGACTAGAATTAGCCTAAGGGATTTCTTACCTCGATTCTCTGTGGGATCGATACTCTGGGTCTTAAAAGAAAACCCTATATTACTTGAAACGATACATATACTTGCATTGTACCCCCTAGTGTGTAAACTATTTTCTAAATTTTATAACATTTCAATTTTGCACACTAGTCGCTAAATATAAATTAGGTCAAGATTTTGGCCATCTTTTGGAAGTTAAATTACTGCGTAATTGTGGGTCGGGTCAAGTTTTTGACGCTGTTTTTGTGGAAGCTACTGTGAGAATTTTAGGAGAATTTTAGTTGAAATTTAAAGACTTAATTTTGAAAAGTGTAGTGTCATTATCTAATGTGTTTAATTATTGTGTGTTTATTTTAAATAAAAACAAAAAAAATAAAATTTAAAAAACTAAAAATAAATTTTATTATTTAACGTGCTTGATATCTATTCTATTAGTTAAGTCTCTAGATTTGTTTACATAGTTCAGGAACTACATGCCTTAAATTATACGATTTAGAAATAGAGAGAACTGCTAGGAGAATTAGGAAATAGAAAGATCTTCAACAGCTGTTGTAGAAATGATGATTTGTTATGAAGACGATATATTGAATATTTTAGCTTCTCAGATTGCAGATATTTCAATAAAATTAGATCATTGTGCAATGTGTCAACCTCATAAACCCCTAGTCATTCAAGAAAATTCATTTGGATAGATGATTGACACTAACTCTTCTGAAAATATCGATGAGATTGACGATCACTCAAACAACCCTTATTTCAATTACAATAACCCGGGCTAGGGGAATTCTTTCAACTTTGACTGGAATATTAATTATGAAGGAGGAAACTAATCATGGGAGTACACTCAAGATGATCCCTTAGGTAATTAGAATAAACATGATAACTATAACTTTGGAACTTCTTTTCCTTTTGAATTTAACTCTAAATTACCATATGATTAGAAGGAGATGTATATAGAAGAGGTTGTTTAGCAAATGAAAAATTAGTTGAAAAGTCAAGAGGCTGCTTTAAAGAATATAAAAAACCAACTGTGGCTGATTGTTGACTCAATTAATATTAATCATCCAAATATTTTATCTAGTGGCCCCAAGATAAACACTAAGGAGAAAAATGACGAGTAAGATAATGATATCAAACTAAGAATTAGAAGAGAATTGGAGGAAATGTTTCAAAAGAACTTTGAGTTGAGAAATGAGGATAAGGAGATTTAAAGGCCAATAGAAGAAAATCCTAAAGAATTAGAAAAACCTATTTCCTCAACCAAGATAAATATAGCAAAACCACCTCCACCATTTACTCAGACCAATGGGAAGAATTAGAAGATAACTTGAGATAGAAGAAAATCCCACTGGAATTTGATCTAGAATCTGAATCATCTAGGGAGAATCTAACTAAAAATTTAAGAGACCAAGAATCATCATATAGAGATCCAATTCTTATAAAATTTAAGGATGATATTAGCATGCAAATTGAAAATACCAGTAGAAGAATATTGGATGTAGAAAGAAACTCAAGGAACAATAATTGGAATCAATTTGAAAAGTTGAAAGAAAAACTAAAATTTGAGGATTTAGTAGGAATCTCAGAATTTGGAAAAGATTTGGAGATTGATTGGAGTTTACTTAAATGGAAATTTGATCCTGAAAGAAATCATATGTCGGCCAGCGACGTTAAACTAGGCGCTTCGTGGGAGGCAACTCATGGTTATCAATTTGGTTTGATTTAGTATGTTTGTGAGTTGTGATTTTTTGTTTTTTATTGTGTTTGCTTTTGTTTGGATTGATCAATTTGATTTATGTTGGTAGATTGATTTGATCTTTTTGTGTCATGAGTGAGATGATTCCAAAATTTCTAGTTGTGACTGAATTTATGTTATTCCTCTAGTAATAGTGGATTAACAAGTGTATTAGAACTCAAATATAAACCAGACTTGAGGATTAACTAGAGATATTATAAGTTTGGACATAGAATTGGTCCATCTAAATTTTGTTACTTCTTTTATCTGATCTTATTTTCTTCAATTTGGTTCCATAAGCCAGTTGAAGAATAACCTGACGATGATCTTCCATTATGCTTTATAACTATTTGAGATGCATACTTAAAGGGATAAGGTGATGCCTGAAGTTGGTGCTCGTGAGCCAACAAATCAGGGATAATCATGTCCATGAAATTAGACTATATAAAAGCTTTTATAAGTACCAAATTAATTAGTGAAGTGATTTCATTAGAAAATTATAAGTTAGAAATTATGGTGTAATAAGATGGAGCAAAAATTGAACTCATTTTTGTATTAATGTTTTTGTTTGTATTTATGTTTGTTTTTATGTTACAACTTTATATATGACTTGAAGAAAATTTTTATATTCTTATGTTGATACCAGTTATGCTAGTTAGACTTTTGTTTAGCAAATTTCATTCTGTCATGTTTAATTTAGATTTACTTTCTGCTATATGTTTTCTATTTTGATTAATAATTGTAGATGTTTCTGATAGACATATGTGGTAGATAGAATTTCTAAATTGTTTTTCTTCCTACTTATATTTTATGCTAGTTAGACTTTTGTTTATTAAAACTCCTTCCTTGAAAAAAAAGAAAATTCAAAAATTTCTGAGGATGAGTTACAATCTTAATTAGAAGTTTTCTAAAGCACTCTCAGTTGCTTAATATTTAATTAATTATAGAGGCTTGCCCATATAAAAAGATGTGAACCACATAATAGGTACAAAACCCAAATCTCTGGTTGTGGGTTTGTTTTCATAAGGTCTTCTTAGAAAATGTGTATCCAAAGTGTTACAAGCCAATTTTATCTCAGACACATACTTTGGGTTCATCTACACGAAGTCCACTTCACAAATGCGTCCTCATCACATACTTTTATTTGTCTTTAGCATAGTATGCCTTAGCCCTCTGATCCCTCGCCTCTTCAGATCATCCACATGATCTAGGATCATCCATATGATATGGGAAAGAGATTTATTAGAAGAAATAGGTTATGAAATGGTAGAGAGTCTGGAGACTCCACGAAAACAACTGAACAACATGAAACAGAGGCAGAAGTGACCGAAACTGAAAGAGAAGTGCGGGCGACCATAAAGTTAATTTACCTGATCATTTTCTTACAATTTTCTATTTACTTCTGTATATTTGTTACTTTCATTTACAATTTATTATCTTTAGTCTTACTTTTTTATTTTAATTTGTAGGAATGGCTGGTGATTCAATAAAAAAATTTATGAAAGGTAATTTCTAGAAGAAGCAGAGCATATGAAACAAGAAGCGGAGCACCATTTGGTGAGTCTGGGGAGCAAGATTCAAATGAACCACATGTGCCACTACCAAAAGATGTAGTTTCACTTTCTAGTATTTGATAGTCTGCAAATTAATTTTTTTCATGGTTTAAAAAAGCCTAAAAATTAAAGTTCATATTTTAATTTGCACCTTATTAGTGATAGTCTTCGTATTTCGTTTACTATAGTGATTTTTAACTTTTTTAATAGTTTGGTTTGTTTTGTTTTATTTCAATCTGCAGGAATGATTGGTGGTTCATAATTAGGACGTACAAAAATGTAATTTGTAGATGTGGGTTAAGCAAGAAAACAAGAAGTAGAGCACATGAAACACAGTCTCCACCGGTTTGTTAGTCTAAAGAGCAAGATTAAAATGAGCCACATGCACCATGGCCAGAAGTTGGGGTTTCACTTTATGATTTGTTGTAGTCTACAAATTAATTAGTTTCTTGTTTTAAAAAATCCTACAAACTAAAGTTCATATTTTAATTTGCACCTTATTAGTGATAGTCGTTGTATTATTTTATTGTAGTAATTTTCACTTTTATAACAAATTGTCTTTTTTGTTTAGTTTTAATTTGTAGGAATGGTTGGTGGTTCATCAATAGAACATACAAAAATGTAATTTGCAGAGGTGGGTTAAGCAAGGGAACAGAAGGGGGAGCACATGAATCACGGTCTCTACCGGTTGATGAGACAGAGGAGCAAGATTACAATAAACACATGCACCATGACCAGAAGATGGGGTTTCACTTTTTGTTATGTGATAGTCTAAAAATTTTATTTTTTCCTGGTTTAAATAAGCCTACAAATTAAAGTTTGTATTTTACTTTGCATCTTATAAGTGATAGGCTTCATATTTGTTTAATGTAGTAATTTTTAGTTTTATAAAGTTTACCTTTCTTGTTTCATTTCAATCTGTAGGAATGTTTAGTGGTTCTTCAGCAGGATGTGAAAAAAATTTAATTTGCAGAGGTGGGTTTAGCAAGGGAACAAGAAGCAGAGCACAGGAAACACAGTCTCAACCAGTTGGTGCGTCGGAGGAGCAAGATTACAATGAACGACATGTACCACTGCCAGAAATTGGTTTTGCTTTTTTGTATGAGTGATTCCGTTGAATATGTTACTCCAACTTGTCTTTTATCTATTTGTCACACAATTAATATGATTTACATATCTCACGCCTTAACTTCCATATTTACATATATAGCATTTTGTTGCTTTAAACAAATGCATGAAAAATTATGTTTGACTTTTAATAAATGATAATAGCTTTATTTTTTATGTGATTTTATAGAATTGACTTTTAAACCTATGCTAATTTTGATGTGATTTTACATATCTCATGCTCTTTTATGATTTCGGTTTTATTATAGTTAGTCTTTTTTGTTTCATTTTAATTTGCACTTTTATTATTGCTTGTCTTATTTGTTCTATTTTAATTTGTTGGAAGGGCTCGCGATTCATCATTAAGACTTGCTGTAAAACTAATTTTCAAATGTGGGTCAAGGAAGGAAACAAGTAGCAGAGCACATGAAACACAGTCTACTCCATCACATAGTGAGTTAGAGGAGTAAGATTACAATAAATAATATGCGCCACAATCAAAAGACGGGGTTTCTTTCAAGTATGTGATGTAATCTTATCAATTATAAGTGTTTTGTTTATAAAAACTATATTCTAATTAACTTTATTATTTTATCTATCCTTTTTTAGATGAGGAAGGAAATTCTATGAGATTTAGGGGGCACACAACTTGTGAGGATCTTCAAAATTTACTACCAAGGACACAATTTCATATTAGATTAACGAAAGTTGAATACCTTGCAACATCCCTAAGTCTAATTTACTTGGGTCATATACAAGTGTCAATGCTAGATATCCAGTTTTAGCACTTTGTCATTCTTAGATTAGAGGAATAGAGGCATGGAGCCCTTTAAGAAGAAGATGTTAGAAGAGATTGAGGTAAATTCATGAATCGAATACATTTAAGTTATTATTATCTTGCTAAGAAATTCTTCTAGGTTGTTAATTTTGTAGTCAAAATTTAAATTTGTTGGCCACATACGACATTGGATTTCTACGATCCCTAGCTGTGAAATGGCGTAATCATAAAACAAGCTTGAAGGATGATCAGTGGGATGGTCGTCCAATTGGAGAAATAATTGAGGATGTCCCTGAGAGCATTCCAGTGGTGTCAACTGTTGACACAATGGTCAAAACCAGAGGATTTAACTTTTTAAGTGGTATTTATAATATTATAAAAAAAATATTTGTTGTGGGAAAGCAAAGAATACTGAGAATGCTAAGAAGAACACATGTTCCCATACAATGGGTCGTATAAGTTCTGTGCGAAGAGAAAAAAAATGATATTATATATTTTCTTCTAGTTTTCTATAATAGAAGCAAACACATTGATATGCGCTATCACTACATCAAAGAATGCATCGAAAGAAAGAATATACAAGTGCAGTACGTGAAGTCTCAAGATCAAGTTGCAAATATTATTACCAAGCCACTCAAAAGTGAAGACTTTTTTAAAAATGAGAAGTTTGCTTGGAGTCACAAAATCAAGTTTAAGAGGGGGTGTTGAAATATAAACTTGGTTTTAGTTGTTTAAATAAAGTTTAATTTCTATAAGCTTATTTTAGAATATGTGATAGGTATGAAATTATTGTGTGGTAGGTTTGGTAGATGGTATGGAATTTTTTGTAACTATTGGATTGGAATTGTGGTGACACAATACTAGCCATTAATCTAGGAGGTGTCACTAGTATAAATAGGGGTAGAGTCTTTGAGTTTGTTTCAAGCTAAATTAAGGTGAAAAATAAGAGTGAAGCTTCTTCCATAAGTTTTTAGCCTTTGTCATTTCCTGAAAGCTTCTCTATTCCAACAAATACAACGTTTTTAGTAGTGTTGCATGAAAATTAGTAGGTTTTATAAGCACCGTGAAAGCTTCAAAAATATGCTACGCAAAATCCCGTTTTTTTTAGTGATATGTTTGGTTGTTCAAATGTGCGTACAAAATACTTCGACGCATTAGCTCTATAGAAGAGAAGAAAGCTACTTATATGGATTGTATATTGCACACCCCAATTTTAATCGAGATTTAGTTATGAAAAATCAAGATTAATTAAGATGAATAATTTGAAGCTCTAGAAATAGTAATTTATTAATTACATTTAGAAGTATCTTAGAGAATCATGGAAGTTGTTTACTTACATGTTTTGTTTTGCTCACAATCTAACATAATCATTTGATTGATTTAAGAGATGACGATTAAACAATGACACTTAGGAGATGATGGTCAAAGGGTGATGACAATGAGATGACATTCATGAGATAATGGTCGATCAATTATTGTTAAAAGAAGATGATTTGATAATAAATGCAAAGAGATAAAAGTCAAGTGAAGATGTTCTAGAGATAGTGATCAGGTAATGTTAATAGGTAGAAAATGATCCAACAACAATGGTTGGGGGATGACAATCAAGAAATGGTGGCCGGGAGAAAATAGTCGAGAGATATGACAATGAAGTTTTAAGAGTTGGATGGTTGCAGTGGTTATAAGTGTCGATAATTTAGCAAAGCTCCACAATTCTTCAAATCCCAATACTATCTCCATTTGAAGTTTAGATCCTTAGATGTGATGAATGATGGCCTATTTATAATTTTGTAAAGCAATATTTTATTTATTTTGGCCGAAGTAGCAAAAAACTCCTTTGAATAACCCTTATTAATCACTTTTATTATAGGCTATTCATTCAAAATTTATGTGCTTTGATGACTTTGAAATTGAGTGATTTCGGTCTCATTAAATTGTTGTTTTCTACACATTCGATTTAAGCATACACGTTTCAAAAATCGTTTTAACTTTTTAATTAATGTATCAATGTTTTTAACTTCTTTTTCTATGCTTGATTTTGGCTCATTTGAACTTAGATTGGACCATGATTAGTGTCATTGGATTCATCTAGTTGAGATGCTCAATTCGAGTACAAGTTTGCTTAATCATAATATCTTATGGTCTCAAATTCATTTGAGAAGTATACAACTTTGAAATTGCATCAAAATTCTTATTTTACTACATAGATTTTCTAACGACGAACCCGATCTAATCTTTCGACTAAAATGTTAGCACGTTTTTCTAATATGAGAATTAGAGAAGATTTTATAGTGGTTTTCCTTTTCAGAAAGAAATCAACATACAGTTGCAAATTGTAAGAGAATCCACCACTCCATCTCCAAAGGGTTCATTTCTAATGCTGAAAATGACAATATTACAAGTAAGAAAGTTAATTCAAAACCACATTATGTTCAATTTTTAAGACTATGTTATAACTAAACTTCAGTTCGCTTGATCTAAATCATGTTAGCATAAAATTACAAATCATAAAACATTCATGCATTATTTACAAATATACCTAAACATTCAGTTAAAGATGTCCTAAAAAGCCTACGAGAAACAAATTTGTTAACACTTTTGGCTAAAGTCCCTTTTTAATGATGTTTGTTTCTTACTCCTGCAATAAGAAATTTTAGTCAAAACTTTAAACTTATTACATATATCCATGATTGCAAATATTATATCTTAATATAATTAATAATTTTAGGATTATAATTAAATTTAAAAGTCAAATTTACTGAAATTATTTTTGTTTTTTTTTAATTTTAATTATATTATCTAGTAGTTAATTATATTAAGGGGTAATATGGGATCCATTTGATTAAGAATATGTATAAGTTAAAGGTTTAATATTTTGAAGGATTGGTTTTTGGAAAATTTACATATATATCACACAATTATTTTTTAATTACATGTCCGACACGCAAAGTTTGATATTTAAACTTATTACACCTTCGTGTCATAAATTTATACATGCAAAGATGTATTTCAGTATTAAAAGTATAATAATAGTGGTACTTGATATGTGATTTTAATGATTTGAGTGGTATGCACGTAAATATATGAGTTCTTAAGTGCTTATATGTAAATACATAAAACTTGTGTGATCTGTATGCAAATGGTACTTTTTTTTCCTTATATTTTCCACACAATGTCACCTCAAATAGTGATAGTTTAGAATCTACATTCGCTTGAAAAGTCTCAGACGAAACGAAAAATCATTTCATACGGATACCGCATGCAAAGATGCATGTAGTGTCCGATCAACACTGTCGATCACTGCAAAGATATATTTTGGTGGACCCCACTTTTTAACTTTTTTTATTATTATTTTTGATCGATGGTGTAGATCAAACAACGCATGAATCTCTGCAATATACAGAAGTTATTGACAAGCGACCAAAAAATCTTAACAAGTGTCGTGTACGTGTTAAGAAAAAAATGTAAGACTTACATACACACCGCTTAATTTCTACATATTTACATATATAATATCTAAAATCTAATTTTTCTTGATAATATGGCGCTTGAATCCAACATTTAGTAGGTAATTCCAAAATGTTAAGGACATTATATTCGAAAAGATGTCCAACCAATTAACAATCTTAAAGCAAACTTTAAGATGAAAAGAAACAGAACTAGGTTCCTTGCTCAATCAAGGAGGATTGAGCTTTAGTAGATCTATGTGATTCTTTGCTTTACCTTAAAGTCTTTCCTTCGATCACTACAAGAATCAGGAAGTTTAGTTTATTTTTAATTTATATAATTAACCAAAATTAGGATTAAAATATATTTTAATCATTTGTTAATCTGTAATCATGTTTATAGATGTATATCTATTGCTTGAGCGATTAAAAATAATAATTATGAGATTAAGAGATGATTAAGAGATTAAAAATATGACTAATGTTATTGCTATTAGGCATAACTATAAAGAAAAAAAAAAGCTAAAAATACCATCAACTTTTATCTTGTTGTGAGATATGTACTTCCTGGCATAGAAATGAGACGAAAAAAGAAACACAAGCAAACACAGATCGTTTACGTGGTTCGATCCAACTGGATCTACGTCCACGGGAGGGAATCAATCAAATATTTCACTAAGGCAAAAGAAATGGAGAATACATAGCTTATACATAGAGATGAGCCCTCATCTTCCTTCTACGACCTCACTCTCAGGCGACACCTTGATACAAGGCCACAAGATGCTCTCCTCCTCTCTAACTCTCTAGCTATTCTCTCATCCTTTGTAGTAGCTTAAGAGTTCTTCTCCATCTCTCCTCCTTCGTGATAGCTTAAGATCTCTTCTCTTGCTCTCCTAGTCCTCACACCCTCTCTATTTATAGAAGCAAGAGGGTAGTAGGTGGGAGGTAGGTGTGAGGTAGGTGGGTGGTAGGTGAGCGGTAGGTGAGATGTGGTAGGTGGCATGTGGTAGGTGGCGGTACCACATTACAAAAATGCCCTTTTACCTTAGTTCAATAATTGAGGGTCAAACTAACATATCTCAATTATCACACTCTTGTAAATTTATTTGTGAAAAGTTTCTCTTTATCACAAAAAAGTTTTGAAAAGTGATGAAAGAAATTATATTCGTGATGATATGTGAAAATGATTTATAGAATAAAATTATTGAAAAATATGTCCCAAAATACATCATAAGAGATATTGTATAACATATAGTCTTACTTTAAATCCAAGATTTAGTAAATATCATTAGAAGGTGGAATCATGAGATTTAGCAAGGTTTGCTTTGATCCTATCAATGCCTTCTTAGCTAGCTCTAGTCACGAATGTATCATGAGGGGTTTGGAGAGAAGGATAAAGGGGAAGGTTGCAGGAGAAAATAGGTTTTAGATATAATTTTATTAAGTTAAATTTAATTAATATAATTATTTAATAAATAATAAACAATAAATATGTCATCAAATTAATTGCAAATGTATAAACTTTCTTAGTAGTTATTTATTATTAATTAATAAAATTTAAATTACATATAACTTTAGTTAATTTTATCAAATTTAATTAATTGTTAGTTATATAATAAATGAGATTTTTTGCTTTATTTCTAATCAATGTGTCACACAGTCGAGCATTAACTAATTGATTGTTAATTAATGAATAAAAATACTATCTGACAAATACTTAGTTTAATAAATTACTTTTACTAATTAATGAATTTAATGAATAGTTATTTATATATCAATATAATTATAAACAAAATTATATGTATAATTTAATTAGGCTTAATAGTTATATCATTTATATGTAATATTTAACTCATATTTCAACTAACATACTTAAATCTTAAAATATGTTAACAAACAATTTCACTGAATTTAACATGTCATGTCAAACACTACTAAAGATTTCAAACACTATAGTATTTCTTGATATTAAATCCTACTTGTAGCCAAATAGCATGTAGTCCTGCTCGAGTTGAAAATTTTTGCTCGTAAGGTCTTCTCTGCATTTAAATAAATTTTAATTGTATATAATCCTATATGAGTCTTGATACGCCACCAACAAATTTTCATCATCCGACACAAATTTCGGTGCAATTGTTTGAATAAAAAACATTCAAACTTCAATTAAGAGTCATCCCGAGCTCCGATTTCAGCAAACTTATAGTTAAACTGATCGGCTCGATGAGACGGACCTAATGATATTAAAGTCAGTCTAATTCGAGTCAAATTAAGCCCGGATCAAATCATTAAACCACTATTGGAGGATTTCTGGAGGCCTTTGAAAGGTCAAACAGATGTCGAATCTAGCGAGTTCATTGTCGAATCAAGCGTCTCGACAAGGCGAATCCAACGAGCCCAATATTGCTCAATTCCGACATTGTTAAGGCACTTAAATGTTCATCAAACGTCATCATATCAAAGGAGCTCTCCGGACCGTCCAATCAAAATGATTCATATTCCTGCATTAATTGTAATCAAAACACTATAAATAGAGCCTAACCCTTCACATGAAAGGGAGGAGGCTTAAGAGAGAACTTGAGGCTTTGAGAAGGAGCTCAAGTCCAAGATCATCCTCGTCATCGTCGATCGTCGTCGACCACCACTGACCGTCAACAACCACTGCTGACCTCCACCGACCACCGTCGACCATCATCGACTGTCGTCAGCCACCGCTGACCTCCGTCGAACACCACCAACTGTCATCGATTATCGTCAACTACCGTCGACCTCCGTCAACCACCGTTGACTAGACGTCGTCAGTTGACGTCGTAATTTGGAAGGCTAGTAACTCTTTCCCGCTTATGGGATAAGGGACATCTGTAATCATCAACTTATAGTGGATTTTTACAGCTGGGCTAGGCCACATGGGTTTTCCCCTTTACGGGTTTTCCACGTAAAAATATCTGGTGTTATCTTAGCTTGATTCATTTTCATCTGAATGTGTGTTGAATCCTCGCGCAACGCTATACCGATAATCCATTACTCTGCCGCTGTGAATTTTCTAGCACGCATCAGTTTGGCACCGTCTGTGGGAAAGTTTCNGTGAATTTTCTAGCACGCATCAGTTTGGCACCGTCTGTGGGAAAGTTTCAATCCCACAATTAAAATACTTATGTTGTCTACTACATGGCCACCAGACACAATGTTCGTGATAATGGAGCATCCCGCTCCAACACCCATCGTCCAGGGAGCAGTTGACCAGAGGAAAATATGTTGAGATTTTCATACATATTTTATACTGTTTTTGATGATATTGTACTTTAAAGAAAGGTATTTTGATGTTTTGTTGCAGGAATGATGAATTAGAGTCATTAGAGCAAAAAGACGCAAAAATGAGCGAATTTAGACCAAAATGTGGAGATTTGAACTAGACCGCCGACAGCGCCCTCGACCCCGCCGACGGTGAGTTTTTCCCGAGGCTACAGGACAAAATTCTTCAGAAGTCCGCCGACGGCAAGCTCGGCGATTATGCCTACTCAAGCTTTAGATAAGGACAAATTTTGAAGGGATGCTTAGGCAACTCTTGGGAAAGCTCATCCACAACTTTAAAAGACTATTTTGGCCGAAAATTGGAGAGCCTAGAGAAGAGGGGAAAGAATCTAGGGAGTAAAGGAAATGTTAGAGAGAGTTCCTAGAGATTAGAAAGGTTCCAATATTGTGAGGAATTCTTCGAGAGATTGCAAGAGTGGAGGGAAAGTGAGAGATTTCTTCCTCCTTGCTGCTTCTAAGAAGAAATCTATGTGTTGTAAAGAAAGGAAGAGATTCAGAGGAACTTAGAGGAGTGTTCTTGGGGAGAAATTAGAGATAAGTTATTTACTTGTTGTAGTTTGTATGACTTTAATTTTATATATAAATTTCGAGTTTCGTTGTGCTTTCCCCATGAGATCTGAGTAGTTTTCTCTGTTTTTCTCATTGTCTAGAGATTTGTGAAATGATGATTTGAATTGGTGAAGCCATAAAAATGTTTAAGAAATTGTGATGATCTTTTCACTTCGATCATAATTTACTTTTAATCTGGCCAATTAATTTGTTAAAATATGTTGAGTTTTACAACTAAAGTGAAGATT
>NEWO01000036.1:765138-780836 GCA_003013225.1 Phalaenopsis aphrodite | reverse complement strand
AGTGAATTAGTTCAATTTATATTGTGTTAAATATGAGCATACATATTCTTTACCTTTTGGTCCAGACATAAAGAACATTGACTAATCTTATGTTTGTTTACTGAATCTGTGGCTAGGCTGGGAGGATACCGGCTCTCAGTTCGGAGCACTCACGTTCCTCTCACCTGAGGGCTAACATCTACACTTCAGCACCCAAACAATAGGACCGAATTGAAAATTTTAGTCTGTCACTCTAAAATCTCTAATTCTACGCCCAATAATATTATTTCTCTATTTATTTGCACCCAACTTCCAAGGGCTTTGACCTCCCTGAATCTTGGATGTTATCTTCACTTTAGTTGTAAAACTCAATATATTTTAACAAATCAATTGACCAGATTGAAAGTAAATTAAGATCAAAGTGAAAAGATCATCAGAATTTCTTTATATAATTACTATTATGAGTGCAAAAATTTCAGATTGAGTGCCTTCAAACTCAACACAACAAGCTATCACATCAATTTGATTAATGATGAAAATTTATTGGCAATTCTACTTTAATTATTATTTTTTCCATTAAGCCATGTTGGCAACCCTAGTAACATTCTTTTATATAATTACTATTATGAGTGCAAAAATTTCTATATTTCATGGTAGGATTGTGCACATGGATATGACAAATCACTATATTCATGATTTTTTCTACTAACATGTTTATGATTTAATTACATGAATGGATTAATATATTATATTTTAGAGGATAATGGTTCATTCATTTACTAAGCCATTAACAATATATGTGCACAATGCCTATGAATAGTGTCTAGGTTTGCATAGGATTTGAATCCATGATAGTTTCTTATAAACATTGATTTATCTAAATGATGTTGATAAAAATCATCTTTTTTTTTAATTGTTAACATATTTTATATAGAGTCTTATAGGTTCTTGTGTTTAGTCCTCTTATATGGCAATCTCCTTATTACTTTTGTAGCTAGAAGAATGAGCTAAAATGCTCTACTATAACGAGGGTAATGTTTTAAGAAAAATATTCTAAGTTATATTTACAAGTTCATCAAAGTTGTTAAAGATAAATGTGAGTCTTTTAAAGTTCTAGTGAAAGCAATTTAGTTTAGATGCTCATTACATGGAACTATATGATTTATAGAGGAGGATTCAAATGAAATTATGACTACTTAACTATAAAATACAAATGATATTGCATATGATATTATCGACTAAAGTCGATCCTTTTTTCATCATTGTGTAGGCCCAAAAAAATCATTAAGGGTTTTTATGTTCTTTTTCCTATTGTTGCTACATAGGGCTGTAAACGAGCCGAGCTTGAGCGAGCTCAATATAGGCTCGTGTTCGACTCATTAAAAAATGCTCGTGTTTGAAATCGGCTCGTGTTCGAAATAGGATCGGGAACATTGTGTTTGTGTTCGTCTCGATTTAAATATTCGTGTTCGTGTTCGGCTTGAACTTAGCTCGTTAAAATTAAATTGATAAAAATAAATGTAGAGTGTTGGATTCAAATCTGGAAAAAAATGTATGCAAAATAACACACATAACCACATTACCACACGAGCTATTATGATTTAAACTCAGATACAAATATATGTATAATATTATTATATAAATAATATATTTAATATATTATTATATAAATAATTATATAATTTTTTTTTAATTTTAAGCTAAAACGAGCCGAACACGAGCGAACAAAGAGTTGTTCGTGTTCGGGTCGTTTATAATTCGACCTTTAAAAACTCGTTCGTGTTCTGCTCATTTACTTAACGAACGAGCCGAACACGAGCTATTTACGAACAACAAGCTTTTTTGACCGCCCTATTGCTACATTAGCATTGTATCTTAAGACCCCAATTAATGAGACCTTCAGCATGTCCATGAAGTCCTCGATGGGTTCAAAGTGAATTGTTATAAGAGGCTAAGAAAAGTAATCATTGGATGCCCCTTCTTGTAAAACACATTGCTGAGGTGATTACCTTAAAATTGATTCTTAATAGTAATAATATAAGAATAGTTTAGCATGTTTTAAGCTTCGTGCTTTGAGCAATTAAAAAAACATTTATCCATGTGTAATTGCTATTTTTGAGGCATTGAGAGATTTTGGGCACTGTAGTATATAGTTTATCTTGTTCTAAACTATGTGCTTTGTGCAATAAAAGAAATACCCTATCTAAGCTTAATAAGAGAAATTTGAGATAATAAGAGAAATCCGGAGCACCATTTCTACTTCTAATAAGATGAGTTTGTAGAAAAAATTTTGACCTCCCTTGTGTTGTAACGGGAGAAGCCAGATTTATTTTAAAATTCAAGATAACATTGGTAGCTTATGCACATAGATAAGAATATATATATTGTTTTAATCCCACATCTTGTTGACATTATACATCCAAATCATCTTAATATATAAGGGAGCTCATACTTAAAGATAAATATCTAGAAATTAACAGAGATTATTATCTAAACAACATTAATGTTTATATGATACATTTGTTTGGGTCTTATGGATGACCATTGTAGAGACACTAATTGCCAAAATGTTTTTGTGGCTTGTTAAAATATTTCATCTCCATAAAATTATCAACAACTAAACACTTATTTAACTCTACTACATTGCATTATAAATTATAGACCAAAAGAAAAGGGAAGACAAGCATCGCATAAACAAGAGAAGAAGAAGCTTCATTCAGCAACTATAGCTCTGTGTTTCAGGTTCTGACAGCTGATGAGGAAGAAAAGAATGAAATACAAATCATACAGCATGTGAGAGGGACAAATACCATGTGGTATAGAAAGTAGACGTATTAGATTAAAGACAAATTAGCAGTGCTAAAAGTGGTACTGATTCATGTGGGCCCACACTAGTAGGTAGATCGTAGCCCCTAACTGCCGTTCAGTCAGTTGAACTGCTATGTTAAACCAATGATAGATAGATGTACAAGCATTATTGTAGTTCTATCATGTTCAATGTACAGATAACTAATATCACATGAAACCACTGCACCTAATCAACAAAGAAATATTATTTGAAGTGAAATTTTGATCTGAATTTGTAATATTTAAAGAAATTTAAACAGTTTGGGCATAATTTATTGTGAATTAAAATTTTATATAGCAATGGTCAGGCTTTTAAACCAATGAATTTATATAACCTTGCAGAAAAACTGCTGATAAAACTCATTCTCATCTACTGATTTTAAGTTTTGCTATCAAAAGGATTTTACAACAACAACAAACAACAAACAAAGCCTTAATCCGACTATCTACATGAATCCTTTTTCTCCATTGCCTCCTATTTAGTGTCATATTTTCATCTAGTTCTAATAAATTAAAATCATTTTTTATAAAAAAAAGCCCAAGTCTTCCTTGTTTTTCACATTTCCCAAAAATAACAATAACAACCAAAACATTTTATTTTCTTCACTAAAAGCTGAATTTTCAAATTTACGAGAGTGTGAATAAAAAAGAAGATATAATATTTTTAAATCATTTATATCTCATATCAACGTGCAGTAGTTGTTATACTTGAGTTCTTAAAAAAATATTCAGATAAATGCCACCAGCCTACCAATATATCAAGGATATCGTCCCCCGCACTATTATCTCTCTCTCTCTCTCTCTCTCTCTCTCTCTCTTTATATATATATCTATCTTAAAAAAAAACAATAAAAAAAAGAATGGCCGGAGGCTATTATACGAGCCCCGGTCATCGCTCATGTGCCTAAAAATTCGAGTACCACACCCTACATTTAGGGGGAATCGAGCCCCAGACCAGAGAGGAGTTACAACTGATAAGCAGATGCCCGAACAACTGATTTGTGTACGCGGCGCTCTCTCGCTTCATATATATATATATCTGTGTGTGTGTGTTAGTCTAACTCATTGGTTGTGATCTTTAGTGTAAATCCCTCGGGCCGGGCATCCGATCCCTGCGTAGGATCAAATTATACACCTGTCTGGAAGGAGGGTCCGCCCCTCAGTCAGATTTTTTTAATATATATATAATGATACAAAACCAGAAAGAATTGATAGAAATAATAATATCCTCTTAATGATCACATGGGGGTCAAGGTTATCTATCTATCTGTATGTTACTAATCCACATTCCACAATGCCTACCAGTGGGCGGAAATCTGAAAATGACTGCAAATGATTAAAAGCAGAGCATTAATAAACATATGGCATATAATTCCAGCAAGAAGAGCTGGAATAAGCCACTAACCCATACATCTTTCAGGACCACAACAACACCTTTCTTGGCCTTTGGAGGATATAAACGCACACCTTGAAAGACATAACCACAACCAAAAGAAGACAGCTTCAACTGCAATATTTCTGGCTGGACCAGACTAAAATTTTTTTGAATTTTTTTGTTCGAAGAACGAGCAATAATACCTCAAAAGCGATATGATTTTTGTTGAATTTGGCTCAAATGATGTGATGCCATATAATTTGACAAGCAAATTTTGTCTCCTTACTAGTTAGTTGGAAAATGAAAATAAAAGAATTAGGAATTAATTTGACATTGACATAAGGTTTATTCTATAAATACCAATAGCTTAGAAAATGAGAAGAAGCAAAAAAGTCAGCAGGAAATAATTGTGAAGAGCCACTAATTATAAAAGCTTCATTGATATAACAAATTCATAACAAATTCCTGACAATAGTCAGATTGAAGAGTTTCCCATTTCACTTGAGAATTTCCACAGAAACATCATCAAACTCTTTCAATGTTCTATGTGCATGTACAATACATTCATCTAAAATTTTACTCAAATTAAAAGTAAGTAAGATAATCCGCTTCTATAGATTTCATGCTTAAAAGGATTATTTTTGTTCTTCAAGGGTAGCCTTCGCTATAAATTTGTAATTTATCATCTTCATAGCCAGCCCTCATTGCTGTAAATTTTAATAAACTCGAAACTTTAACTTTTATACATTTCCTAGCTTGAAACATTGGCAAATGATGATGGATTACAGCTTCCATCAACTCAGCCAAGCTGCGCTTATTACTGTAGAACTTAGCCAAGCTGCGCTTATTACTGAAGCAAATGTCGAAATCAAATATGCCAATGAAATATAGTCCGACAAATCCATGTTATCATTTTCCTCTACTAAAAATCATTACTGTTCAACTTTTGGTTATCTTTCGACAAATCCAAGGATGTATTGACTTTATCCTTTCCATAAATAAAAAACAAATAAGAATATCATTAGTTGCCAATTTAGTTTTTTGTATGATATCAAGAAGCAAGATACACAAAACATGAGTTTTCAAAAATTTCATTCAATAGATGAATGTTACATCTAATTAACCTTATACTGAGGTCATTCCGAATTCTCATCTGCCAAACTTTTCTAGCAGTATAGACCAAAATTCATCATTTTTTTTTTAGTTTCAGATTTTCCACAGAATATTTGTTCCTAAATCTCATAAAACATTATGGTGTGCGTCTTTTCACCATCCATACAAATTTGCTTCCAGTAACATTCTCAAGTAGACATATAACCACAGCCAACAGCCTCTTTCCTGTGTTGAGATTAATGAAGACTTGATGAATGCAAGATTTCCATACCTACCACATAATTCTTATGTATTTCAGATCTGACAACTAATGTTCATTCTTTACATTAATACCATTTCAACTATGAATGAAAAGGTGTATTTCACATAAAAAGGTAGCAATAGTGGTATTTTTGATGCAATTTGAAAGTTTAGAGTGTTATTAAGTGTAAAAATAAAAGTTTAGAAGTTAGGTAAATACTTAGGAATTATGTGGTATGCAAGTAAGTGCCCATTGATGAGTTTACTCATAGTTAATTCTCTTCACGTATATGTTGAAAATTACATGTGTTCAAATCAACAGCGCGAATTTTATAAGTTCTGCATGCAAAACAGTTCTCCACAAACCAAAGAGACTCTTAACACTTATAATTTGAAGTAATACAAGGTTAACAGATTGTCACAAAAAATAATTTAGTCGGATCAAAATAGATGGCATTAGATCTTCAACATTAGTAAAAAATTGTACAAAGACTATAAAACTCATAAATCTTATTGCCTAATTCAAGATATATTTGCCAAAATTTAAAGTAAAAACTAAACCAGGCATTAACATTTGCAAAATACCGATTTTTTGGAGAATCAATCTGTCTAGAAAAGCAACAGACTCAGTAGATTAGACGATCCCATGATAAGGTAAACCAATTAGGATACGGAAAAAAAAAAGGTTTTTGACCACAAAAGTTTCACAATTTTAGAATCTAACATGCCATCAAAGGATTATAATTACCCTACTCTGCAACATGTGGAAAGAAATCCAACTAGGAGATACAAGTAGGTTAAATATTTTAACACCTCCAAGCTGATACCGAAGCTAGCTCACCTCGTTGCCAATACAGGTAAAGTGCAGCTTGGCGCTTCTCAACATGGAACCCTCTAACCTGTACCCTTTTCAAGAGGCACTCCGCCTGAGTCTCTGTGAAGTTGCTGAACTGAAATGGAACAAACCCAGCTGAAGCAAAAAGAGTTCTCCATGGCAGCGTCTTCTCCGCAGTGCAGTGACGCCCAAGCATACAATTCTCAATTCTAGGTTGCAGAACAAACCTCTCTATCTTATTAGTCACATCCTGGTCAGTGCCTGCAGCGTCAAAGGAGTCTAGGAGAACTATGCAGGACTGCAGTGCATGAAGAAAGTAATGAGAGAAGAGCAAGTCACCCCTATCACATCCTTGATCCATAGAAATGACAATCTTGGGCAGCAGCTGCTTGATAAGGCGAAGGAGAGTTGGAAAGGAATGGCCTTGCCAAGCTCCAACAGGAAGGTTCACAGCAATGGCCTCATTGCTACCAGCGGAGAGAACAAGAATCTCAGCAGGGTCGAAGGATTCTATGTTTGCTATGTTAATTTCAAAGGGGATGTTGAGGTCTGAAGCAAAATGGGAAAGATTTTCTTTGGTGAGATGGAGCTCCAGGGGGTGGAAGGCATAAGGGGAGACAAAAGCAGTAATTTTGAGTAGGGAAATGGCTGATGATGATGACCTACGCTGTGAAAGTTCCTGCATGAAGGAGGACCACTGCCCACCGACACCAATGTCAAAGTCGATTATGTGAATGCAATCAGTTGTGCCAAGCTCCTCAAGAAGAGTCTGTGTGGCGGTGAAGTTGGTGAATTGCAGGATGGGGGAGACCTCTGAGAAAGCCTTGTAAGCGCTGAGCTTGAGAACAACATCCAATGGAGAAGCCAATGGGGAAGTGAAAGGGGTTCTGCGGTGGTGAGGAGAAGAGGTGGCGGCTTGTGGATTCACGTAGTTTACCAGGAGTTGCAGAGCCTCCTTGAAGTAAAAGGCAGAGCGGAGGAAGGGCTTCCCAACTGCGGAAGGGAGCTGGTGATTGAGCCGCGCCAATATCCCATGTGCGCCGACCAAGTTTCCGGACTCAACGAACTCGGCCGCTTTCAAGAGCTGGTCGACGAGAGCCTGCTGGTGCTGCTGTTGAATAGCCATAGCCTCGTCCCCAACTGATAGAGATTTGGGCTTCAGAGGTCGATGCTGAAGATGATACGGGACAGGGTGGAGCTGAGGAATGTTCAAGTTTTGGTTAGGCTGCGGCCGTACGAATAGCTCAGATCCGGCGCCCGGATGGGAATTGGGGAAAAGGTTCTCCGTCGAGGAGGAGAAAGATGGAAGTGGGACGAAGAAGGCTGGGTTTGCGGGAACCTGGTTTTGCTGGAACTGGTTAAGGAGGAGGTTTGAGCCAAAAAACTGTGGTTTTTCTTCGGTATGTTCTTGGAAGAACATTGCCGGAGGAATGGAGAAGGGCAGTGAGGTCGAAAAAATGTGATTTTTCTCACCGGGAGCAGCATCAAGCTGTGGCGGCGGTGGATGGCTGCTAATGCTAGAGGCCGAAGCATTGTGCTCAAAACCAAAGCCAGGATCAATTAGCCCGAAGCCAAGGCCATGGTTTCCGGCGTCAAATTCTGGCGTGGGAGTTGGAGAAGAAAGCATTAGATGCTGTTGCTTCGCTGGGTCGTCTGGGTCTCCCATGATCCAGCGGAGAAAAGTCTGTTCTTGTCCAGGAGAAGCAGCGGATTCAGTAAGCATCGTATCCCAGTCCATCTCCAGTGACGCCGGAACTGGGTGGAGCTCCGGTGCCCACTCCTCTTTTCTCCCACCTTCTTCTCCGGCTGCGTTGGGCCATTTGATGGCAGGTTTGTCGGAAACCGCCGCCACACCGGCGGTATCAGTGAAGCGTACGGCTCCGCCGCCAAGGGAAGAAGACAGCGTGGACGTGGAAGTCGGAGGACTCGGGCTTCTCTGATCCAGAACCGATTTTGGCTCCAAGATGACACCTTTCTTCCTCTTATGAACGCCGCTGCTCCAAAAAACACCGTTTTTTTCTTCCGCTCGGGTTCCTCTCGCCTGTGATTCTGATACTAGCACCGTCCCCTTCCTCTGGTAGTTAAAGGGCAACCCCCTCATCTAATAATATAACCTCCGCATACAAGCAAGGAGCAAAACCCACTCTTCTAACTCTCTCTCTCTCTCTCCCGATCAGATAAGCTCCATTTTCCTTTTTTAAATCTGCTGCAAATCAGAGAAGAGAAGGTGGATTGGTTTGCAAGCGAACTTCAAAGCTTTTCTCCTCCGAAGAAAAACAAACAGAGGACTCTTCATCTGGTTCTCATGCTCTCATACCCCTCCCAAAGGATTGGAAATTACTACTCTTCATCTTCCCGGTTGCTTTGCTCCCCGACACCATTTTTTTCTTTGCAGTTATTATTTTTCGCTATCACTCTCGTGAATGGTAGAGACTGGAGAGGGCTCAGAACAGAACTGGGTACTCTGTCCCTTCTTTCTCTCTCCTCCCCTTCTTCTCTATTTCCTCTGGCGTACAATAGACAAAAGTCCAATAGTGTTATTCACCGTCCCTTCTCTCTCTCTCTCTGGTCCCTATCACCCTGCAGTTCATTTTCTCCATTTATTTGATTTCATCTTTCGGCCGGCTCCTGAGACGCCATGGGCCTCTGACCCACTGACCCGACTGTAAAAATTAATTTCATTTTAATTTTAATTAAAATATTAATAATAAAATATTATACTTACATGAACTTTCAAAGAAGATAAACTATTTCAATTTATCTCTTTCAAGTGGGCTTTTATGTAGTATTAGAACTCAATTGAATAAATCTGTTAGCAAAATCGTTTTCATTGAATACCTTTATTTCAAGGCATTCAGCATGCTGACTACCATGATTCCTCTCAATATCTATTTGAAGTTTAGTGTTGATATGTCATTTGTTGTTTAGATTAGAATGCTTTCAACGTCCATTTTAATGTCAATGGTCCTCTTAGATTATATTATTTAGCTTTCATATTAATTTTATTATCATGTACATTCATGACAAGTGCCTTAATCTCATATTATTTTCTACACATTGTTATTGTGTATGGATATAGGATTGGATTATATTTATGTACATGACAATTGCTTTTTATTTTATTTTTTTTTTCCGGGGACGTATTGCAAAATCTAAATGGAGCGGGGCATTGTCATATATTTTTTTATTCATTTGAGATGATTATTTAATAACACTGGGTCTTAGTATTCGTCTGCGCAGCTTATTCGCTGGGGGGCGTTTTCAAAACATAGCCAAAGATGTTTGTTTCACTCGTTTAGGTTGCGTTCCGCGTTAAGCAGAAATTGTTTTCTTTTAAACTTACCACGGGTTTGACCCTGCGACCCATGTTTGGGAGAGAAAGTTTTCTCCTTTGGCCCTCTTGCGGAAGCATGGAGGAGGCACTACGAACGGCCGCCTAGTCACATTTAACGTCTACTCTTAGCTTGAAACCCTCGACTGAGTCCCTCCACAGCACTTCGTGAACGAATGAACCACCCTCTCGATACAGTCATTAGAGCTAGTTGCCCCCAAATAGTCCCTTAATCGTCTGATTCCTATTTCCCGTTCGAGTCTACTTCTTCCTCTGAGTGATCGTGATGTAGTGGTCATGCTTTGAGGACGGCGATGTGGAGGTAGAAGGGTTGTTCATCGGATCTGGTTGCAACCGTGTGGTGAACAACGCCTCTTGGAGAGCCTCCGACCTGGTCGCCTTCGGTCCTTAGGACGTCGTCGGTGTTTTCTGTTCCAAGGTTTGCTTCGTTTAGTATACACTTCTTCTAATAAGGAAACTATGTTTATTTTGAGTATTTTTTTTCTCCGTTGGTTTCTGAGAGTGCTCAAATTTTGATAACCCTTCCTATTGGCGCAAGTGTTTCGAATGTTTTTCTATATCTTAAAGATATGATTTTGATTTATGGTTGTTTAGGTAAATGCTCAAAATGGTTTTTTTGCTTTTAGAAACATGATGTTTGAGTTGAAAACTTGGGAAAGACCAGTCTTGCGAGCCTTTGACTGTCTTAATTCCAAAAAGATAAGATATGATTTTAAGTTGGAAATCAGGGAAAAGATGTTTCTTGTAAGCTATTGAGCTTTTTGATTCCACCCAATGGATGAGTTTAGAAAGTTATAACGTTTTGAAAGCAATTTAAAATTGAGTATTTGAATTCAAAGTGGAGATGACATTGGAGAATGTTTAGGAAGACCAGTTAGAAATTCAATATTCAAAATTTATGTTTGAAATTGAGTTCCATATTTTGAAACCTAAATTTCAACCCGAAGATTTTGACGAGAAAATGAAGAGGGGGTTGAAATTTTGATTTTAATTATCATTTTAATATATTTTTTTCTATTTTCTATTAATCTTGATACTCACTGTTAAGTGTGAGTTGTTTCTTATCTCTTTTTATTGTTTTGTATTAGTTTTCTGTTTCTATAGTATCAAATATATTGACAAGACAGTTTTGTTGCAAATAACATTACTTAATATGGTAGAATAATCATTTATTCATAAATAACTGCAAATAAGTTGTTTTCAAACAGCTGCCCTAAACAGCCAGCCAACTTATCAGGATAAGCTGCTGATCAGCAGATTATTCAATAAGTTGCAGCTGGCCCAAACAAACTCTTAGTGTTTTTGTTTGAATTATCAGTAGCATTAGGTTCTTGTAAAAATTTTCTATCTTTATAAAGTTAACCAAACTATTATGTCATCTTACAACATTCCTTGATGAACAAAATCAAAATGTGTAGTGTTTGGGCCAATTTCTGGAAAAACGAAAGAAAATTATACTCCTATTAAATATATGTGTATATATTGTAATCATATAGTGAAATATTGAAAGATAATCATAACCGAGATAATTTTTGGCAGGATAATCCATTAGAAATAAGTGAAAATTATTGACAAATAATCAGTCGTAAATTATTCAAATAAAACACTTAGAAAAGTTCTATAGGTTTATCTTTTTCTTCTACCTCCATTTTGAGCTTAAACCAATGTGGAATATGTGGTATAGCACCTCCAAAACATCCTAAAATTATATGTTTTTTTTTTCTCTTTTAAAATTAAACTTAAAATTACTTGACTAGCTTCTATATGAGTTATGATTTTGCTTAATAAAGTTTTTAATTTATTGATTTATAATCATTGATTTTTTTTTTCCAAATTTTAGCATAAATCTTGTTGAAACTTAATTGAGATCTATTTATCCTAAATTTTTTTATTGTTCATAGTGAGATCAATAATTCTTAATCTTTGATTTAAAAATTTGAATTTTTTTTGTGATCATCGAGGTTTTAGATTAATTTAGGGTCTATTTGAAGCAATTACATTACTATTTTGATATCAAACTCTTCCAGCAAGAGGACCCATCTAATTGACCTTTGTTTGGCATCCTTTTGTTGACATTGGATGTCAAATAGCAGAATGATCAGTATGAATAGTACACTTAGTATCAATCAAATATGATATGAATTTATCAAACACATGTAATATAATCAAATGCTTATTTTAGTAGTAGTGTAGTTAATCTAAGCTTCATTAGGGGTCTTACTGGCATAGTATATAGATCAAAACATTTTATCGTGCCTTTGTCATAAAACTACCCCTATAGCGTAGTCACTAGTATCACACATTAATTCAAACGGGCTTCCCCAATCAGGTTGAACAATAATAGAACAACGACTAACTTTTACTTTAAAGTGTTGAAGGAAGCAAGACAATTTTGGTCAAAATTAAACAGAACATCCTTTTTCCAAAAATGACACAAAGGTTTAGTAATTTTGAAAAAAATCTTAATATATCACTGATAAAATTCAGCATTTCCCAAGAAATTTCTAACTCCCTACCGACCTCATTTTTGGTATGGCTTCATGGCTTGTTGACCAATTTTGACCTAAAATCACCAAATTACCAAAATACCCGTACGACCCTAATTTTTGCTAAAAATTCCAAAATTGCCCAGAATACCCAAATTTACCCAAAATTCATCTCAGACCACTCACCACTACCTAAATTAACCAAAATTCATTAAAATCACCAAATTCTCAAAATACTCCCAAAAATTGCAAAAATTGCCAAAATACCCCTCGTGACTTAAGAATTCCAAAAATTCCCAAATATTCCCAATTTCAATTTTTAACCATCACATTAACCCAATTTGACCAAGGCCCCAATTTGCCCTTAAAGACTCAAATGTCCCAAAATTAACCTCAATTTTGGCCCAATTAGCTCAAATCTTGCCCAAATTCAATTCCAAATCAAAATTCAGCATCCCCACTCTACTTTGAACAAAATTCAACCCCAATTTGATTCAATTGCAAACTCAATTTCACCCAAATCAAAAAGTCCAAATTTTGACTATATGTTTAAATTCACTAAATTAGCCCCCCAATTTAATTCAAAATCACTTGAAATTTTTTTAAACTCTTCATGAAATACTTCTACACCAAACTCAACATTCAATTAGCCCAAATTCAGCCTCAATTTCAAAAGCCCAAGCCCACTACATCTAATTTCAAAAGGCCAAATCCAAAGCTCACATGACAATTCTTTCTCTTCACCATCCATTTGATTAAAATCATTCCTAAAGTCCTAAATTCAAAATCAAGCATCATGCCAAATTCCATCAAAATATCTTATAAATTCAAAAATCTCTTCTCATGAAAATTATCCAAGCCAAGGATAAGGCATGAAGCCACTTCCAAGCCATATATAAGCCACGATAGCCATGCCACATCACCATACCATTAATGGCAAGAGGCCAAGCCACTTTCAAGCCGCTTAAGATTCTTTTAACCCCTCCCATGAATCACTCTAACCCATGTTTAGCCAAATCCCCTTGGATGGTGACTTATCCCCACTGATTAAGCTGAGCCAAATTATCTTGTCTTCAGCCTTAACCAACCTTGATGAGTGAAACCAACCCAAATTAATGACTTGGCCCAAGTTGACCCAAAACAGTCATTCCCCCATACTATTTCAATTCAATGCATTTACACATGGCCAATCCCAATTAACTTCACCAAACCTAAGTTCTGACCTCCCTGGATTGGATGGTGACCTAGCCTGGCTGGTCAGCTATCTTGGCTACCAGAAAAGTCATGGTCAAGGGCTCCCCCATGACTAAAACTCAAAATTAAACCCATCCAAGTTGTCTCATCCGAATTACATTTTTGCACCTTGTTGGCATCCACATAAGCAACCCAAAGAACCCACCAATTGCCCCTGGTGGTCTCTCCTTCCTCCTCTATTTAAACCCACTCTCCATGGACAAACCAAAGTAGTTCTAAATTCCTTGGGGAGACTCTGTCAAATTTCTTTCAGAACTTCTTCAAGACCTCCTAAGTGTGATGCAACCATTCCCTAGCCCTCTCCTCCACTAAACAAAGCTAATTTTCCAACCCTAATTTGAGGCCAAAACATGACATCTCCAAAACCTCCAACAAATTCAAATTAATTGCACCCACACTATCCCCACATTGAGAGAAGAAGATCCCCCACAAAAGCCCCATCACCAAAGCACCCTAGAGTGGACTTTGACTAACACTCAAAATTGGTCTTGATTGAACTTGGGTCTAGACAATTCACCACAACCAGAGATTTCATCCTCAAGCTCTTTGGACCTCCATAAAGCTTCTCCAAGCATCTAATCGAGGCTTCCCCTCTTGGACCAAGGTATAATATTTTTCCCTCATCCTGAGCTTATTTTAATTCTCCATGAGCATAGAATCGATTTCATGGTAGGTTAGTTGTATGGATAGGTTTGTCTCACTTATATGAGTTCATAGGACCAAACCCGAAGTGATTTGGTCAAGTTTAGCTCGAGATATTAGGGTTTTAAGGTTGACGGCTCTCGGGTTGAACTAGTTGGGGACGATGACCCGCAACCGTTGAATCGCGTGTGTATCACCTTGACGGCTGAGATCGCGTTGAATGGGGCTTCAGTTCATAAAGCGCGAGCTAACTCAGGTGGCGGTGTCAAATGGGAGCATGCCGCGTGGAGCTTTGGAGATGTCGAGGATGATGTGGCGCCGCGGTGGAGAAGTAGAAAAAAAGGGATTTTTTTTAATTATTTAATGGCCAAAACTTAAAAAATGTATATCTTTGTGTAGAAAAATAAAAAAAATAAAATAAAAATACTCTCTTTCTCAGTGAACAGAGGTGAACAATTTGGAAATATTTTCATGTCCATTTGATGCATGTATAATTTTTAATTAATTAAATGGTTTTTTTCTTATTTTGATTCTACATTTGCATAGACATTTCACAATGACATGATTTTTGGAACTTTAATTCTCTCTGTCATGAGGCATCTTCCCTGATTTTTTCAAGGTCAGGGAGGATCTCTAGACATAGATCTCTATTTTTCAAGTGTATCATGCCTGTTTTGGTAAAATAATTATAAAAATTAAAATACTCACCAGCGAAATACAAAATTTATTTTGATAGATTCACTGTAGTCAGAGAATCTTAAAAAAATATAAACTTAGTCTAACCCATTCAAAATAACACTAATTGTCACCAAACCTAAAAGTGAAATACAATTAATTTGAAGTTGTTATAAATGTAAATGACATGAAAATTATTCTCCACTATAACTAAATATTATAGGAGCTTCCCATAAAAATTACAAGTCAATTGGAGTTAATTTGATCATTCAAATGAACTAATCAAGTGAAATCACATTTTTGGCATTAAAATAATTATAAAATTAAATTACAATTCAAAAAATTACCAAATTGGTTTTGGGAGCTCCTTATGACCAGAGGAACCCAAGAAAAATAAAATTAGAATTAAAATTAATACTTCATTTTTGAACTATTTTGGGCATTTAAATAATTAAATATTAATTAAAAATCATAAAAATTGTAGAATTGTAAAAGCACTCTAAAATATCACATATGACTTGTTGATCACTTAGAACCAATGAAAATAATTTTCCTAATTTTCTAAGTCAAGGTATTAATTTCTAAAGGCTTAAAAGGAATTTTCTCTAATTTCTTTCTAAACTAATTCCAATAATTCAAATAAAAATTAAAAAAATGAAATTTGTTTCTCTGGGTTCCCTAGACTCAAAGAGATTTAATAAAAAGATAAAACTTAATTTTATACTTAAACAATATTTTATATGTAATTATGCTCAAAACAAACAAATAATTCTAATAATTAAATTAAACTTATAAAAATCATGAAAATTGATCCATTTGGTCCTCTAACCTAGGTAAGCCTTCAATATATTTCTTAAGGACAGAGGTTTCATTTTGATTGGGTTATTAAATTTTCATTGA
>NEWO01000036.1:746264-757916 GCA_003013225.1 Phalaenopsis aphrodite | reverse complement strand
ATATATATATATATATATATATATATATATATATATATATATATATATATATATAGCTTTTGAAATATTAAAATTGTTATGATAACATAAAAAGTGCCCACTCGACACTATAATTTTGACTCGTAGTTCAAGAAAGAGACACATTAATCAGTGATTAAATGAATTAAAATATTGGCATTGGTTTGAAGACTTAGGATTTTTTTTTTAAATTAAGTATTTCTACATGATGGCTCTAATAGATAATGCTTAATTTATCATTCGAACAAGTAACTGTTGGCATTTTCGTTCTATTTAGCTTTAAATCAGTGTTAGAAGATGCCAAGTCATGATTATGACTATCAATGACAGTTATTTTTTATTACTATATTAATAAATATGCTGAATCATTTTATACAAAAAATAATAATTGATGGATCAATTCGGTAAACTCATCATATGTGTAACTCTTATATACGTCATAAACTCAGATCAGTTGATCAGACATCTGCTTGTCAGTTGTAAGTCCCTTCTGGTCTGGAGTTCGATTCTCCCTGAGTGTACGGTGTGGTATTCAAATTCTTAGGCGCATGAGGGATCATCAGGGCTCACATATATATATAATTCATTATTGAGCTGATTTTATATGTTAGTCATTAAACACATCGATAATTTATTGATTGATGGCTTTAATTTTAAGAAAAAAACAAATAATAATTTCATAGTAGAAATCTACAAAGCATTGGAGGCTGCTAAGTATGTGTTGCACGACTTTTAGCGTGCCAGTAAATAAATATTTGCTGATTAAAGTAAACAACTTTAGCTTCCAAAAAAGACAAAATATTAAATCATATGAAATATTAACGGACAAATATAAGCTTGTAACAAATTAATCAAAATTGTAATTTTCCAAGGCGAAGTGGAAACTTTTGTCTCTTCGGATAACTCTTTGGATGGAAATACTTCCATAAAGCCAAGCACACAAAAAAAAGCATATGAAACTAACAATTTTAAATATAATTGAGCATATTTAAGTTTTTAAATATAATTGAAAAATCATAAATTTAAAGGGTTTAAAACAAAGTTAAGTATTTGTTAATATGATAAAATAAAATAAAGTTAATTATTACTGAGATGAGAATGTTTAGATGCACGAGTGGCTTGATATTTAGAGACAAAAAGTAAAATGAATATATTCGTAATAGGGTTGGTGTAGCTTCAATGGCGGACAAGACAAGCCAGAGTCGTCTTAGATGGTTTGGTCACATTATACACTGATCATTTGAGAGAGTAGATGTTTTAGATTCGATGTATGTTAAGAAAGACAGAGGCTGATCTAAAAAATTTTGGGCATATTGCATAAAAAAAAACTTAATCAGTTAGAATTAAATGAAAATATGACACTCAATAGTAGGCAACTTTAAAAAAAGGTTTTAAGTAGCCAATCCTGCTTAGTGGGATAAAAGTTAATTGTTTCTGTTGCCGTTGTGTCTTGTATTTTGACGGATCTAAACGAGATTAGAAGTAAACAGTTTTTCATTCTTCCTCGAGTCGAATTATTCAAAAAAGCTGAAATTCTAATGGCTACTAACAAATCTTCTTTACGCTCCTTTTTTCATCTTCTATCTTTAATCGAAGCTTAGGACACCCATCATGCGTATTTTTTGTGTTCTTATTTGTATTAGTTTTATTTACTATTGTTGAGATTTATTATCTCTTTTTTTTTCGGAATAATGTCTATTGCTTACTATTTTCAAAGCATTCACTTATTGCTCTTCACTATTTTAAGGTTTGGAAGGTTTTATGTGATTAGATCTGATAATTGTTGTGACTAAAAACAACTTGCAAGTGATTTTCGTTTACTACTGAAAACAAGACAATCTAAATTCTATTTTTCGGTTGGTGAGATTATTGTTTTGGTAAGTCCAAACACCAATATTTGGCTATAAAGTTCAGTCATTATAATTTGCAAACTGAAAAATTCAGTGGTTAACACCTGTAATCTTATACCGAAAAATGGGGCCAAAGCCAATGAAATTTTATACGCCTGTAATTGCAAAATGAAACAAATAATGACGATATACTTAATATCTCAAAGCTTATGAAGGGAATACATAGACAAACACAAACAATGAAATCATGCATAACATATAAATTTAAAATGGTTAACCTAAATATACTTACATGTTTTAAAATCTCATGTAATATGTGTAGATTCTTTCAAGTGCATGCAGCATGTGTGTTGTTTACTTTCAAATTCATATATCATGTGTGTAGTTTATCTTCAAATTTATATATTATGTGATTTACATATTTTCATGTTCATCTTTATGTAGTTTAAGGAGTTTTAATGTTCAGATTAATGTAGTATACATGATTTCCAAGTTAATGTTTATGTAGTTGACATACTTTTTATGTTCATGCTCATATAATTTACATGTCTCTGTGTACATATCATGTGTGTGAAGTTCATATGCTTCTAAGTTAAGATAGCTTATATTTATATTATGTCAATTTGTAAGTATATTTAGGTTATGTTAATTTATAAGCATGTTCAAGCTATATAAATTTTTCTGTATATTTAGGTTATATTATTTGCAATTTCACATATTTAAGTTATGTTATTTGCAAACTCATATGTTTATATTATATAGTTATTTGCAAGTTTGCATGTTAAGGTCATGTTATTTATTAGCTTATGTATTTAGAATCTATTAATTTGCAAGCTTGTGTGAATGTGTTTACTGTTGTGAAAAAAAAAAGCGGCAATAAAATGAAAATTCGGATCAAGAAAAACGCAAAAAGAAAAGCACAACTGAAACAAATAGATTTACGTGGTTTGACAAATTGCCTACGTCATCGGAACTACAGAAGATTTTATTAGCTTGAGGAATTATACATGTCGATCGCCTCGACGATTACAAGAAAGAACAATCTCTCTCTCTCTCTTTCCTTCTCATTCTCTCTCTCTACCCGAGAGCTTCAAACCGAAGTACACCAGAAGAAGAACCTAGAAAGCTACCACTGCCAAAGAGGAAGCCAGGAAAACCAAATCCTGAGAGAGATTACAAGGGGAGCTAGCATACATATTTATTAATTCAATCATGTCATTAGACCCATTAAGAAATTAATCAAATAATTAATGAAACTCATTAATTATTCCATTTTCTCATCTACAACAAATCATAGAAGGAATTAAGATCAATTAATTTAACAATTAATTTCGAGTATCAAATCCAATTTGTTGTCAAACATGAGGAAATGTCAATTTGAACAGTGGACCGGTTTCCATATTCGCAATAAATCTCCCACTTGGAGACTGATACACTGGCTGCATCATCCACTAACTGCGTCACCCTTTTCTTCAAAAGTGATGTCATCCACCACTGGAACTCAAAGCTCCTTGTCTTCACGCTAGAAGACCAACTGAAGTCATTAAAATACCTAATAACAAATACCTTGAATGTTTAATAGTTTTATTAAACACTAAGTTACATGTGTTGTGAACCATTATGGGAAATTATTCTCTATCTTTTGGCTTGTGATATTATCTTCAACTAATTTCAATGAATCTAAGAATAAACAGTTACCACATTAAACAATATATGAATTAGCTCATTATAATATTTTCAACCAGAAGAATAAACTATTAATAGAATTTAGTCTCTTACTCAATAATGGGTTGAACTTCGTTGTAATTTAGAAGAATATAAAATGTCGATGCTCAATGTTCCTAATCACTCAGGTAACGTGATGTTCATTTCCCCGATGCTTCAACAAACTACTAAGAAATAGAAACTATCGAGGGAGGCACCACACCCATTGACGTGGATTCTTCTTCCACAAAATAGTAGGAGCATAAAGTGGTGGTCTCCTGCAGTAAGTATGCCTCATATATGGATCCTTATGATCATGATTTATTCTTCACAATTCACTTCAGTTTATTCAAAAATATATAAATAAGGAGATGCACTGTGACTTAATATATGTGTTTTAGAGTTAAATGAGACTTTGGAAAAGTGGATTTCCAAAGATGGATGAGTCCTACATAGCCAAATCCTAGATTTTGGCTATTTGCATTGACTAATTTTGTATGCTGCTTATGAGGAAGATTTGGAATTAGGTTATACATAATTACTTTTTGAAAATCTTAGAGAATTCCTAATAAAGTTCTAATTTTTTTAAGGGATGAAAGTTTAAATTATAAATAATTATTTATGTTAAACGCCAAAACCATATTATAGTATAGCATTATTCAGCTTTCGCCTTTAACCCAACTATGCCAAGCCAATCATTGAAGTCATTTTATTTTGTATATTGCTCAACTTATCTCAAATTGTTCTGAATCAAACATTTAATAACAATAATCAAATTATTTTTATTCAAACCTTCAAAATGACCCATGTAAGTTCACCATTGATAAAATTGCCTCCATTGTTTCTTCATTTGAGAAATTGATCATAAATGACCTTACTTGGTTTACTTGACCTTGGGTGAAGCAATACTTAACCTATTTCAGCCAAGTTAATTTAACCAATTAGCTCTGATTAACCTTATGTGATCAATTGGATGCCAATTGGTTCAACTGAACAATTAACTTAGCTGATTGTGCCAATAAATTCAAGTTTGCCAAAACAATCAATTTGACTTCCTTTGAACTGAAAACCAAAACCAATAGTGAATTCAATCAAAAATTCCAAACATTAAAATGTAGTCTACTGGTTGGACCGAGAACGAGACATATCATTAAACCCATTGCCACATTAAAGCATTGTAAACCCACTTGAACTGTTAGTTTGACCACAAAAACAAAAAATAGGCCCTGTTTATAAAAAACTGGCAAGTCCAAATATAATTTTAATCATGTCTAATCCCCAATCCAATGGTTCTAATTTTCTTATAAAATTTAAATTTATAAATTATATTATCCTAAACTTATATCCATAAATTCAACATTTGTACTTCATTTTAGTATGAGCATGGTTAAACTAATTCTTAGCATGCTCATTACTAATGTTAACAAGCTATCTTTTCTCATATAAATAGCAGAACACTAAGCCATCTTAAGTTGTAGAACTAAAGGAGATTTGAATATGTTAAAATTTGAGTTGTGTTGCAAAATAAATAATTGAGCTATGTAAGTTGGGCTTTTAACATGTTAAATGGGCTATGAGATAAGAAAATAATTAACATGCTTTAATTTATATATATTGATAATCTTAATTTTTTATGAAATTTTATTTACTCTTCTCATATATTTATATAATTATTTCATTTAAATCATATTAAAATAATTTAAATATTTTAAACTCTCAGTTCAATCATTGAACTTTGAATCACTCATCCTCCTGGTTCAATGATTGTTTCAATTTTCACAATCTTATAAAAAAACAGCAAATCATCTTTGCAAGTTCATTATGAGTGAGCACATAACCTCTGGGCAACTTTATATCAGTTCTTGACTTTAAAGGAAGGTATATCTATCATTTATTCTAGCCACTTGGACAAAATGTGCCTGCGCGACTTCAATCCTGATGAATACTACGTCTATTAAGACGTTTGACTCATTGAATACAAATTAAAAAAATGTGCTAATTTGATTATTCTAATGGAGGCAATTATGAGTAGACATGTCATGCCAATAGAGCTAAGATTAGCCAATAATATATGCGTGATGAAGTACTATGAAGTTAGAATTTGTTAAAGTATTCGCACTGGTCCTTGTACGTTAGAACTCTAGATGTGTGAAATACTGTGATGTGACGTTTATTTAATAACATTTGATTGCTTAATTTTTATTCAAATGGGTAGGCGCCTACATTGCCAGAAAAGGACGTCGGTCGTCAGCAATTTGTTATGCTTTGTTCGCATCCTGAGAGCAAATTACTTTTTAATCTTTATAAATTCTTCCAAGTCTATTTTTTAACCTTGTATTAATCATAATTAGACACATCAAATTGTCATGCTAGTATGAGTCGGGCTGAACAAGCGGCTGATTGTCAATTTGCTTAAGCCACCTATAACTTGATACTGTTCACGATTTGCCAAGCATGAAAGAAGGCGGTGTTTAGAGAGTATTGGTTAGATCTATTTGTCTGATTGACGCTATAAGGTGGTTATGCCTGATAACATAGTTATGATGATCAACACTCAGTGTCTTGACAGATATATTTTGATCACTCATAAAAGAAGCACAACTCACGCTACGTCTGAGTTGGTGAAATAACCAATGAGATTAAGTCAATCAAGAAGATCAACTCACTCAATGACCGAATTGACTAACAAAGGTGTTGCTAAAAAGGTTAAGTGAGGAAATACATTTTATGAGTAATGGTTATCCATATAAGACGTTACCATGATAATATTAATTGTAATGCTCATACTTGGTGAAGGCATGGAGATAAATCAAGTATCTTTTAAGATTTATGTAACGAGTACTTGGTTTACAACAAATAAATTAATCTTTTTTATAAATGGGAGGATCTTTATAAAGTAATGGGAAGGGCCCCCTAGGCATTGAAAGCCCCATTTAGATTTCCATTCTTCATATTCATTAAGCTCAAAACCTTTTTCATCAACTCTTTCCTTCATTGTGAGATAAATCATGACCCTCACTAAAAAAATGATATGAGTGCGAAACATAGCATAATCAAGGAAATGAGTCACACAAGGAGCAGAACCATGTAACATAAAAATCGCAAGTCATACAGAATGCACCAACAAAATTTAGGACACAACATATCTATTAACTAAATATTAAATGATGTTGTGGATGAGGAAGAGTATGAGGAGTAAGAGGAGGATTAGGAATTTCATTATGTGTTTGACTGTGTTCTGTGGTCCGCCATCGGGTTTTTTTTTTCCTCTTTTTTTATGTGAGCGTTTATTATTAGTAGTTGGGAACTTTCATACGTTTAGATCAATATTTGTTAAATTAAGTTTGTTATCATTGTTTACACTTGTTAGTGGTGTAGTTTTTAGTTGTGGATGATGGATAAGTAAATCATTATGCTGCTCGTATTAGTTATGTGCTTGTATGTGATTATCTAATCGTTCTTTTGTGTTATTTATTTATTTTTTTTGTTTCTTACAGGTTTGCGTCGAAATAGCGTCAGATTGTCAAACACTTCCTGCAAGAAGATATCAGTCGATATTTTATGATGGTTTTCCGACGGGAATTTGTGTCGGGCATTGGTTGGCACAAATTTGCGTCGGACCTATTTGAACGCAAAGACTCTACTAATTTGTGTCGACCATTAATGCGATGAAACTTGTTAGCAATTATCTTTACCGACACTAAATCCAATGCAAAAGAAAATTTTGTCAGACATTTTCGATGCTAATACATTTACCGACCCCAGTTTTAACAACAAGAAATTTTTTACGCAAATTTGACGCTAATCTCAATTAGCATCGAATTTTTCCATGATTAGCGTCGGATATGTCTGATGTTAATCAACACAAATCTTCTAGTCAAATGCAGGAGCAAGTGCCAAGGACAATCCTAGAAGATTAAGTACTCCATCCTTCTTAACAATGTTGCGGAGAAGAGTACTCACAACTAAAGTGAAGAGGACTCCCGACACCACTCTCTCCCTGCCACCCTACACTAGTGGACGAGAATAAGTTGTACCATGTAAAGAGTGTCATTTTGGCCCCATAATGTTACAAAAGGGAAAGAAAGTAAACCGAACTTCATGATGATAACAATCAAAAACTGATTTCTCCATGTATATTTTAGAGGTGGAGAACATATAGAGGTTTAAGATTCCAGGCTTGGAATTAAGAGTCTACCTTGTTAGAATAAATGATGCTTTAAATTTTTATTTATTCTTCATGCGTCTGAGGCTTAGTGGCCCCCACCACCAATTCTTGCATAGACTGCATTGCGATTCTTAATGGCCAAGATTATATAGACCAACAAGAACAAAGAATATTTCTAAAACCAAGCGTTGATGAAGGCTAAAGGTCATATATATGACCCACAAAGATATTTTTTGTATCACCATAATCATTGTCATGATACTGAGTGGAGAAGATACGTATATAATCTGATTGATGAATTTAACAAGGCTGGGAATTTAAAGGAGTTTGCTCCTGCAAAGATAATTATTTAGAGACATGGGAATCCCAAATAATTAATCCTAATTATTTAACCTAAGTATAACTTAATTTTTTTCTTAAATTTAGATTAAAACCTTAGACTCACTTGCGTGACAATCAAGTGAAAGATGCTCATAGCCTTAGGCCTACAAATTTAGGTTTACTTCAAATATCCTTTGACCAACATTATTAACCTAAATTCAACATATCCTTATGCTCTTTTGCTTGGACTGATAAAATATATGATCTTTAAATTATAAGTCTCATATTTTAACTTTACTTCTTATCCTAACAATGTAACCTTCATTTTAAGCCTCAATCTTACTTGCTTGGCCCAATCAAGCAAGTATTTGTCCCAATTTCAGAGTTATAGGTTCTTATGTTTGCCCCAATTGAGCAAGTGGCCCTTTAATTTTGTCAAAAGCCCTGGGCCCACTTTATTATCCCAACAAATTAAGTGGTTTTCAACCCATGAATAAAGCCTTAGGCCCACTTATTTTTTCTAATCAAGCAAGTCTTTATTTATTTTAATTTATACTTTTAGTCTATCAACCAAAACTAGTTAATCAGATGATTTTTAAACTATGCATAAATTCATAAATTATTCAATTAGCTAAATTTAGGGAACTTCATATCTCATATAATCATTATCTAAAAATTAAACTATACTTAAACCTTAAAATCTTCAAATGAACCTTTTGGAACTTCAATTTGCCTAACCTAATGAAGTAAGCTTCACTAAATTCTAGTTGGAACCCCTATGGTCTACTCGAGTGATTTTTTTTCCCTTAGCAGAATAATAAATGGTTTAAATAATTTTAAAACAAATAAATTAATATTTATTTTTTTTCATGATATTAATAAGTATCATCCTATCTAATGAGTGAAATGTATACCTCATTATATCCCAATATACCATGGATACTAAGGCTGGCCTCAGGGTGGAAAATATTCAACCATTAGATTCTTTAACACTTAAAAAAATTATTAAATCAATTTTTTTAAAATTCAAGTAAAAGCTTTAAGTTATTAATTCTTCAAACTAGAACCCCTCCTAGAACAAAATTAACTCGTTCCTAAAATAAAAAAATAGCACACCACATTAATCAACTGTTCGATACCCACGTGACTTACCACATACTTGATGCTTTGCTAGGCACACCCATGAGCATTCAAAAAGTAGGATATTGTTAGGTTGCCTTTTTTGTGTGTAATTTGATTTTTATTATATTATTTTGTTATGTAGTGCACTTACATTAGAGTGCTTTAAGGGTTGAGATATTCTTTTAATAGGTGACTGTGCCAATACATGGCAAATAAGATAAAATTAGAACTTTTAGGTTATTTTGTAAGTGTTATTATGGTCGGTTTTAGCTTTACATAATCATAGTGAACAAGGGCTAAATGCAACTTGGCTCCACTTTGTTATAGGTATTTTGTAAATAAAAAACATATATGTGTTTTCCTTAAATAAAAATTTTTATTTAGATGTGAATTTGGATTTTTTGCTTTTGCAAGGTTATTTTAATTTTAAAAAGTCAAGTAAGTCTGTGGGATTTGGCGAATAACTGAACTAAGAAGATGTATAATGTAATATTAGAAAACAAAGCATGGTATAGAGGGCAATCTTCATCACACATAACGCTTCAGCAGCACTCACCGTAATAGAGTTCCTCTTCAACAAGTTCAAGAAGCTGGTCTGTTTAAGGTTTGATACATGGGCTGCTTTACAAGTTCATGTAGAAAACACCCTATTGGGGGCAGAAGATTCAAAAGCAGAAACTAAAGAGTTATCAAATATTTTTCATGAGTATGGTTGCAACCATATTTCCATGAAAACATATAGTTCAGTATGACCTACACCCGGTCATGCAAAGCATCTCTGACACCTCATTCTGAGCTTAATTGATCTTAGGGGGACTCGATTCAACCTCTTTCATCACAGGCTACAGTTTTCAAGTAAAAACTTCAACTAACAGCCTCAAATAAGTCAAAAATCCATGGTAAATTCCCTTCGACCTCATCCACAACATGTTGCAGTTGTCAAGCAAAATATTTCACCAACAACTTAGGATAGATCAATCATCCTAAGTGGATTTCATATGATTTTGTTTGTTGTCTAATAATGTCGTTGAGCATCTCTAGCTATACAACCCAGGATGGTTTTCACAACCTTAGTGGATTCTTCTTGCAACTCTGCTTCAGCATAAGTGACAGTCATCAGACAAACACATTTTGACTAATAGTCTAAGAAAAGTTGAACATTTGTAGTGGCAGATAAAGTCTCCACTAGTACTCCTTGAAATCAAACCCAGTTGGCAAAACTTTATGGGAAGATACGGTACCTCTATAAGTCAAGTCTAAGAGGCAAGTCTTGATAGGAAGCTACTATGGTCGAGCTCTGGAAGAAAGGCTTGATGGGAAATTATAATACTCCTTGAAGTCGAACGAAAGAGGCAAAAATCAATAGGAAGGTACAGTATCGCAGAAAGTTGAGTTCATGAGACAATACTTGAAAATAAACTACTATGATGAAAAGCTAGTAGTGGGCATGGTCCTCACTAGAAAGACTTCAAAAGAGCAAGTGGTTGACATGGTCTACACTCAAAGACCTTAAAAGGCTATAAGCATTAGAAGGCACAAATACATCAAAGAACTCAGAAGGCTACAAACCACATACGACACAGATACATCAAAGACTTTTGAAGGCTGCAAGCCTCAGAAGACACATGTATATCAATGATGTTAAAAGGATAACAGCCTCAGAAGCCTACGAGCCTCGTAAGATATCAGTTCATTTCAAGCACTTATAAGGTATAAACTTAAGAAGGCGCAAACCTCAAAAGATACATGCCTAAGAGGGCACAACTCAGAAAGCACGAGTCTTAAAAGAGCATTTAGACGAACACATCATCATCACGTGCAAATGTCACATCATACAATTAAAGTACTACAATAAGACAGTTCATCTTCGACTAGAATAGGCATTGCCTCCACGAAATTCCTTTACTTCTGATGATCTTCAGAGAGTCTCCAAATGTCGCCATCACTTAAGCATGAAAATCTTCTCTTCAACGTAATGGGAAAACTCTAGTATTCCATCATGTCCAATGGAATGCACAGCCAAAACAAGAAAAAATATCCTGAGTCACATGCTAAGCAGAAACCGGGATAACTTTCTTCATCTCAGCAATGCGAAAGAAAATCTCGTTGATCTCCTACTACACACTTTAGGGACGACTTTCCTTAGCACATTCTTTAAAAAAATGATATCTTTGATTGCCTGCTACGTAGGATAAAGACGACTTTCTTCTTCTCTGAAATCTCAGACCATTCGCTACGTAGAGTCGGAGAATTACATCCACACTCAACTTCTTGCCTATTTTTATGCTAAAAAACTTCTCATATTTATGACAAAAGTAATTAAAATAATTACTAAAAAAATTTAAATTTAAATTAATTCTCTTGTCCTCTCGCCTTCCGATTTTTTGACTTCCAACTTCAGTCTTACAGCCTTCCACCTTCTTTATTCCAAATTCATTAAAAAATAATAATAATGCAATCCATCTACTC
>NEWO01000036.1:721230-736840 GCA_003013225.1 Phalaenopsis aphrodite | reverse complement strand
CATCTCCATATCTCCACACACCCCACCACAATAGAACATCCACACACCACACACCACACACCACACACCACACACCTCACCCCACACCACCACACCACCACACACCATCATACACACCACCACACACACCACCACACACATCACCAAATTGGTATTCATTGAATACACAATAGCCGAAACATAGCTATTCACAAATCTAATCTCTTTTTGTATGCATTTTTTTAGTTTCACACTTTAATATCAAAGCAAAAAAAAAAAAAAGCAAAAATTTTAAATTCTCGAATTCACAAATTGAAAGATTCTCATAGACAAATTCTAAAATTCTAAGAACGAACCACCAAACAAGCAACATTCATGTTGCTATTCATAGTTGTAGAAAATAAAACCATCCACAGTTGAAGAAAACCGAAACAACACTCGAAATTACCCCCCTCCCCTCATAGGACCTCCTCTTCTTTAATTCTCACTTAAATATCAAATACTCACTCTAATTCAACACCAAATTCAAACTCAAATATCAAAACCAAAACAGTTGCAGCCGCCACCGCCCCAATTTTGAATGTAAAAATCTCAAAAAAGCCGAAATCCCAAAAAACTAGTGTTGCGTAGAAAACAAAAGAAACCCATCAAGCAAATCCACCAAGAAACTCTGTACAAACCAATACGGCTAACAAAACAAATCTACCAAGAAAAGATAAGGGATAGATGATACCAGAAGAAGAAGCAAACGTCGAGAAACCCTCGTCACAGGTGTTAGGAAACGAAGAGAAAGAAGACGAGAAGAAACCGTAATAGGCCGAGCAAATGCAGGAAGAGGGCGAGCGGGAGGAGCGAGGCACGGGAGAAAACGCGAGAGCTACGGAGCGAGCTATGCAGAAAACACGAAGTCGGGGTAGAAGAATATTGCGAACCTGGGGTAGAAAAATATCCCAAAGCCAGGGGTAGCTAAATAATATTATCGCGAAGAAATACGGGGCGTGGGGTCGAACCCGTGGCCCGTGTTTTCGTTAAAATGTTGAAAAAAGCCGTCACTCCTTAATGTCAAGAGCAACACATTGGATTCAACCATAGGGTATGAAAATAAATTTTCAAGCATTCACAAGCATGAAGGAATTGAGACTTGGCGATTTAATTGCATGCAAGTAATGCTATAGGCAATGCAAATTGAGGTTTTTATGTGATTCTATATCAACAACATACATCCACATTAAGCACAACTTTTTTGGGAATTCACTAATCTTTTCTTTACTAGTGGTTGTGTAGAAGTCTTGCACAATCGATATTCTCCCATTTTTGTCAAGTAGAGCAGCTTCTTTCTGTTCTTTAGGGTTAGGAGAATCCACCACTTGGTGTTTGTGGAAGCACTTAACATAATGCTATTACATAATTTAGTACATGGCTTGCCATTAGAATTGTTATCTTTGTGAAAGCATTTAACATAAATGCTTCACTTTGAATATCCTATACACTTTAATGTTGATAGTTGAGATAATCTTATTGTAATTGAAAATTCTTTGGTCATTCTATAATTACTAAGGGTGTGTGGGGCGACAGTGTTGTGGCGGTGCGGTGTTGCATTGTAGGTTTTTTCTGTCCGGCAAAATTGCGTTTTGCTTGATTTCTCAAAAAGCTGCCTTTTATCACTAGACCTGGCTACCTTCGGTTGCCGCTAGAAAGCCGCTGTTTGAATTTTTCAAAATTTTTTTTAATAGCGTCCACAACCTTTTGAACAACAACTTCTTCTGCAGTAGCTTTAGAACTGTTTTTTCAAATAGCTGTAGTTGCCTCAAACAGACCCTAAAGGTGTGTGGTGCTCCTCTATATACATCTTTAACAACTTTAATATATCTCTTAAACACAAATTGCTTTCTTAATGTAATGCAGAAAATTATACATGAAGCTCAAATCATATAGGTTCTCAAGTTCAATAAAAGTCATATAAAAATTTTTTTCTTTGCTTTTTTTTTTGTTAATATTCTGAATACAAAAATCATTTTCAAAGTGGATCTACTTGGAATAAAATCAAATTAATTATAAAAAATAATGAAATTGTTTCATGTCCATGATTCATTACTCTCCCATGTCTTGATTGTAGGCCTTATTTGTTTAATTTTTTTGTAAATATCATAACTTTTGAGCATTTGCTCTTAAATATTCATATAAATTTTTTTTGTTTATTTTGCATTCTTTTCATTTTTATAATTCCATTAAAAAGTTTGTTAATCATACCACTATAATATCTCCATAACTCTCCAAATCCTAATAAATATATCATATGTGCCTGAAGCTTTACCTCCATGAATATTTTTGAAGGCAAACTTTACTTTTCAGATCAATCTATTATATTCATTATTATTCTCTGATCTTGCTCTATAAAAAAAATTCTACCTATATTAAACTTAATGAATCTCTTTTACTCTCTTCTCTATTACCTTAACTGTTTAATATACTATATTATTTATTTTTATCTCCTTTCTTTTTACCAGGCGTACTATATAATCATTGAAGATTATGTTTCTTTGATCGTTACTCAGTGTTATTTACCTTTAGCCACTCATTAAAGCACATGCATTTTCCTTAATATTTTTTCTACTCCTTACTCTTCTACTCAATATCCTTAATATAGCACTATTTCTAGATTCTATTATAACTTATACAATATTCTCCATAATAGAATTAATCATCTCATCCTTCAAAAAGTTTGACCGGCTAAATGTTTCAATTTTCCTTTCTTAGTAGTTTTTTCTTAACCTCTCTTAGCCACTTGATGCAGGATATCTTAGGGTTTAGGATTCTATTTAAATGATGCAAAATATGATGCACAAAAAATCAAATTTAAACTTTGTATTTTCAAAGAGCACCACTAAAAGAAGAAACCTGCTTTTCATGTTGTAAATCCAAAAATAATAGAAACTGACACCAGTCAACGAAGCTACAGCAACCCTTGAATTCTTTGCGACCTTTAAAAAGTTTGATGCATCATCTTTATAGGACTCACAAGTAGGTAATCGATATTTAGACTATTTTTTTGGCAAGGTATAATTGTATTTCATGGAAACAAATGGTTTGTTTTCTCCTATCTGTGTTGTTTGTGTTTTCTTGCCTACTTCTTTCACTTTTTAAGTGCTGATTTCTATGCTTTGCATGACAACATTGTTTGTAATATTAATGGTGAATTATTAAGTCCACTAGAACATGCACGTGACAACAAAATAGTGTAGTAGATAGATAGGAAAAGAGCATGACATGAACCTAATGAGTATTAATTCCAAAGACCTTAAGCATTATTACCATTGAGCGTATGATGGCTGTGAAAAGGATACCAATTCTTTCAAAATCACTGACAAAGGATTATGATGACGGCGAAGCACAAGAATGATGAAAATCATAGTCTCAATCAATTATAATCAATAAATAAAAAAAAGATAATATTTAACAAACAGTAGCATGAATTGCATGCTAATTTTAATAGCTCTGATGTTTAGATTATATCTAATATATGTAGTTAAGCAAAATTATGATTTATTTGTCCATATGCATACTATTGATATACTTAGGCAGTAACTTAAAAAATTATGATTCTGAGTTGCTTTTATCTTGCCTAGATTGTGTAAGTGAACCTATTGTTATTTTAGATTTCTTATGTTCTGAACTTCCTTTTAAGCAGCCATGATCAAATTCACAAGGTTTTCATTGGAATGAATTTAGAGAAAAATTAATTCAGTTATATGTTGATATTCTCTTTAATTAATTAAGGTTTTTCTTATTCGACATACAGTTTTTCTAATTTATAGCAATAGAAGGTTATCTGCCGACTATAATATAATTCCATAAAAACTTAATAGCAAATTCTGCACTTTTAGCTTAAGATTTAGTATTTTCAAAGAAGAATAGAAATGAAAACAAAATACATGAATTAAAAATTTATCGAATAATATGATGAGCATCCTTAACAATGAAATTTACACTAAAATCAACTCCAATCATTTAATTTACATTTACACTGACTTCAAAAGAAGATGATAAAGAAATATATAAAATAAAAATAAAATTAATTAAAAATTCAGCAAAGGGCATTCTGCTTCTAATCAGATAAATCATGATAAAGTTGCGGATATAAATACATAAAAAAGAAGTCATCCACGGTTGTATCATTGATTACAACAGATGTTAAGTATAAAGAAGGAAGTAAATATTAATAAAAAGTTTAACATAAAAGATGCTACTTTGAAATTTAGACAAATTACAATAAAAAACAATTATAAAAATTTCTACCATTTATGGAAGAAGCCTTGAAAGGGAAAATAATTATTTATTAAAAGTTTTGTGACATGCTAAGCATGTTAACATCGAACATACCTCATATCCAAGCAAATTGGCTTTTTCAGTTGCTGTGGCTACTACAAAAAAACAACTGAGAAAAACTAATTCAAACATCCTTCAATGGCATGATGTTCTGACTAAGAAATAGTGAATCAAAGAAGTACTTTGAAAATATAGGAAGAAGTCACGCAGAAGTGGGAAATCAGCATGGTTTATTTGATTAGAATTAACGATATCATAGAATCATCAAGGGAGAAACTATGAACCGAGAGCGCGGAACATGGCATGCTGCTATACAATAGACTAATAACAGTTATGATACAAATTTACAAAATAAATATTAGTTTCTAGTGAAGAATTGCGGCGAAGTAGGTATATTCTAACAGCTAATAATTTTCTTTCCATACATAGTCTTTGACCTGACTGAAGAAAAAGCAAAACTCAAATATTAATACCTTTGAAGGCTTGATCAATTTCCATGTTTTACCCCTAAGAAAGATCACCTTGAAACAGATGAGTATTTCACAATCATCAATTCCTCAATCAAAAGGATATTTCTCATCTAATCTCACACAGGAAAAAAAAAGCTTCACTTCCAAAACATGAAAAGCAGAAAGCATGCATTCAAATAATGAGTTAAAAACTGTAAGAATTAAATTCTCACAAGCTTAAGAGCATGAAAAAAAATTAATGAGGTGATTAACAAATAAATGACATAATGAAGATTATACTCAACTAATGAATCTCATATCCCCAAGCAACAGTAAATTAAGAAAAGCCCTTGTGTACTTCTCATATATAGGTTACAATCTAAATGATTGTCATACTATATCTTCCTCATCCAAAGAAGCAAAATCTTCATCGTACTGTTGTACACAATAATTGAAACACAAGAGCAAACTGTAGATAATGGTAATATGAGGATTAAAATAAGAATACATAAAATTTTCCTTATTATTTTCTTGATTGGTTATTCTTTACTATCGTTGCATCATTAGCGTGAACCATTTCTCTAGTTCTCTCGTTTGTCAGATGTGTGGATCAAATTCATCTTTAATGCAAATGGCTAGTGCAAAATAGGATGTCAAAAAATCTGCCCCAGATTTGAGCCTTATAAATAGATAAAATATCGTGTCCTAAAAGGTTCTACATGTTTGTTGTATTCATTTTTTCACATCATATGTTTGGTTTGCATTAGAAATCATAAGTAATATTTATCCTACATGCCTTCTGCTGCATCAACTCTCTGCAAACCTCATAGTTTGTCGAAACCCTTTGTGTTTGGTACTTTTTTACAGAATATTGGATGAATAAATGATGAAATATTATTCTGCATTCAATTTGACATTGCGAAATACAATTCTGCAAGAAATGGACAATTTTTTAAGGGCATTTAATTTAGCAAGTTATAAGAAAAAATCTTACAATGATGTGGCTATATAGAACTATGAATTTTTTTCTCAGGTTGACATTAACAATGCTAACTCTTCTGGTATAATATGATTTTGATTGGGTTTGTTCCCTTTCAGCACTTCTTATTTTGTTTTGAAGTAAAGATGAATAAAGTATGTTAGAAATGTGCATAAAATTATAATTTATGCGTTTTTGAACTTTTTTTGCAATCTTCAGCTTTTGAAGATGGTTTTCAAAGGACAATTCTAATTTCCTTGCAGCCTACTTGGTTGGCATTGCCCAATTGCTTTCATGCTACTCTTATAGATTTTGATTATTAAAAATGTAAAGTTACTTTTTTAGAATTATCCAAGTTTTCAGACCATTTGGTAATTTATAGAAATCAAGTTATTTGGATGTTAGTTCAATATGCACTTAACTTCCACTATATAATACTGTTAATTTTTTTCTTTGCTTTTGTAGGCTATTTATCAACTTTTTTGAAGAAAATATTATTTTTGTGGCTATTTTTAGCCAGGTTCTCTAGCCATTTTATTAACAATTTCCAGTTGATGGTTCTTCTTTCTATGTTCTGTTATTGTATGTTGTGATACATTTTTGAGCAGGGAACTTTTCTTCCTTTGGTTGTACCACCTAATTTTTCGCAAACTGTTTTATGGTCAACTTGGCTGGTTGTTCTTTGTTCCCTCAAGGTAAAATCTGCTGAGCTTTTGCTATAAACATTTTTTAGCTCTAAAAGTGATTGTTTTATTTAACGTGGATTCAGTTTTATTTATTGTAAGCAGATGCTTCAATCCCTTGCTAAAGATCGGCTTGAGCGGCTAAATGCATCACCTACCACCACACCCATCAAATATTTCCGTGTATTTTCTGCTTTATTACTTGTGCTTGCTGCTGATATGTTTTGGTATGTATCATAGCTTGGAATGCATCTTCATTGATCTATTTATGTTAGCAGACTCCTTTAAGTATAAATCAGTTTCTATTACCCTAGGTTGTTGTTAAAATAGTCTCATAGATCACTAGGATTTGCTATTCTCAAATATATTGCAACTTTTCTGACGCTATTTGCATCACTGAATATTTCTCTGTTAATCATTAAATGTTTTATGGCAGAAATTAAACTATAGTTATGGTTCCTAAAGTGGTTCTGCTCTTAATTATTAAGTTTGTGTATTTCATATGGTCATAAAAATCTGCTGATGTTGATACTGATTCTGCATTCTTTTCAATAAATAGTAACTTGATTAATATAGTGGGTGTAAACCTGTGCTAAATGCCTGAGAAGATTTGCAAAGGGAGGGTATGTTGAAGAAAATAAGTGTAATTTTCTGATGATACAAGTACTGAAATATCTTTTGCTTATTCCATTATCATTCAACAAACATTACACAACATGAGGTGCGTTGAAGCTACACATTAAATATTTTAAAGTAAGAAACAAAAGAACCATAGAAAGGAAAGGTGGAGAGCTTTAATAATCCTATTGTTTGTAGTGATATTTTATATCACGATCTTATAACATACCAGAGATCATGATTGTGATTTGTATGATTATTCCAAAAGCTTCTATTATACTCAATAAAATAGTTGAAAAGATTCAACCATGGTGCTGTTCAAGTTGTCATTGATGCTTGTGATCATCAGGAAATTGACTTATACTGTGCCTTTATTTGGAGAAATTGGATAATAAAAAACATTACAAGGCATTTCCCAAAATAAATGACAATTTAGTGACCCTTGGTAGCTTAAGAATATTATGGGCAATGGGAAAACATGGTAGCTTTGGACTGCTAGCTTAAGGTGGGGGCCTTATCAGGTGAGGGCAATTAAATGATTAAAGGCTTTATTACCACATTTTTTAGTTTTTGCTCCTGTTTGTTAATTGCATTTCTTTATCTTTTAATTTTGGTTTAATATGGTAGTATTAGAGGGAAGTGCTAGCCTTTTGTATTGATTTTATTATTTCTGTGCATTGATCTTTCTTCTTCTGAAAGAAGTGCACTCAATAGCTGAGAATATTTCAACCCTCTGAATGTAGAAATGTCCATTTGCCAGGTGGTTTGGCTCGTTGATTTGTTGTGGAAACCCAGTTTCTTTACTTAGGGTGCGTTTGGGGCAGCTTGTGCTTTTCAGGATAAACAACTTATCCTGAAATGCAGCCTGCGGGTCAATCACATGGTTCAACCCGCGGCCTGTGTTTAGAGTAAAAATGGAACCGTGTTTTCGAAAAAACGGGCAAAACGCACGATCTAAATAGTACTGCAGTGTTTTTAAAAACGCCCCCGCACTTATAAGCTTCCCCAAACGAGCCCTTAGACATCTTACCTTTAACTTAGAAAATGCAGCTTTGATACGATCTTTTGATTCTCCTCGTTCTCTTCTTTTTCTGCTTCTTGTATGTTTTGCTCGAAGTAATGTTCTTTTTTTAGTGATTCTCATAACTATATGAAACATGAATCAAAGATTCCTGTTGATTTAGTCTTTCTCTTTTAATTAATTTTCTAGCATATAGACTTGGAGGATGAATTTGTATTAGTTAGAAACTTAGTTGTTGCTACAAAAATGGTAAATAATATGGTTGAGCTATCATTCTATTGAATGAATGAAACCTAAACATTAATGAAATGTTGAACTTGTAAGCGTATAGTGTTAGAATTCGTCAAGTTGCACTATGTACTATGTGTGCTATATGCTTGCTGAACTTTCTATGAGAACCGGAAAAGCCTCTTGAATTTATGATAAAAACTACATTTCATGCATCGATTGAAATTTTTGTTTACTCAATTTAATTTATAATGTGAGGTCTAGTTGCCATCAAACATCTTTATTCACTATTAACACCTTTTTTCAGCCTTAAAATGATTTTAGTTTGCGGATTTTGATATCAAATCATATGTAGTTTTTTATTTTTTTTAAATTTTTTGGTCACTTGTAATGATCAAGGAAGTATGTCTCACGGTGAGATTTGATCTTAAATAATTGGTTTGCTTGTGTGTTTAAAACCAGGGGTGTCACCAGGACCCAACATGAAAATCCAACTTGGACTCGACATGAAAAATCCGGATTTGGTTCAACACATAATTTTTGGGTGCGGTTTATGTCAATTTAAGTGTCTCAAAAAATTTGGATTGAGTTAGGATCAATCTAAAAATAACGATATATTTATTTTGATCCCGTTTAAATGAAAAAGTCTTAAAACTGTAATTTTTTAGTTATTGTTATTGAGTTGCGTCTAAATTGAATAATTGTGTTCTTTTCAGGTGGGGTCGATACTAGCCCTTCACAACTTAAATATTTTCTGTCAGGTTTGGTTTGAGTTTGGGTTTAATGTGGTCAGGTTCTAGTTGTGATTTTTGACTTGTATATTGAATTGGCTGGATTTGGGTTGATTATATTTATGTCACGCTATTTTTGGGTTGGATCTGAATACAACTTGTGAAACCGAATCAATTCCGCTATTTAAAACCCTGTTGATTGATGGTTACCCCCATTGGAAGATGCTATATTCTGTTTAGGCTTATGCTTTCAACATTTAAATGGGATAAAAAACTTTAGCATTGGAGCATGACCCAACACATTTGGCTGACCTATTATGATGCCAGAAATATTTTTCCTAATCTCGGATCAGTAAAGCAGTGTATATCCATGTATCATGTGGCTGCTGTGTTCAAATAAGCACAATAATTTGTTTTTTTTCTGTGTGTGTGTGTGTGTGTGTTTTGTTTTTTCTGATGAAAAATTTTCCATTAAATAATGTTTAGATTTTTATTGGAAAAACATGATTTGGATGTTATTGATTTTCAGGCTAAAGCTGTGCATGGTGGTATATACTTCTTTCAGATCCAGTTTGTTTTTGCTTCTGTTTTTTGAGCCTTTCAGTATAGCTTTTGAGACATTGCTGGTAATTACTTGTTCGTATCCTTCATCTCATGTATGAATGCCCAATTTTCTAATATTCTGCAGTTTCAATCATCTTATGCTATCTTGTTATGAAGTTGGATTTTTTTTTTCTGCCTTTATGTTTTTATGGCTTAATAATTGAGGCAAATGAGACAAAATGTAAGGACTTCTGCAACTCATAAGTTTATGAATTTGAAATGTGGAAAACATAGCAACCTAGACATTCCATGGGGAAAGGGCTTCAGAAAATTTTTACTGATGTCAAGGTTGATTAAGGAAATGGTATTTTAAAATAACTGTCTAGAAGTTATACAAGATTCAGCAAAAGGAACTTCAAAATAGTATTTTTTCATACTGGCAAGAAATTAGGAGAATTTCATATTTACTTTGTATTCTATATTTTGATCTTCATAAAGAAATTTGCGCCTTTAAATGTGATGAATAAAATATTAACAAAAAATGTGAGTGTTCTTGTTGGAAGAAGCATTAATTGTCAAATTATGGTTGTATGGCAATGCATTTAAAAAGCCACCAGTGCTCTAAATTCTATAAATCATACAAGGCTGGTAGAGAATATAGTTGAAAATAATGCAGTGCTTTACTGCCTTGTGTTTCAACTCTCTCTAATATTGATATTGTAAGTTGGTGTAAACGAGTCATGTCGAACTCAAGCAACCTCAGCTCGCTTGAGCTTGATTAAATAATTTAGTTTGAGCATAATTCTTTGAGTTCGAGCCTTACGACCCGGGCTTGTTTATTATATAAGAGAGAAAACAATATTAATTCAACATAGCGTTATGATAAAATGATAGATTGAATAAGCAACTAAGAGATAAATAATAATAAATCACTTGATATAAAATGTAAATCATCATTTTTTTTAATATTTATAATAATTTAAAGATGAAGTATTGAATTTTTAATATAATTTGAGTATATTTTATATTAATTGTTTTTTAAACAAGTCACTCACAAGCAAATGAGTCGTGTTGGGGTTAGCTTGAGCTTGGCGTTTTAGCTTTTCGACCTTAGTTCACGAGCCACTTATTGAGCCGAGCCTGGGCCAACTCTTGAGAGTTGGGTTGGCTCAGTTACACCCCTAACGTTGTTATGCTATTTTTTATTTTTTGCGAATTGTTGTTGTTTTATGTTACTTTACCATGCTTGCTGATAACTTTCATAAATTTGGGATGTTCTATAGGCATGTAAATATAGAAGCAGAAAATAAAGTGTTTTTCCCCAAAAAAATATTTTGTAGGCTATCATGATACATGGATTTCACCTGATTGAGATATGGCATCGTCATTCAGTTGAAGATGGCAGCGACTGCTTGGAGTCACATGACTTTTATAAATCTGCAGCAGGTATATGTTTCTATTTTTTCATGCAACTTAGTTTGGTCCCATTGTTTCTGTGTTTCAAATGCTTAAAACGTGACTTCAGGTATGCTTTACATGTTCAACTAAACTTCAATTTTTTTACATATATGCCACCTTACATATGCATGAAAAGGTGTATTTCAATTTTGGAAAGTTAAAATAGTGGTATTTTTTAATGTGATATGACACATTTGGGTGATATAAATGTACTAATCAAAGTTTACGTGTTAGATATGTACATACATATGAATTGGGTGGCATGTATGTAAATGCCCCCAAATAGTTTTATTGGACAAGTAGCTATAATAAGCAATTGCATGCGGGAATCTTTTTTCAGAAACACAAGAATATGATTTACTATAACACAGTCCTGCGTGCTAGTCCAATTTCACTTATTTTATCAATAAGAACATAACAAGAGTAACCCTATGATTCCCAAAAAAGAATACACCGCCCAAGCTAAAATTCATCAAATAAAAAAAAAATTTATATTTTGTGATCAACTATGTGCTTTTAAATGAGATTTGAGGACATGCCAATAGAAGTCATACACAATAAATCCTATTTTATATTTGGTTTAAGTTATTAAAATTAACTTTGATAGATGGTCATTTTCTCCTTTCCGCTTTTGTTGTAACATTGAATTATAAGGTGTATCATAAGAAAGAGTACCGCTAAACTTGGGAGTGCTAGCTCTCACAATCCATGAGCCAATCAAGGTTGACTAAAAATGAAAGAAGGACGAGGAGTGGTTCACTCTATTTAATCTTTTCTGATTTTTTACCTGTAAAAGCACTTTAATTTACCTGAAGTAATTTTATTTTAAAATGTGCAACGAAGATCAAGTCAACAACTACTAGTTGAATTGAATAATTTCTGAAATAAATGACTGGAGAATAAATTATGGAAGCCATGACTGGAGCTTGGAAGATGAAACTCAATGGAGCGAGAAAGAATAGAATAATGGTGAGGAGTTCTTTTAAATTTTGTTTATAATTCATCATTTATGATCAAAATAACATTCATCCAATCCATATTTAAATATTTTCCCTAAATTTCAATTCAAACCTATTTATAGCTTACATTTAGATAATCTTAACATTCTATAATTAAATTCAAAATAAAGATAGTCTTCACTAGAGAGTACGAGATTGAAAATAGGATTACAAGATACTATTAGTTAGATGATCAACATTAAATATATTTCTATTATTATTTATTCTCATACTTGAGGGCATTTTTTCAAATTTCATGCCTTTGGTATTCACTTTACTTGCATATAATTATGTACTATTGTCATTAGTAAGACAATTTTACTCTGCTCTAACATAGGGTTAGAACAAGGTCTAACATTTAGCCTCATTATACACCCCCTCCCTTTCAGCTTTAGCACACATGTTATAATTGTTCCATGCTTGTTTTTTTTTTTTTGTTACCGCTTTTACTGGCTACCACATTCCACTTCTTGCTTGCTGGTACTGGCATCTTTTCATTCCTACTTTGTTTCTGCCAAAACCTGTTAGTGCTCTAGCATGCACATGCGCTTATACCTTCCCTCACATATACTTTATGCTACCGCCATTGCATCCCTTCCTTAGAATGTCTCATTTGCCTCTCTCTAATTACCTTGGGCATGCTCTTTCTCTCTTTCTTTCATCCCCATGATTTGAGTGTGTATTTGTTTCGCTGTCTTTCCTTACGTTGTCATAGCTTTCACCACTTTTTTTAAGTTGAAAACCTTTAATATTAGTATCGCCATGAAATTTAGTGGTACAAACTATTTCCTATGGTTATGGGCATTCCATTTTTGCTGTTTTTTCTCATGGAAACTTCAACTCCTGGTTACCTCTCTTATTTGCAATGGCACCATTAATATTTTTAAATGAAAAGTATTTGTGATACCATAATTAACCCAAACCACTATAGAAAAATCAAATATTATTACTGGAAAGCCGATCAGACTGTTACATCTCACACACTGAAAGGAAAATTGCAACCAACTAGACGAAAATGGAAATAACAACACACCCAACACATGACACGTGGCTTGGGTATCAAGGGTGGTGGAGATGGGTTGGTGCGATTTAAAAGGTGGTGGGATGGTGGGTGAGGTGGTCGACAAACAGAAAACAACAAAAATGATGATTTCTTGGATTTCCGACTGCAACCACAACCGATTCGACGTAGCGCGGCTATCCGGGATTAGGACTGCAAGGGTGGCTGGGTATGGGTGCAGATTCTGGCAGTGGGCAGCAAGTGAAAGAGTTTGCAGGCTGCGACAATGAAGGAGATAGGAGACAGATAGGAGACAGGAGGACTTTATTCATTCTATCTATTCCAAGAAAATAATCTCCTTTATTTGAACTTTATGTTCTATAATGATTTTTTTCCCCTCTATGATTAGCCTTCAGGAATACTATAATATCTTATGGGAAAAATTAGATGAACTTCTCCAAAATATATGATTAGATTGTCTGGAAAAAGTAGATTGAGAATTGTTGCAAGTCTCTCTCTAGGCTTTGTCTTTTTATCTAACATAGTCAAATATGGAATATGGTCAACTTTATTATTCCAAATATTGCTAATGTTTTTCCTAGTCCATTGGGTCGCTAATCTCACGCCTCCTTCATTGCCAATTTCTTACTACTTTGTCTTTACTATGATGATTTTAATTGGCAAGATTGTCATGGTCATGGAGGAAGAGCCTTTTATTTCCTTCCTCTTACTTGTGACCGTTCTAATCATCGCTTAGAATGGAGTTAGACCATGCTCGTGGATATCTCAATTATTCAACATGTTGTAGCTCCCCTTTGAAAACCGTTGATGCTTCAACCTTGAAAACCTATTTAGATTAATCAATTCATCTTTAGACGATTATGACATTGTTATTCAACACCCCTAGACATTTGTGTCTATTTCTTTCGTCATTTCCTCTTCTGATTTTGTTTTGATTGCTTTTATTGTTACATCCTATATTTTAAACTTTGGTGCCTCTTCAGATGTTATAAATAATCACCACTTATTTTCCTCTTTTTGATGTCCTTACTCCCTCTTGTTTTTATTCATAATGGTTTTGTTTTTCTTTTTCTAGCAAATGTTTTGTGTTTTTTTAAGGCCTTTTCTCTCTAGATGTGTTATATGTTTCCAAAATTCTTAGAAATTCATTTACATTTCATTGTCTCACACTCACAACTGCTCTTTAGTTTTATTTAGTTCTTATTATGTGTTCTAAAATCTCAGCCTGGGAAATATTATTGGATTTGTTGAATTTGATGGAGTCTACTAATTAATCCTCAGATTCTCACGTGCTGTGTCTTTCATTGTCACTCCATATTAGTGGCATTATCATTTGGTGGCCCTCCACCACAATGAATTTCCCGCTTTTCCCTCCTTAAGTTTTAATGTAATGGTTGTAGGATTGATAAATGTCATCAGGTGTCATTTTCATTTTTTATACAATCCAAGTAGTGTTTTTTTTTTTGATTTATTTCATTTAGATATTTTGGGTCCGAACTCTATCCTCACAAATCTAGGTTTTATTTATTTTTTATTTGGTTTTCTTAATGATCATTCTTCTTATACTTGAATATATTTACTTAAGTGTTGATTTGACATTTTATCTCTGTTACATATTCTATCAAGAAACTATATTATAATTTTTGTTATGATTTAAGATTTTTCCTACTGATATTGCATTGATGATTTTTGCAAGTTCAATTTTTATTATTATATGCTAATAGTGAAATCATACATCATAGATCTTGTCTTTATACATCTCAATAGTATGGGATTGTTGATTGTAAGCGTTACCATTTACTTCACTTAGCACAGACATTGATGTTCCATGTCATGTATGAGGTCATCTTGTGCTGATTATCTGCTATTTTGTTAATCGATTCCCTTCAAATATTCTTCGTAATGTCATCCCCTTTTTGGCCTGTATTTTGGCAATTTTCTTTTGTGTTACCCTTAAAATTTTTCTTTCTTATTTCTCCATTCCTTTTGGTCTATGAATAAACATTTTTCTTGAATTATTTGCTGCATCTTTCTTGGTCACTCTTGTTCCTAAAAAGGCTATTGTTGTTATAACTGTTTACTAGTGTTTAGATCTCCAATGATACAATCTTTATGAATTCACTCTCTATTTCAAGAATCATTCTTACTAAAGAGTTTAGCTGATCTAAAAACTTGGCCATTGAATTTGCCCACATTAAGATAATTTTTTTAGCTCGAAGGAAGTATGCAATTAAATTTAATAAAGAATTTAGTCCATTAGTTTGTAAATCTGTTAATATTCTTATCAGTACTTAAAAAATTATAAATATAGAGAAAATATTTTCAAGATAACTTTTCTTATTGACAGTTGATTATAAAATCAATCTTATCTAAGGTTATTAAAACGACTCGTTAAGTAGCCCGTGTTCGATTCGTTCACTCAGTAAATGAGCCGAACACAAATAATATTTTTGCACTCGATATATAAATGAGCCGAACATGAACAAAGCTTTGTTTGCTTCTTGTTCGGCTCGTTTTAGCTTGAAATAATTAAATTATATATATATATATATACATACATATATATATATATATAT
>NEWO01000036.1:670487-721167 GCA_003013225.1 Phalaenopsis aphrodite | reverse complement strand
ATATATAGATATATATGTATGTATATATATATATATTGATGAGTATTATTTTTAAATAATTTAATTAACTACAAGGCTATAAAGATTTATAATCAATTAAAATTATTAATTAAGAAACAGAATAAAAATATATTATATTCTATTTTAATATAAATAATAAGATTTAAATCTCGCTTCTACTCTTAACATTCTATGACAGCGTGACTAGGGCCCTCAAAATGGCTTATTGTTTGCGAACAACTCATGTCTGACTCACAAAGCAAACGAGCCAAACATGATCAAATTTTTTGCGCTCGATATATAAACGAGCCGAATACAAATAGTGGTATATTTTAACGAGCCGAACACGACCTGAATCTGGGCTTGCTCAAGCTTGGGTCGTTTTCACCCCTAATCCTACTATCACTAGACTAGTTGTCTTCTTTGTTGTTGTCGCCGTCGTTGTTGTTGTTGTTGCTGTAAGTCAATAAATGCTAACTCCTAAACAAGACTATTGAAGAACTATTCTTCATATTCTTAGATACATCAAGATGTTACTAAGAAAAATGACTTCTATATTGAAAGAATGTGCATTTGATGTGGGCTTTGTCTTTATTGTTGACCATGCTGGATCCCTTGATTATAGCAGGTCTACATCTAGGTATTCTATCTTTGTAAAAGACAATTTGGTTTTACGAAAGAATAAAAATTAAACAATTATGATCTGAAGCAAGAAGTTATTAAGAAAAATGACTTCCGTATTGAAAGATGTGCATTTGAATGTGAGCTCGTTCTTTAATGTTGACTATATTGGATCCCTTGATTTTATCAGTTCTACATTGGGTATTCTATGTTTGTAGAAGACAGTTTGGTTTTATGAAAGAACAAGAAATAAAAAATTACGGTCAGATGAAGCATTGGGACAGAATATACAATCTTGAAATATGGTGTGAAATGATGTGGGTTAAGACTCTTCTGGAAGAACTTAAGTTTTCAATTATTCAACTTATATGTTTAAATTTTGACAATCGTTTGGCTATCTACATCGCTCATAATCTTATGCTTCATGAAAGATCAAAACACATTGATGTTGATTGCTAGGAAGATTGTTATTTATGTTCCCAACTTTAGAACAATTACAAATTATTTAACCAAGGTATTGGGTACACCTTAATTTTCAATTAATGTAAAACTTTAAAGCTAATCGGTTTATATACTACAATTTGAGTGAAAATATTAGAAAATAAAAGATTATAAAATGTATTGTAAGAAAGTACTAATTAGTTATGTTGTCATACATATATGCTTTTATTTGTGTTATGAACCTCGTAATTGAAAATCTTCTTTTATTTATCATCTACCTTTTGTATTCACACTATTTATCTATCTATAATGCACTGTTTTAATCAATAAAATGTAATAAATTTTACCTAATTTAACAATTATAACGATTAAATACCATAAATCTTAAGGGGCCATTTGATTGGATGTATTTACAGTATACTACATTTAGAATTCAATGGTTTCAAAAATATTTCTGTTTGATTTGAGGAATTTTGAATGCAGTGTAATATTCAATGGAACTTGAAATTCATCATGCGGTTCATTTTTGGTGTATTTCAAATTTGTTTGGTTTGGCCAAGTTTCAAATATATCAAAAGCCACGATCATTACAGTCACCCATATAGGGCCCCCACGGGTGTTCAATGCCGCCAATCATTGGTAACACCTCTAGACCACTATCACTAGTGCCAACCACCAATCGCTTTCCATCAGTCGTCAGTCACCATTGCTCTTTGTAGTCGTTGTCCACGTCTAGGTTTAACATCGATTTCATTTCACCTTAAGTTAAACACAAGATAATCTTCTAGATTTATTTTTCATTTAACCAAATAACTTTAGAATATATAAAATATATTATATTTCGATCAGCTACATTATTTTTTAAGCCAAACAAAAAGCCCTAAAATAAAATTTATAAAATTATGATGCTTTATATTGCATGAATTTGATAGAACTCTTTTCTTAAGTAGTCATGTGCAAAATCTTTGGAGGAATTCTGATTAATGGTGGAAGAGGTGCTAGAATTGGCTAATAAATATATATTGTTTCATTATGTGCAGTATAAATATAAATAAGATATGGAGATTTAGATTCAAAAACATTTAAACATCTTACATCCTTATTTGATTAGTATCACAAAGGAGGACCGTGTAGTCAAATATTTATTTTTGTAATGGTAAAATGAATTCTGCATATATCTTTTGAGGGAAAGCATGCAATACTCTTGAACATGTATATTTATTGATATGTCCTACAAAAAAACCAGAATTTATGGGTACTCTTGAACATGCAATATCTTCTATTAATGTAACATTAATAGAAGATATCTCGATTTATCTATAGGGCCAGATATGATCTCTTGGAATGGAAATTTTAGTTGAAAGTTTCTAGATTTTTTAGTCAATTTTAAATCAACTTGATAAATTTTGAGTTGAACTAGTTGTTGTCTCAACTTAAGCTTTCTTCAAGTTAATTTAAAGCTTAATATAGATTGCTTAAAATTTGATTTGAGTTTTTTTGAATATTATATAATAATATATGTTTTATTTCATATTATTGCAATGAACCAATATTTCTTACATGGCCAACCTATGTGATTATATGCCTGATAGTACGAAAGATCTGGATTTTATCCATCTTGCTCACCTTTTTTTTAGATTTAAAAATTTTTGCCGCCTTTTAAACGTTGGAAAACACGTTAATTCAATGGCGGTGAATGAGTTTTTCTAGCTTTTAGAGGGAATGCATGGACATATGTTGTCTTCCTAATGCTTTACTTTCTATTTTAACTATGTTATTTTGAGTCATAAGGCAATTATAGATAAGATTGTGCCATCATCATTATATTTTCTTGATTTGGCGTCTTCTCATCTGTAGAGATTTGAGAAGATCCATTTCTTCTCTTCTCTCTCTCTCTTTCTCGTGTGGGCCAACTGACCTCCTCCAAATCTTGGAGGATTTGATTGGGGCAACTTAGGAAACCTTTGATTAGTTTATTCCATTTTGATTTTGTGTTATTCAATTTTTTAATTTCAGGATTATTTTCTTTCCTCATTTAGGTTAAATATATTTGATAAGTTTGTAAATAAAGAGGAATTGGTTTTCTTATATATATATATATATATATATATATATATATATATATATATATATATATATATATATGCACCCAATTTGTGAATAATGGATTAAGAAATTTTCCTCCCAAAGTAACATATTAGAGACATAGAATGCTATCCTAACAGTCGTACCTCCTTCCAGAGCCGCTGAAACTCCTCAACACTGGAACTCCTTCCTGCTGGGGTTAGAAATCTTTCCAGTGGTCGACTCCCTTCCTCCCGGAGTTGTAATTCTTTCCTGCCATAGCCAAACAACCTTCCAACACGATCTCTTCCTACCAGGGTCAAAATCCCTTCTTGCTAGTGCCAGTCCTTCTTCCAGCACCAGAACTTCTTCCAACACCAGACCTCCTCTGCAGGGTAATCAAAACTTCTTCAGCCCGATTTTGTCCCTATAGGCCCTTAAGTTTTTCCGTGCAGTAGAAGGTCTCCTTGATGTAGGTTTCTCTACCGCCAAATTCTCCCTGCAACATGATATCCTTTTGCTGCAGGCTTTTCTCCTTCGGTAGAAACATCCTTTAGCAGAAGCAACAGAAGCTGTGACAACTAGCAGAAATAGAAGCAACAATGACAACAAGTAGGTACAATTCAGACCAACAACTAGAAGCAACCCTAAATATGCTTAGGGAGAATGATAAAGTATAGGATGAAGACGACAAGTTCTACTCCAGAGGCGAATCCCGAGTTAGAGACCAAGGATTCTATCCAGACAACTCGTAAACTCTCTAACTTTATCACAAATCATAAACTCAATGATTATAACTATCTTTCATGCCCCAATTCATGTTTATGTGCATTTGTGGTAAAGGAAAAAATGAACATCTCACGGGAAAGGGCACGGTTTCTGAGATCACTGACCTCAACCATCGCACGTTGAAGAATTGAAACCATATGTTTATGTCATGTTTAGTCAACTCAATGACAACTAAAGTGGGAGAGAATTTTTTGCTATATGCAAAATTGCCAAAGAAATTTGGGAGTGAGAACATTATAGAGTTGTTTGGGATCGAATCCAAACTTCCTGATCATCTTCAAGGAGAGTTAAGTGTCACCTAATAATTCAACACTGATAAAGTAATTAGTTATAATTGGATATGTTTAAGACACGTGATGAAAATGTCCACATGAGGCCTTGAAGTTTAAATCTATCACCAAGAAGAAGATAACCATTAAATTTCTAGTAGGACTAGCTAATGAATTAGATGAGATGATCACCATTAAATTTCTAGTTGGACTAGCTCATGAATTAGATGAGAGAGAGGATCATAAGAATAAAGCCTCTTTCATCCCCTTGTGAAGCCATTATTGAGTTCAAGGGAGAAGAGAGTAGGAAGAAGCTGATGTTGATCGTAAATGGGGGTTCACCAAGTATTTAACATTCTACTAAACGTTCAGCCTTGTACACCCATAACTCATCCAATGACTCAAAACAGAAGGACCATCCCACATGTGATTATTGCAAGAAAATTGGGTATATCAAAGATAAATGTTGGAACTTTCATGGAAAGCTTGCTGACTGGAAATATGGACGGGAAATGAAAGATCAAGAGAAAAAAGCTAATGTTGCTACCACATCCGAAGGATCAGTTGAACTATGTACCAAGGAACATCTTCAAGTACTGAAGAAACTCCATGGAAGCAATTCAAAGCAACCCACAATCCTCGTGACACATCAAGGTATTATATGATTCTCCCATCTTGTTAGTAATGGGAGCTTCATAAATTGGATCATAAATTTAGGAGCCTTGAACATATGATTGGAGATATCAATGCTCTAGTACACTATCAAGAGGTTCTACATCAAGATCAGTAAAACTTTTAGATGGATCACATTCAAATATTGCTGGGAAAGAATATGTGAATTTATTTCAGGATATTACTCTTTCATCCATTTTATATATTCTACAATTGAATTGCAATTTGATTCCAACCAGTAAGTTTATTCATAATATGAAATATATTGATACCAGAACTAGTAGGGGAAACAATAGAAACACTTAACATTAAAATAAGATTACATCATGACTCAAATGGAAATAATAGTGCAAGACATAAAACGACACAAACAAACACTTCTAAATGTATTCCAACGGGTGGTGGAGGCCGGTTAGAGGGATAGGAATGATTAGGGACAGCAGGTTGGAAAAGGTTGTAGGTGATTGATAGCAGTAGTGAGGTTGTTGGAAGGAGCTTGAAAGGAGCTAGGAATGCGGGTCAGTAGTAATAACTTATGGGAAGGGGAAAAGGCGGGTGTCAGGTGTAAGGTGTCAGGTGTCGAGGTGACGGAGGGAGAGTTTGCCGGATGAGAGTTTGGATGAAAATATTTGTGAAGGGTAAAATGGAGGATATAATCACCACCTTGGAGAGGATACAATCGAAGCACCACCACCTTCTCAAGACTCCACATAGGAGATCTGAAACTAAACACACCAAGAACTGACTGCCACATACTCAAGGACAATAATTTAAAGGCTCAAAAGAAACTTCTACACAAATGGAGAGAGCGGGAATGCAAGAAAAATCCAAAAAATCCAAAATTCCACTGTTGGATCCCATCTTGATCGCGCAGATTCGTACCCTTATCCCTGCTCCCGCACGTGTTCTCCTGCTATCGCAATTTCGCGCAGGATCGCGATCTCGCTGTTCAACAAGGCTTCGGAAGTTCGCGGGCCTTTTTCTTGCGAAAATGAAGTGTCCGTATTGGGCTCTTTTGGCGCCCAATGCCTTACAAACTCTTGTTAATTTTGAGATGGTAGAATAGAGAAGATGATTGACAGCGCTGAAATGTATTAAGATATATATCTGCTCATGAAAAATCTTTGTACAAGCACAACTAATCCCACCTTCATATGACTCAAATTTCTGAGCTTGTTTAGTCCATGTCTTTAAAAAAATAGATCATGTTGTGATATTGTCATCTGAGTCATCCTAATTTCAATTATGTTGATGAGTTGTATCCACTTTTTTTATCCATAAAAAAATCTTGTTTTTATCAATGTGAGATTTTTCAAATTGCAAAACATACTAGAAATAGTTATCTCAAGACAACATAAACTTACATCTTTTTTGTGTTATCCACTATGATATTTGAGGACTTTAAAAGGTGAAAATTCTAGTGGGGCTTGATGGTTTGTCTCATTTATTGATGATCATGCTAGAACTACTCAAGAATTCCCAATGAAAGAAAATTCTAAAACAACCAGAATCTTCCAAACTTTTCGTGACATGATTCAAACTTATTTCTAATACAACATTCAAATTCTTAAAACTGATAATACAAAAGAATCTTTCCTCCATACTTAGGTCGTACCTTTCGAAAGATGAAATCTTCATATGACTTCATGTATTGATACCTTACAATAAAATAGGATCAGAGAGAAATAACATGCATTTATTTGAATTATTCCATTTAATTATGATTTCCTATCAAGTTCTAAAATATTTTCTTGGCGGAATCAGTTCTTACTGCAACATATTTTATCAATCGAATGTCTAGTCGGCTACTTAACTTCAAAATACTATTTCATATTTTGATGTTTACCTATATATCTATACATGAGAGTTTTCTCTCCTACTATCTTACTTAAAATCTTTGGATGTGTATTCGTTGGTTATATCCATTCCCCAACTCGCACCAAACTTGATCCTAACTCTATCAAGTATATTTTTCTTGGGTATACATCGAACAAAGTGATTTAAGTGTTATTCTCTTATTACTAGAAAATACTACAACTCAATGGATCTCACATTTCTTGAAAATCAATCATATTATTTAAAATTTGTAGTTGACCTAACTTAGTGGGATAAAGACTTATTGTTGCTGTATCTAAAATCTGATGTTCAAGAGGAGAGTGCAAATGAACATCATCTTTAGGATGTATTTGATGACACCTATACGACAAACCCATCTTCTCCTCTTCCGTCCGACTCTCCTACTCTTATTAAGGACATCTAACCAGCCCAACTTGAACTCCACAACAAAAAGCTACGTGTGTACATTAGGAGGTAGAAAAATCTTGAGCAGGTGAAATATAACTTGTAAAGACAGAACTCCAACTGAAATCCAAGTTCACATTTTCCTGAAATTTTGGGTGCAGAGTCTATTACTCATGAGTTATCCTCTTCCTCTTCTGATGCTGATGACAAGGAAAGCTGCATTAGATATCCAATTTAAGAGTATGTTGCTTATGGGAAGCTATCCCCTTCCTACAAATATATTATTTTTAGCCTTAATAGTATACAGATTCCTAAATTCATTCAAGGTACTTTTGAAAAATCTAAAATGAAGGGAAACATTGAAGAAGAGATTCAAGCACGAAAGCAGAATGACATATGGATTCTTACTAAATTTTTACATGCTAAAAAGCTCATCATATGTAAATGAATTTTCAGCATCAAATACATGGCTGATGTGGGGTATTGAGATATTCAAAGCCATATTTGTTGCAATATCTTTCACTTAAGCTTACGCGATCGAATATCAAGAGACCTTCAGACCTGTTGTCAAACTTAACACTATCAAAGTTTTCATTTCAGTAGCAGTTAATAAAAAATGAGGACTGCATCGACTTGACTTAAAAAATGTCTACCTGAAAGGGGATCTGGACTTGAGAATGATTTCAACAAAAACCTTGTGTACAAACTCAGAAAGTTTCTATGGGCATAAGTAATCACTAAGTGCGTGGTTTGAAAGGTTTGCTAAAACTTTAAGATCTAATGAGCATTCTCAAATTGTAGCTAATCATACTTTCTGTAAAACACACGTAGGGAGATAAGATTGTTGCATTGATACTATGTGTGGATGATATGATTCTTACTTGTGATGATGAAAAAGCGATTCTCAAGATCAAATAAATGCTTGCCACGGAGTTTGAAACCAAGCTCCCATGAACATGAGATATTTTTTGGGTATGGAGGTAGCAAGGTCGAAGAAAGATATCATTATATCGCAGAGAAAATATATCCTAGATATATTGAAGGAGATAGGGATGATTGGATGCAAGTTTACTGGTACTCCAATAGATCCCAACCAGAAGTTAAAGAGCGGAGAAGAAAGTGTCTCTTTGGATACGGGAAGATATCAAATATAAGTAGGAAAACTCATCTATTTATCACATACAAGACCAGATATTGCATACTTCATCAGTATTGTCAGCCAACATATGATAGCCCGAATGAAAAGTATTTGGAGTCGGTGTACAAAATTCTGAGGTTTCTCAAGAAGACTCATGATTATGAGTTATTTTTTGAGAAAATTAGGAACTGAAAGGTAAAAGTCTACATTGATGCTAGTTGAGCAGGAGAAAACACTGACAAAAAGTCTACCACATGTTACTTTTGCTGTATATGGGGAATTCAGGTGACATGCAGAAGTAAGAAGCAATCAGTTGTTTCTAGAAGCAATGCGGAATGAGGGTATAGTGCCCTTGCCTTAGGAATTTGTGAAGGGATCTGGATTCATAAATTATTAAGAGAATTAGGATATAACTCCAATAGATATATACAAATATTTTGTGATAGTCAAACAACTATGAGTATTGCCAAGAATTCTGTGCATCATGACAATACCAAGCATATTGAAATTGATAGACACTTCATCTCTGAAAATGTTAGTGGGGAAATTATACAACTATGCTATATCTTGACACACCAAATTGTTGATGTTTTCACCAAATCTCTCCCTTTTAGCCCCTTCTCAAAATTCAATTCCAAGTTTGTTCTCTACAACATCTACAACCCAACTTCAGGGGGTGTGGAACTCAAATAAAATCCGGTTCTTTTCCTCTTTCTCTCTCTCATGTGAGCTAGCCAGCCACCTCCAATTATTGGACGATTTGATTGGAACAACTTATAATATTTTTGATTAGTTTATTCCCTTCCTATCTTATATTATTCTATTTTTATTTCAGGATAATTTTCTTTAATAGTTTAGGTTAAATATATTTGGTAAGCTTGTAAATAAGGAGGTATTGCTTTCCCCATTTGTATGTACCCTATTATGAATAAAGGATTAAACAATTTACTCCCCAAGTAAATTCTACATCATCTTTCCTCATAGCCTACACCTCCTTCAATCTAGAAGCCAACCTCATGTATCATGCAACTATTTTTCACCTCCACTAACAATTCAACCAAACCCCTTTAGTTAAAGCCTTAACCCTTACATACCCTTTTTTGCCTACCATGTGGTCCATGCACAGGAGAACTGGAGTTTAATCTGAACCTTTAAGATCACCATTAATTATATATCCTGTGGACCTTTAACATCTATTAGGAAGCAACCATTTATGGTTTCTGAATAGGTCTTATCATGAAGTTAATTCCTTTTTAGCTCTTTAAGCTTTTTGAGCATATCACGAGGGGAAAGCTGCCATAAGGAGAAGCACAACCATCCTCGTCTCTTTAGTAGATGAAATTCTGCCAAGAGTAGTGGTCATTGAGAAATGCTACAAAAAGCACCTCTATCTCTATTTTGAATGTTAGAATTCCAAAACATTTGACAAAATTTTGTCAAGTTGTATTTCTCCTAATGCTCTTTTTTAAAACTTTTATTTGATTTTATTGGTGTTATTAGCAGATTAATGTTTTTTTTGTTGATTTTCATTTTGTAATTAAATTCTAAAATTAATTTAAAAATTATGTTTGTTAATGATCTATGGATATAGTATAGTAATTCTCATATTATTTGGTGTTGAATTTAAGAAGTATGATTTTATGTGTAGTTGGGGGCGTAAATGAGTCGAGTTGAGCTTGAGCTTCTCTCAGTTTGAGCTTGAGCTTGATTAATTTTATCGAGTTCGAGCTTGAGGTTAAGTCTACAAATTCAAGACGGTTCACAAACATTTTGTTTATTACAAAAGAGAGAAAAGAATATTAATATAAGGTAGTGTTATAATAAAATGATAAATAAAATGAACAATTAGGAGAGAAATATTAAGAAATCACTTAATAAAAAATAACAAATATTATTTTTTAAAATGTTTTTATTACTTGAAATATAAATACTTCAAATTTAATATATTTTGAGTATATTTTATATTAATATTTTTTAACCAAGTCAGTTCACTGGCTAACGAGTCTATTCGAGGCTAGTTTGAGCTTTAGCTTGTTAGCTCATTAAGCTTAGTTCACAAGCCACATATCAAGCCGAGCTCGATATGTGTAGTCATGAGGCATGCACTATAACTCTTTGTGTTAATTGCTTCATCTAGTACTTAGAAACAATAAATCGGCTATTTTATTAGGATATATTTTTGATACCACTTAAATTAATATGTCATTGAGGCCTATATCGACCAGGAGCAAATTTTTCACTCATTTTAAAAAATGTTTATTATAATATTTGAGCTTAGATACTTGTGAGCTTGCTGAATTTGTCAATAAATTCATACAATTGAATCCAAATAGAGTAAGAAGGATTTTAACAGATCAAAGTTATATGTTGATTTTGATTTTGTATTTAATTCTAAATAAACTTTGAAATTATGTTTGTTAATGATTTATGATTATCCATTAGTAATTCTCATATTAATTTGGCGTTGATTTTAAGAAGTATGATTTTTTGTGTGTTTATCAGTCGTGCACTATAATTATTTGTGTGTTAGCTTCATCTAGTACTTAGAAGCAATAATTCGACTATTTTCTTAGGATATACTTTTCTTGATACCTCTTAAAATAATATATATCATTGAGGCCTATATTGCTAGGAGCAAAATTTTCACTTATAACTAAAAACATTTATTATAATATTTTGAGCTTAGATACTTATGAGCTTGCTGAATTTGTTAATAAAATCATTCCATTGATTCCAAATAGAGTAAGAAGGATTTGGTAGCTCCATAGATGAGTTTAAATAGATGCATCTTAGGCCTATAATTTATGCATCTTACACAGCAAGATTTTGTTTGCCCTAAAGATGTTTTGGTAATAGATGAATAAATTTGTAACTAAGGTTGCGATTGATTATCAGAGTTTTGATTTTTTTTATCTTTTTTTCTTCTTTAGATTTCAGTAGTGGTGTGCTATGGAAAGGGAGGAGTAGACCGTATGGGTGGTTAGGGTTTATATACAGTATATTCAGAAAATTCAACACTAGGAAAAAAGAGGAATTTTATTTTTTAGTTTTTTGGAGGGCTCCTTTGATGATCACTTTTGTTGAAAGTCTTTGATTTGCTTGATTTATTATTGTTTCCAATCCCTTTGAATTCACACCGAGATAGAAGTTTTGTAATATTATTTTGCTTGGGATTCGTATCAGCGGCACAAAGGATCTTTAAGGTAATGCTAGAAAGAGAAATCATGTAAGGCTTGTGAAGTAGAGAGAACATCATGGAAGAACGAGCGGGAGATGGAGAGGGAGAGGGAGAGGGAGTGGGAGAGAGCTGCAGAATTTTCTCTGTCCATTCATAATTCATCATTGGTCATCAAAATTTACATCAATCCAACTTTTATTCATGAAATAGTGTTTAAAATTTTAATTGTGAACAATTTGAAAATTGATATCTAAATAAGTTCTAAAAATTCTATCAAGGTAAATGTAATCCTGAGAATTAAATACAATAAGAATGTAAGAAAATCGTAAGAATAGCCTAAATTATTGGATTCGTTTATATATTGTTTAAGATTATTTCTGAGGTATGTCTTGCCATGTACTGCTTATGCTTGTAGAAGGAAACTTGTAAAATATATTTTTTTAATCTCAAACTTAGCGTGGAATTGATTCCAAGGAAAAGGCTTTAGACATCAGAATTCTAACTTTACGTCAGCAACAGAACTCTCTTCTTTACTTCGCTCAAACCTATCAAAAATTCTCAAATAATCATTATCGTATTTATTACAGCCTTTTTTGCATTACGAGGATACCTTCAATACAAGCCACTATCCATACAAGCCTCTGAACTTAAATAATTTTTAAATTGATCCCCAGTTGCTGCCACTTTCAGCATTCTGGATGACTCCATCAATAAGTCAAGATTGAACTCATGGATAGATCACTGAGGAAGTAATTACTGAAGATGAAACTCATCGTTATGAAGGCACTAATAACTCTATCAACACCTCTTCTACTCATCACATGAGCTATTGTCTAGCGAAAAGCATATACTTAAAATCTTTGGATGTGTATTCGTTGGTTATATCCATTCCCCAGCTGCATCTTAAATGATGATGAGGTGCATCTTAAATAACTCAGTGTAGATAGTATTCAGCTGCATAAATAATTTAAGATGCACCTCATCATCATGTCAGCAAGATTAGCTATTGAGAAGTGTGTGCTCCTCTATTAGAACACGATTTTGGTCTTAATGCCTTGTCATTGACCCAATTGAAATGATTTTGCAATTAAACTTACTCATTTCAATAACATTTGGTTTATATAGAACCATACAACATTTACCAAAAAAACCCTAGTCTTATTCTATTTACAAATAGAACCCTACATTAGATACAAATCTCAACACTCCCCCTCAAGGTGGGCCAAAGATATTCACTAAGCCCATTTTGTCACATAATCTAGTTAACTTCACTGAGTTAAGCTCTTTAGTGAGGCTGCCAGTCACCTGCTCTCCAGTAGCTACATGACTTAGTTCCCACAATCCATTATTCAACTTCTTCTTGATGAAGAATCTATCAATCTCCACATGTTTAGTTCTATCTTGTTGCACCAGGTTGTTAGCAATGTTGATTGCCGACTTGTTGTCACACAACTTCATTTGAGTTCTCTGATCCACTTTGAGTTCAACCAACAAGGCTTTCAACCACATCATCTCAGCAACTCCTAATGACATGACCCTGCATTCTATCTCTATTGCTAATCTTGCTACAACTAATTGTTTCTTGCTCTTCCACGAGACCAAGTTGCCACCTACAAACATGTAGTATTGTGATGTGGATCCTCTGTCATCAACACAACTTCCTAGTTAGTATCACAAAAGCCCTTAATATCTACATGCCTATTCTTCCTGAATATCAACTCTTTTCTCGGTGCACTCTTCAGATACCTTAGAATTTGATACACTGCATCTATATGACCCTTCCTTGGATTATGCATGTAACAGCTCACCACACTTAATGCAAAAAAAATATCGTATCGAGTGTGACATAGATAGACCAGACAACCCACCAGCCTCTAGTATCTCTCATGATCAATTGATTCACCTACCTCTATAATAAGCTTGATTATCTTATCAATTGGAGAGTACAAGTTTGCACTTTTACATATCTGTCGCAGTGAGAAGATCCAATACATACTTTTTTGGGATAAGACCATCCCTTCAGGTCCATGGGTCACTTTAATCTCAAGAAAGTATCTGAGCTGTGCTAGATCCTTTACCTTAAATTGCTTCCCTAATCTTCTCTTCAATTGAACAATCTATGCCTCATCATAATTATTGATAATTATGCTATCCACATACACAACAAGTATGGTAGTGTGACCTTCATGTTGCCGAATGAATGTCGTCTGGTTTACATTGATCTGTTGGTATCACATGCCAACCATCTCCATTATAAACTTGTCAAATCAGGCTGGAGGAGACTGCTTCAAGCCATATAGTGACTTCTTGAGCCTACACTTCTTGCCCATTGTTTGGGATGTACTGAATCCTTGTGGTATCTCCATATATACCTCCTTTTGTGGCTCCCCATGATGAAAACATTCTTCTCACCCAGTTGGAGTCTCCATCCACTATTCACTACCAGAGAAGCCAGTGTCCTCACTCTGCTCTTCTTTGCTACTGGTGGAAATGTTTCATAGTAGTTAATGCCATACGTTTGATTGTACCCTGTTGCTCTTAGTCGTGCTTTGTACCTCTCCACATTCTCTTTTGGAGTTTGCTTTACCATGAAGATCCACTTGCATCCAACAGCTTTCTTCCCTACTGGTAGTGGTGCAATCTCTCATGTTCGGTTTTTATCAAGAACTTCAAGCTCTTCATGCATCGTCGCTTTCCACTTGGGATTCTCTTTAGAAATCTGCCAACATTTGAGTATGAAATAGAGTGTAATGATGCAATAAATGCTCCATTTAAAGGTGAATTGTTAGAAGAAGAAACAAAGTTTTCAATGTCAAGTTCCCACTCAAAACGATTAGGAGTATGTCCCGTATTGCCGCGGGAGATCCTCCTTAACTTTGGGGGGGTAGCATTAGATGGAGGAGGAATGATTTCACCTGGGAGTTTTGAATCAAAGGTGGATGGTGTAAGTGTAGCAAGAGTTGAGGAAGACCAAGACAAGGGACTTGTTGGCATTGCAAGATCTGTTCCCTCAATTTGCTTCTTCCTTCGCATATGCACCCTTAGCTCACCTTCAGTCTGAATTCCACCACCACCGGGGTTAATCTCCTCGATTTTCATCTCCTCTGTTAATTCATCCCACTTCACAGGGCATGGTATTTCTCCCACTTACACCACTCCATCACTACTACTAGTACACACTCTCTTGCCTCTTATCTTCAGTGGTTGTTGAGTCACCAAAGGGTAAATTCACCTCCAAAGAGTAGTATGATTCAAACTCTCTGAATGATACATCATACGTCACTACTCTTCCGAGTAGCAAAATGCCGCACAAACACACATTTCACAGTTCTGAGATTCAATTTCTCTTCAATTGACTATTTTTTTTTCACAAAGCATATACATCTAAATAACTTCAATGGAAGGATTCTACTATTATTGTCTTTCAACATCTGACAATGAGACTTCCAATCCAACACTTTCGAGGGTATTCTGTTGATCAATTGAGTTGCTATCAAAACTGTTTGCCCGCACAAGTGCTTTGAGACATTCATCGTGATCATGTTTTGAGCTACTTCTAGAAGATGTCTATTCTTCCTTTCTGCCATTTCGTTTTGTGTCGTTGTGTATGAATATGTTTGATAATGTATCCCTTCGGCTGACAAGTTTCCCTAAACATTTTGTTAGTATACTCTGTTCCATTATTAAACCCCAATACCATTGCTACAACTCTGTATTGAGTCTGAATCGCCTTGTGAAAGTCTTTAAAGCAGGCAAGAACTTCACTTTTATTTCTAATCAGCTATAACCAAATAACGCGAGCAAAACAATCAATGAAAGTCACAAAATGTCTATAACCATTCATCAAAGTTGTAGAACAAGATCTCCATACATCTGAATGCACAAAATAAAAAATATATGAACTCTTTTTAACATAACTAACATAAGAGATTCTGGTCTGCCAAACTTACAAGCATCACACACAAATTTTTATTTATTTGTCTTTTCATACAATGATGGTTACAAACAACTCAATAGGCCAAACGAAGAGTGTCCTATGCGCCTTTGATGTAGCAACAATACATCTTCCGCTCCAGCATTCTCAACCATGGATGTCAAGGTTGAGTCCATCCCTTCTCTGTCTAAGTACCAGAGTCCATTATGCCACGTGGCAGTCCCAAATTTTCGGCCAGTTCCATTCTCTTGAAAATTAATTTTGGAATATCAAATGAAACAACACATTTTAGTTAGTATAATAGAAGTAATGGATAAAAGGTTTACTAGAAAGTAAAGAGCATGCAAAATATCAGACAAATTCATAGAATTGGTACACCTCAGTGTACACATACCAATCACATGCTGTGTCATCCCATCAGCGGTCTAGATGCTTTCTAGAACTATTAGGTGGATATAGGAACAAAATTCACTAGCGACACCTGTTACATGCTGAGATGCACCAGAATCTACTATCCATTCTGGTGAACTTGGGGTGGATATAGAGGCAAGAATATGTATATCAAGAGGCAAGAATATGTATATCACGAGCACCTTTGGCTGAGTGAGCATAACTAGTAGTGTTTTACTTGGAGAACGATAAGGTGGATGCATTCTCAGTGACATCACATGCCGCTCTTTGCTTTCTCTTTAACATCTCCAAAAACTTACGATCCTCATCGATAAAGACCACCTTGTCTTTCCCTCGTTCTTTACTACCATTAGATTTGCTCGGTAGCCCCCTCTAGATGATCCACATCCACACTTCTCTCTCCTTGGGTGGCTTTGGACAGCCTTGCTCAGGTGTCCCCATTTCTCCACAGTTGTAGAACCTGTGGGTCACCCTCTGAATACTTGTCATACCTGAGCTCATTGCAGTCAATTCCTCGTCGTTCTTCCCCGTCTTCACAAATTTTTTCGCACGACCCTAGAGCCACAGATGTCTCACACCCCTTCTTTAACTCTTCTGACCGAAGCAGTCGTCGTTGTTCTCTTACGACACAATCCAACCAGCTTTGTCTGCTTCCCTCACACGACTCCGTCAATCGCACACCACACAAAATCGATTGCACATTTCTATTCACTATGACAGTTCAAGCTGTTCGCCACTCTCCTGCTGGAGTCGCACAGAAACACCGCACGAAGCCCCTTCTCCACTGCTTTCTCCTCACACTGATGGCTTAATGTTTTTGATTTTGCTTTGTCTTCGCTGTATCGAGCAGTAACCCTCATGCTCAAACAAAAGACGTTCGAACAGCTTGCTTCGCTGCATCCTCCTCACATTGAAGCCGCGTTGTTGTTTTCCCATTCGCTTCGTCTCTACAACATCGAGCCTCAACCTGCGATCCCATATTTGCCTTCTCAATGACTGTGTCGCGAGGGTTCTCTGCCGCGATCCTTTCTAGCGAGCCGGGATCCTCTCGTTGCCTTCCCAGAGCGAGTTGTGGTCACAGTTGCTTTGCGATCCCAACTCCCAACTCCCAGCTCGTTTGCGATCCCGCTTCGCTTTTCATTTGCAATCCCAGCTCACAACCGCAAGGATGATGTCAATCCTACTAATCATTGTTCGTCTGTCGTTCGCATTCCCAGCTAACAACTGAGAAGATGATCCCGATCCTACTGGTCGCGCGAGAAGACAACGCCGAAGAAGTCTAGGTCAAGCTAGAGGCGGTAGGTTAGGGCTCTGATACCAAGTAGGAATGATTTTGCAATTAAACTTCCTCATTTCATTAATATTTTGGCTTATATCGAGCCATGCAACATTTACAAATAGACCTCTAGACTTCTTTTATTTATAAATAGAATCCCACATTTGATACAGATATAAATAGTTATGGTTATGGTCTAATATTAGGACTAGTCTCTAATGTCATCATTTTTATCGAACATTAAACTAGTAATGCCATGACTTGGCTAGTTGGCTATGATAGGGAAAAACTTAAGACTTAGGTTGCTTTTTCAAATAATTCTGGGGTATATAACTCTGAAACACATCCATACGAAGCTGACATGAGAGATCGTCATATGTTGTTTTGTTGCATTCAGAGTGGAATTACTTCTTTTATTTCTTTCGTTTCAAGTTTGTAAACTGATTTTTTATGTGCTTTAAAAAATATTAGCTTCGGAAGCCGAATGGCTTAACTATAATTTTGTTCTGTTATAACCTTTTGATATTGTAAAAATGTAGTAAATTTTTGCTACGTTTTTTTATGTGTTTTTTTTTCCGTCATAATGCTATCGTGCAGAAAATATTGTCATTTCCTAAGTTTTAATTAATAGAAATTTCAGCTGCTATAATTTGTCAGGTAAAAACTTTTGCTGCAGGATCTTTGACAGAGTTGAAAGGACAACTTCTACGAAATTGTGGTTTTCTCTTAGACCTGATGGCTTTATTGATGGGAGTAGGTCATTACGTGATAATATGGTGGCTTCATGGCATGGCATTTCACCTTGTGGATGCAATTCTTTTCTTGAACCTGCGTGTAAATATTATAGTTTGATTTTTAAAATTATTTCATTTACTTGCCCCATTCTTTGACCGCATATATATAATACTTGGTTGGAATCGGTCTGATACTCCAAAGGGTAAAAAAATAAAAATAAGAAGGAATATCCTTTTGACTGTAAATTTCTATAAATAATTTAACAGGCTATTTTAAGTGCATTGGTTAAGCGGGTGAAAGGATTTATCAAGTTGAAGAAGGCATTAAATTCCTTAGACGGATCCCTTCCTGATGCTACAACTGAAGAGCTCTCTGAATTTAATGATGAGTGTGCAATTTGTAGAGTAAGTATTTCATCCATATATTTCCAGATTTATCTTATCGATTTCCTTCTGGATTAATTGATATGATAAATTGTAGGGACCAATGGCCAGGGCTAAAAAGCTACCCTGCAATCATCTCTTTCATCTTGCGTGCTTAAGATCCTGGTATGTTATGTTTCTTGTGCACGTTGCTTCTTGTTACACATCAAATATGATTTCTGAAACCCAAAAGCTTTTATTGTCCTCTGTTGTCTGTAGCTGAACTTTAAGCTAGGTTTAAATCATCCAGTTTACTATTTATCTGTGCTACTCTATTCATATTTTTTTCTTTAATGAACTGAAATGACTTGAGGAGAAGCCAGCAACACAAATGCATTCATCTGCAAGATATGATCATTTTTTTGTGTTAATTAAATTATATAATTATAATTTGTGGTCAGCCTATCTTGGTTTACAAACATTATTTTGCTGCTCGAGTTTAGCTGAGCCATAAATGATTCAATGGCTGTTTTTTGATATAAATAGGAGTGTCAATTTTTTTTTTTTGCATATGTTTTTTTGGCCAAAATTGCGTTGATTTTGCATTTCGAGCTCAGAAAATTAATACTGGTGTCAAAATCATCTGTGTAAAATGTGACCTGCTTGCTTAAATTGTGGCTGGCTTGGCTACTTCGTGGGATTGCCACTAGTTACCTCATCTTCACTTGAGTTAACTAGCTTTAGTGATGTAGGCCATGCTTGAATTTTAGTTGAATTTCATTGGTTTTTTTTTTAATTCATTTTTCTAATCCTTTATTTTAATTATAATGGAAATATGATCATTTGAGAGATTTAGTATGATATTTTCAGTTTTATTGTGTAGGATCTTCTTATATAACTAGAAATTAAAGGTCATAATAACCAGACTATAAGATTATAATTATTGAGTTATATGATACTTTTGTACAACAACTTCATTCTTTTATGCTGTGTCAGGTTCTTTCCTCTTTTTAACTCTTCAACTATTGAAGCTTTTCTCAATCTTTCCGTATCTCTTTACATGGGGTGGCATTAGAATCATCATTATTGATAATACTGATTAGTGTTATGTTGAGGAATGGTTTCAAGGAATCTATGGAATTTTATTATTTTCTAAATTATATGTGCATCTGGTTTTTTTGCTTTTAAAATGTTGAACACTATAATGGAAGCATTTTGTTCTCAATATTCTTCTCAAATTGTTAGAACAAAAAATCCTCAAACTTAAGTCAAAATTTTGCAAAACTCTCTATGCATTGGTTGGCCCCATGACGCGGGAGCAACCGGGAGGCATTTTTTTTTGCGACCATTGCTACAATGCTGCTACAGTGCGACAAACTCCCGCGAACGAGGGCATCTTGGACTGATCCAGGAGGGCATGTCGGCCGTTCTTTCACGTGGATTTCCCTCCTATTTAGAGCGGAGCCCACTCATCTTTACCCTAAGACTATTTATATGTTGTTTCTTGTGTTTAAGATTAGTTTTTGGCTCATACTTTTGTCAGGACAATCGTTGGTGTCAAGTGGTGCTCCGACTGTATCTCGCTCCCGAGGTGGTGATTTATCTTTCCTCCATTACACGCCACCACTCCACGTCCTTCCCTGCTACAGCTGCTCACAGGACGACAACCTTTGCTGTTTTTCACCGCAGTCTTCTCATTGCAGCCCTTCTTGCTCGCTGCCCCTACCTCGGACAGCCGCCCCTTGCTGTCATACAACACCCCCCCTTCTCTCCCGCTTTGGCCCTTCATTGTAGTCATCTGGAAAATAGTAAACTTGATGTTTTTCTGCTATCCTCTGGCTGTTCCAGCATTTTTTACCGTGCCTTGGCGCTCTGCTTGCCACCCCACTCGTTGTCCTTGCTATCCCAGCCCTCCACATCTCTGCCAGCCCCTCCTTTGGTTGTCCCAACTTCATACCCATTTTTGCCACCTACTTCGCTCCCCAATCACCTAGCCGACCTCCACCATCCATGGGTCGAGCCCTAGTGTGAGCCTGCGTCGTGTTTGTTATATTTTCCCTTTGAAATGTGTTTATTGTAACTGTCTATTTGCTTCCAGTAATAATATTTATTTTTCTAATATGGTTTGGGTTAACTTTGGTATCATTTGGCATCATAGGTACTCTAACCCTAGTTCTATCCTTGGATTTCTAGCATCCGTTATACCCCAAACCTATCTCCACATAAAACTTTTCTTTCTCACCCTACAACACCTTTACCTCCCTCCACCTACCAACTGAACCCAAAACTTTGCCATGTCGCTAAAGAGATAATCGTCGGAGGCCTGATCGAGGGGAAATGAGACGATGTCGTTAATGAGATTCATAAAGAGACATCCATGAGATTTTTAGAGAGGATATGGAGTGAGAAATATGCCAACTATAACAAAGGTTTGCCACTGTCGAGAGGAGGCAATCTGGATGGGTCACCGTTAGCCACAAGGGCGACTTGCTAGATTGAAGGAATGGAGTGAATCTCTTCCACATGCGAATCTTAGAGATAAAAAACCTCAACTTAGAAATTGTGACCTAAAATATCAGAGAAGTCAGAATTTTGACGTAAAGGTGGATTTGCCATATCACATGTATCTAGACGAGTTCATCGAGTAGCTCTAAATCCTAGAATATGTCTTTGAGTGTCATGACGTACCACCTGACGAAATGGTAAAACTAACTGCCAGCAAGCTAAAAGGTGCATTATTTTGGTGTCAAAATCTGAAGCACCTACAACAGTGTGAGGGAAAGACAAGATCATGACCTTGTCAAGATGAAATGAGAGCTGCAGTGTCAGCTCCTACTAGCTCATTACATACCAGATGGTTAAACCCCGGCTTCAAAAGTAGAGACACCACGTCACCGGTAGACCACCACATCTTACAGGCAAGATTCAATCCTAAGACCTTACATCCATAGTACATATAGGAGAACATCCAAGCTAACTCCGCTTGAGGAGACACCAGTTCACAGTGAAGAGCAGAGGGCACCAATCCACATTCCCAAATCTATCCTAGTCAGGAAGTGTTTTTGAGGGCTATGGATTTGGGCATATTTAAGCAAAATGCACAACCCAGGGGATGATATATTTCACTGAGCAGGGAGTGTTTGAAGAAATGGACAACAACACAGTCAACACACAAAGGAGGAAGATCAAATTCCAATGGACAAGGAAGAAAAGCACATTACTCTAGTTGAGGGCATAAGGGAGACTCCAATAGAATTTACACTGGTGGTCCAAGATGGTCTTAAGTCCTAGGAATCAACATCGAACACCCGACATGACAATCTCAGATAAGAAAAATTCAGACTTTTCAAATAGATAGACTCCTTCTCGAGTTGTACCTACTGAGGGAGGTCCAACATGTTAGAAATGAGAATCTTTTAATGTCATGTCGGGAAGATTACATGAAGTTATTTAGATGTTAAATTCAGTTCAGTAGTGTACCCACCATTAAATGTCTAGGCATGAAGGATGAGCCACAGCTTTGAAAATTGTCATAGGAGCTTAATGAGGAAGAAAATTCTCCAATGTGATCCAGGTCCTATCAGAGAAGAAGATATCTCTCCTAAGTTGTTGCTAGTGAGAGTGGTGCTGCCTCCCACAAATGTTATCCTAGATTTGATTCCTCTTCACATACTTGTTTATCAGATAGATTCAACCGAGTATGAGGATTGAAAGAAGTAGATTATAGATTTAATTGATCGAGATTGGGCTCATGAAAATTTGTCATTATGCAGCTCTAACTCAAGTTGTGCCAAAAGTGGATGAATACTTATGCTATCAAAATGTGCTTTAGAATGAAAAAGCCTATATGAGCTTGCATTATTTTCACTACCTTCAATAAGGTTGACCTGACTATCATGACGAGACAAATGCTTCAACTCCCAACCTAGGGAGATTGACACGGTCGACCATTGATACAACGCTGCTACAGTACCCTAAACTGCCCTAAACTGTCGTGAGTGAGGGCAGCTTGGATGGGTTTAGGAGGCTTGGTCGACCATTCCTTCATGTGGATTTCTTCCTATTTGCAGCGGGCCCACTCATTTTTTCCCTAAGACTATTTATATGTTATTTCTTGTGTTTTAGGGTAGTTTTTGGCTAATGTTTCTGTCAGTAAAGTAACCAGTGTCATTTTTTTCCTTCCAGGGCTGTATTTAAGGGCCTAGTGGTGCTTTGACTGTATCTCGCTCTTGAGATGGTGATTTATCCTTCCCATTGAACCCTGTTGCCCCATGTCGTCCTTCTCTGCTACAGCCGCCCGCCGGACAATAAATTTTGTTGTTTTTCACTACAATCTTCCCATACTAACCCTTCTGCTCGTTGCCCCCACCTCGGATAGCCATCCCTTGCTGTCTTGCAATCCACCCGTTTCTCCCCTTTGCTACTGTCATCTGGAAAACAATAAACCTATTGTTTTCCCGCTGCCTCTGGTTGTTCCAGCCTCGTCGCTCCACTCGCCACCCCACTTGCTGACCTTGCTTTCCAAGCCCTCTGCTTCGCTACCAACGTGGTTCTTGCCCCTCCTTTGGTTTTCCCAACCTCCTATTCCATTTCAGTCACCTACCTTCGCTCCCCAACCACCTAGCCGACCTCCACTTCCCATGATTCAAGCCTTAGTGTGTGTTCGCGTCGTGTTTGTTGTATTTTCTCTTTCAAGTGTTTATGATTGTCACCGTGTATTTGCTTCCAGTAATAGTATTTTATTTCCTAATATGATTTGGGTTAATTTCGGTAGTACCCTATCCTACCAATTTTATTCTACTTTACTTATTGTGGAAGCAGCCAAACTCCCCTTCTCTTTCTGTCGAGTATCTTATTTCTTATATATCTTTTTTTCTTCATCGCATGAAGGATCTGAAATCCTTTGTTCTCTTATCTCTCCCTTAGTTTTTCTATATTACACTTCTGTGATTCCGTAAATTCCCTCTATTCTCTCTCAGTATTATTTTCATATCCTTTTCTATCTCGAGCTGAAAATGGGGAAAGAATATTTTTTTATCACTTTCTCATTTAACTCTATTTTCTTTATTAATGAACATTAAAAACCACCCCTAACCTGTCTCTACTTGATGCCTCTAACCCAAACTTTCTCATTTCTCTCCCTCTACCTGAGGCTTCGTCCCTCTTAAATTTACTCCTCATATCTACCCGAAGCTCCAAACCATTCTCTTAGGGAAGTAAGTTGAATCCTCTTTGCTCAATAAAAAAACTCTTAACTCTAACAAAATCCTTTAAATGAAATCCTAAACTTTAAACCTAGCCTTGTGGGAGAAAAGAATAGCAAAATAAAATTAAGGTATATAGATCTCCTTCCAACGGTTCACCTTTAAAATACCTTTTTCAAAGTTAATACAATTTAATGCAATAATTTTTGAAAAAAGACCACTTTACTAGTGAAGCTTGAATTTTCGAAGAGCCTTATTGTTATTTTAAATGGATGCATTACAGATGGCATTGTTTTTCTCCTACTTCTTTTTCAATATGGGAAAGTAAACATATTTTCTTCTTTCGGATGTTTTCTGAACTGAATGAATTTCAATATCTTGGCAACGCAATAGAGGCCTCCTTAGCTTTTGCTCTGCAATAATTGAACTCTCTAGGGTGAAGTTCTGTCCACCCTTGGAGGAATGATATAGGAGAAACATGAATTTAGTTAAATAATCTTTCGATTTGTTTTATCTGTTCATTTTTTAGTTCTATTTTAGTTTTAATGGATAAAATGATTATTTATCAATTTAGAATAAATTTAATTAGTTTGTCTCATATTCTAGGATTTTCTCCAATAAGGTCTCTGGGCCATGCAATAATCAAATTATGAAATTATGATTATTAATAAAAATGATGCTTTTCATGGCTTCTTTTTGGCTGTGCTTGGTTTCTCTCGTTGGTTGGCTTCCCAGAATTCTTCTTCTCTCCTCAACTATTTAAGGCTCACCAATCTTCTGCTGCATCTCTCTGTATTAGTTAGTTATCACCATAAAACTGATCAATTAGCAAAGTTCAATAAATACGTTGGTTGTTTCTTCTGTTGATCACTTTATCTGTCACTACCAAACTTAGAACTTGTGCAATTACATATATATATGATAGGGAAGTTATTATGGATTCATGTTACATCTTGTAAAACATAGTTAATTTTGCTGGTGCCTCTATGCTTTAATTGCATTCCCATATTTTATAAGAGTAATTTTTTTGCAATGTTATCTATATTCATTTGAAATTATGACGCTCCTTCGTTACTTAACTGTCTCAATTTGGGATATTATGGCTTGTGTTTGGTAGGCTGGATCAAGGCTTGACTGAGGTGTATTCCTGTCCTACTTGCCGGAGACCTTTGTTTACTTTGACTCAGGATCGAACAAATTCCATTGATCAGCAAATCCCAATTGATGGGCAAATTACTGAACATGCTAATTTGAGGGATGACCATAGAAGAATATTAGCTCATGCATCACCTGCTTCTCCATTTCCCAACCAGCAACAGAATTTTTCTGATACATTGTGGAGGTTTAGTATTATTTCTTAGTATAATCCAATTACTTTTCTTTATTACAAGTTTTTTGTTTAACAATTTAAGTGTCAATTCCAAGTTTTTTGTTGCTGATTAGTTTTGATTCAAGTTTTTGGAAGTGATTGGAGCTTACTTTTCGATGAGTTTCATTGATGTTTGTTTGATTGTTTTGCATGACCTCACCTAGAATTTAATTTAGTTATTTGTTTGGTTTACAATGTGATGCGGGTCAGCAACCTGGAACAGGCGTGGCATCTGGGTTGCTTGAATGGTTTGGAGCTGAACTTAACTGCTCCTCTTTAAATTCATTTCCAATTTTTAGCATGTTTCCTTTTTTTCGTTCCTTTCTTCCTTTCTAGTCCTTTCCCACATATGTTTTGTTTTAGAATTTGGATTCTCAGTTTTTATTATCTTTTGTCAGAACAATAGTCAGTATCTCCGGTTTCCTCTTATAGGGTTGTGTCCAAAGGCAAGTGGTGCTCCTGCTGTATCTTATTTTGAGGCAGTGACCATCGTCGACTTTCCCTTTCTCCCCAACCTTCCCTTCGCTGCTGCTATGGCCGTGCCTATTGCAGCCGCCTAGAAGAGAAGGGCCTGTGTTGTTCCTGCAGCCCCCACGCCTTACTGCAACCTTCCCAGCCACCTTTCACCTTACTGCTGCCTGCCATCCAACCACCAACGAACCTACCTACCAGCTTTCTGCGAACCAGCTGCCGCCTTCCAAAACAACCCTCCTTCCTTTTCTTTGCACTGCCGTTGCCTCCCAAACCTGCGCCAAACTTGCTGTCACCTCCAAACAGTAACTACCTGTTTTATTTTTGTCATTCAGCTGTCCGGCCACCCGGGCTTGCTGCCATCCCCAAACCTCAATCTCACCATGCCCATGTTGTTGTTATTACCACCTATTGACGCTCCTACCACCATTCTGGCCTTTATTACACCATCCACTCCACATAACCAACCACCACCACCCTTGGATCAACCCCTTGGGGCGTCTGTCATGTCTATTGTTGTTTTCTCTTTCAAGTGTCTTTGGTTTTGTTGAGATTTGTATCTAATTTAAGGTTCTATTTATAAATAGGAAATGTTTAGGTTTAGGGGTTTATTTGTAAATGTTGTAAGCCTCTATATAAGCCAAATGCATTAAAATGAAATGGGTAAGTTTTTTAGAGAAATTAATTCTTGATGGTATCGGAGCCCTAACTCTAGTAGCCACCCGACCTCATCGTTGATGCTAATTGATCTTCCTTTCCTTCATGAAGCAGTCGCGATAGAGCTCGCTAGGAAGGCAAAAAGGGGATCACGGCTCAGTAGGAAGGCACAAGCTGGATTGCGGTAGACAAGATTGTTGGAGGCATGAGGGATCGCGACAGACAAGATCACTCACCGCAGATGGGATCACGACAGAAGGATCTCCCAGTAGCTCTGATTGCGACTTTCTCGGAAGGAACAAAGCTTCTCCTATGGTTCTATCACGAAGGGCTTTTGCAAAAGTTTGTTGAGAGAAGGACCGAATAGGGCTTCGTTTTTGGTGGTATTTCGTGTGCAACAGTCCCATGGTTGCCTTCTCAAGGAATTGTGGTTCGGGAGTCAGGAAGGAAGTCTGTGTGTATTCTGTGTGCTGTAGATTTATTCTTGAGATTATGGATCTCAGGAGACAGATAATATTGGAGGTAAATGATTGGAACTTCTGGAAAAGATAGATCTTTTTTAGGCTCATATAGGGATCTAGCTTCTCGACAGGTGCCAGTACCTCAGCACGTGCTCTGACGTAGGTGAAATTAAATCTCATTCTCGTAGATCTGAAGCTTGATGGATCGACCATGCATTTGAGTTGGTCGGGTCGGATCAATGCTATTCTATAAGGGAAGAGACTAGAAGGATACCTGATGGAAGTCGAGTCAAAGAGTGACATTGCTTAGGGGGATGAGTGGATGACACACATTCATTGATTTACACTTGGCTACTAAACTCGATGGTTCCACTGATTGCCACATCAGTGTATGACATTCGAAAGATGAATGACATCTGGGCAAAGTTGAAGTGATCCTATGCTGGGACTAAGAACTACATGAGGGTGTTCCAGATTCATCGTGACATAGGGAAAGTGGTACAGGGTGATAGATTGATTCAGGAGTACTTTATAGAACTGGAGCGGTTGTGACAAGATCTTGATCACTTCTCACCTACGTCAAGTTGTGGTGATCCAGGGTGCAATAAAGGGAAGATCTTTGCACAGATGAAGATTATGCAATTTCTGGCTCATCTGAATCCGACCTTTGATTAGAGCAGACCAGTGCTCTTAGCCCAGACAACGATTCCTTCACCGGATGAGGCTATTGCCAAGATGTTGCAGGAGGAGAGTCGCATGAGGCTACACTCTGAGTCGAGTGGACTTCCTGTTCATGATCTGCTTTGGCTGCCTCGAGCTTAGGAATGATAGATGCCTAGGTCGAGACCCGTAGATGCTACAATTGTGGAGAAGTGGGACACATGAGCAAAGCTTGTCCAAAGCCACCTAAGGAAAGAGAGATAGGTGGACCTGGAGAGTCTAGAGGTTGTGTTCATAATTGTGGGGGCCAAAGGGGTGAAAGAGGGGCCACTAGGTGAATCTGATGGTAGCAGGGAATGAGGTAGAGACAGATCCGATGATGATTATGAACTCTTAGAGATGCTGAAGTGGAAGCAGAGTGCAATAGGTGATATGATTGAGGATGCATCCAACTTATCTTCATCCAAGGGGAATGATGCTACTTATGCCCACTTAGCTAAATGTACTCGTGATATACATGCTCTTGCCTCTATATCCACCGCAAAATTACCGTAATTGATAGTAGATTCTGGTGCGTCTAGACGTGTGATAAACACTACTAGTGAGTTCTTCTCATATACTTACCTAATAGTTCCAGAGGGCATGTAGATCGCTGATAGTACAACACAACCTGTGATTGGTAAGGGTACAATGAGATGTACCAATTCTATGACTATGTACAATGTTCTGCATGCACCTTCCTTTTCAGTGAATCTTTTTATTTATTAGTGCCATTAGGCTTCAACTAAAACTTATTTTTTATTTAATATTCCTAAGGTGATCTTTCAGGAGGAGCCTGCCAAAGACTTGGGAATGACACATGACATAGTGGACTTTGGTACATTGATAAAGAGGGGATGAACTCAGCCTTAACATCAATGGTAGAGAATAATGAAGGAGGATCTGAGACTAGTGTGGAGGATGTGTTGCTGCTACATCACAAACACATGAGACACTCTTCATTTAGTCTGTTGAGTCATTTATATTCTTCTTTGTATGAAAGGAAAAATGAATAGAAACTTGTGTGATGCCTATGAGTTGGGTAAGTGCACTAGGAGCTCTTTTGTTCGTTATGGTAAGAGCTCTTTTGTTTTTGATTTGGTACGGTCAGATGTATGAGAACCTTATTCTATAACTTTGATGAATAACTATAGATATTTTGTGACTTTTATTTATTGTTTTTGTCGTGTTACTTGGTTATATCTGATGAGAAACAAAAATGATGTGCTTGTCTGCTTTAAAGGCTTTCACAGGACTATTCAGACTCAATACGATGCAACAATGAAGCTATTGTGGTCTTATAACAGGACAAAGTATACCAACAAGACATTTGGGGAGTATCTGTCAGCCCAAGGGATACAACATGAAACCACTTATCCATACACACAGACGCAAAACGAAGTAGTAGAGAGGAGGAATAGAAATCTAGAGGTAGTTAGAAGCATGATCTTGATGAATGTCCCAAAGCACATGTGGGGAGTATTGGAGTGGAGATTTCCTTGTGAGTTCTTGAAAGGAGATAATGACGGGATCTTTCCATTGAATGCATTTGTTGGTGTATGTTTTGTGAAGGATTATAGACCATCAATAGGGAAGCTGGATCCCAGAGCTGTGAATTATATTTTTGTGGGTTATTCTGTCACTCAGATAAAGTATGTTTGTTGGAGCCTAATAGAGAATAAAATGTTTGTGAGTATGGATGTGACCTTTAGAGAATTCGAACTATACTACACCTTGCCTCTTTTGGTGACTCGTCTGATAATGGAGGTATGAGGTGAGGGGGGGGGGAGAGTAATGATGGTGAGAGACTAGTACAGGTGAGAACAACGCCTTCTCTTGTTGTGTGGGAAGGATTGACTGAGGAAGAGTCGGAAAATTAGGAAAATGAGCTTAAAGGTGGTGGGACTCAAGCTCAAAGGGAGCTGAGGGTGTATATAAGGAGTTAAAGACAATGAAGTAACAATGCTTGTCGTGTCACTCGTGCCAACCAACCCCTTATTCTGGTCTATCCAAACTCTTGAGACACCTACATCATTCACATTAGAATTCGATTATACAGGTGATATGATTTCTCTCTCTTATCTTCCCACTCCCATGGCTTTAAAGAGGACCTCTCGCAGAAGTGTAGGTTATTCTCCTGATAGTTATTCTCTTGATCTTTTTAATTACTTGCATGACATTGCCTAGTTTGTTTCAAAATTTAACATACTTCCTTTACATGGAGCATTCATTGCATCTTTGGACACTTGTCTATACCCAAGTGTTGGCAGGTAGCTAAGGAGGATCCAAAGTGGAAGGCTGCAATGCTAAAGGGACTCGGTGCTCTTGATAAGAACAGGACATGGAAGCCCGTGTTGCTACCAGCAAGAAAACAATAAGGTGGAAATGGGTCTTCATAGTGAAGCAGAACTTAGAAGGAAAGATTAATCACTACAAAACACGATTGGTTGCGAAAGTATATAGTTAGACATATGACATTGAGTATGATGAGACGTTTGCGTCAGTGGCAAATATGAGCAAAGTCAGGACACTGATCTCTCTAACTGGAAATGGTGGATGGAGGTTACACCAACTGGATATGAAGAATGCATTTCTTCATGGGGATCTGCTAGAGGAGGTGCACATGGAGATACTCCTAAGCTTCGATACAAACCAAACCGCGGGCAAGGCATGTAGATTGAGAAAATCATTGTATGATTTGGAAGTTTCACTGGGCTTTGTTTGACAGGTTCAGGGGAGCAATGGCAGGCATGAGATGTCAGCAGATCAATACACCACACAGTATTCTTTCGACGATATGGTAGTCACATTAATATTCTTTCTGTGTATGTGGATGTTATGTTTGTCACTGAGGATGATGAGAGAGATTGCCAACTGAAGACAAGTTTAGGCAAAGTGTTTGTTGTGAAGGGCCTAGAACGGCGTAGATACTTCATAGGAATTGAGGTGGCTCGTGGAGCAAAGGGGATTGTTCTATCTCAAAGGAAGTATGTTTTAGACTTGTTCACAGAGCCCAACATGTTGGGATGTAGTTTACCAATTGATCATAAGGGAAAGTTCAGATCAAAGACAGGAGAGCCCCCATTGATCACGAGAGGTGTCAGAGATTGGTAGAACGTCTCATCTATCTAAGTCACACTCGTCCCGACATATCATTTGTGATAATTGTGGTGAGGGGCTATATGCATGATCTGAGGATGAGTCACATTGATGCGGTATATCTGATTCTGAGGTATCTGAAAAGTACATCAAGAAAGGGTTTGATCTTCAGGAAGAATGGACATATAAGCAAGGGCTATTGTGACTTTGACTGGGCGAGTTGTATGGATGATAGAAGATCTATATCAAGATATTGTATGTTCATAAGGGGCAACTTGGTCTCTTGGAAGAGAAAGAAACAGCCAGTAGTTGTGAGGTCAATAATAGAAGCATAGTATAGGGCCTTGACCTCAGGAGCTCTTGAAATGATGTGGTTGAAATCCTTGTTGGTAGGGCTCAAGGTGGACCAAGGAGCACAAATGAAATTGTGGTGCAGCAATAAGTCAACAATCAACATCACCAGCAACCCGGTGCATGATAGAACCAAACATGTGGAGATTGATAGTTTCTTCATCAAGGAAAAGTTGAATAATGAATTACTGGAGCTAAGTCATGTAGTCACCAGAGAGCAAGTGGTTGACTGCCTCACCAAAAGACAGCTCATTAGATTTGTCTAGGTTGTGTGACAAGAAGGGCTTAGTGGATAGCTTTTGCCTACCTTGAAGGGGAGTGTTGAAATTTGTATTCAATCTAAGGTCCTATTTGTATATAGGAGATGTTTAAGTTTAGGGATTTATTTGTAAATGTTGTATGGCTCTATAAAAGCCCAATGAATTATTGAAATGTGTAAGTTTTTTAGAGCAATTAATTCTTGAGGTTTTAATCATATATTTGTTTTCAGTAATAATATTTACTTTCCCATTCATGTTTGGGTTAACTTTGGTGTCATTTGGTATCAGAGCTAGCCTAACCCTAATCATATCCTAAGACTACCTTAATCCTCCACCATCGAACCTCAATATTTTTCTTTCATACCTTACATCACCCCACACACCTTCCATCTAACCAAACCCAAATGCTAACCATGCCATCGAAGAGACATTAGCTGAGGACCTGATCGGTAGGAAATGACACAATGCTACTTACAACAAATCCATAAAGAGATTTTCAAGCACTTACCATGGAAGAGATGCAGTAAGAAATTCTCCAACCACACTATAGGCTTACTATTTTCGAGAGAAGACAATCTGGAATGGTCACCCGTTACCACAACAATGACTTGCAAGATCGAAAAAAATGCAACAAATCTGTTCACCTGGCAGATTCCAGAGTGAAGCACTATGATCCCGTAGATTTGGTCTGAAATATTATAAAAGTCAGAAACCTAAAGTAAAGGTGGATTTACCATATTTTGATGGCCAATTGGGTCTGGATGAATTCATCGAGTGACTCTAGACCGTGGAACATGACTTTGAGTATCAAGACACATCAAACAAACTGAAGAAATTAAACCCCAACAAGTAAAAAAAGAGTGTATCTTTGTTGTGGGAGCACATGAAGATTCTTCAACAGTGAAACGAGAAGTGTAAAATTACTATATGGTCTAAAGATGAAATGAGGAATATAGTGTTAGTACCTACCAATTCATTACAGAATGCATGTTTATATTTTAGCTTCAAAAGTGGAGAGGCAACATCACGGGATAACCTCCACATCTTATAGACAGAGTTCAATCCTAGGATGACACAGTCACAGTACATCCAGAGGAACATTTAAGCTCACCCTGAATGAGAAGAAACTAATGTAGAGTGGATAATAGGTGGAGCCAACCAGTATTCTCAAATCTACCCCAGTCAGAAATTGTGTCAAGTGCCACAACTTTGGGCACAATACATCAGATTGCCCAAACAAGAGTGATCTGTTTCACTAAATAAGGAATGGATGAAGAAATGGACGATGATACATTTAACACTGAAGAAAGTGAGGGCATAAAATAGGAGTATCAACTGTTAACTAATGAGGGAGATGCATGTAATTCGAGTCGAGCACACGAGAGAATTTCTAGCAGAGTTAACAGTAGTTGTTTTGTAAGGGAGTGAGTCCGAGGTGACGAGCGTTCATGAAGTATATAAGATTTTGGTGCTTCGAACTACCTTTTTGCAAGCATTGAGAGTATCAGCAGGACTGACATGAGATGTCAAGACAAGAAAATCTCAAATAAGTGAATTTCAGAATTTTTAGATATATAGCCTATTTCCTGAGTTGCTCCTATTGAGGAAGACCCAACATATCAAATTTGAGAAGCTTTTGAGCTACTTCTGAAAGACCATATATGATCATTTGGTTATTAATTTTAGCTCAACAGTGTACTCCACTGACAGATTGTCAGATTGAAATGAAGACCCCCAATTTTAAAATCATCTTAGAAGCTTTGGGGGAAAGAACATCCTAAAATGAAATTTAGGTTCTTCCAAAGAAGAAGAAGAGGCATCTCTCGAGTGGTTGTTTTTGAGAATTGCATAGAATGCCACAGTTTTCAGTCTAGAGTTAGTTTATACAAAGCAATTTGTTTATTGAATTGAGCCTTGCCTTGTATGATGAGTGGAAGAGACAAAATTGTAGATTTAATTGCTCGGGATTTGTTTCGTAAAGTCTACATCGATATGCAGCTCTAGCTCATATTGTGCTAAATGGGAATGTCGAACGTTTTAATTTTTAAACTTTAAAACTTTATGATTTTTGTTAAAAAAAGAGATGTAATTTTATAGATATGAAAATAATTTAAATATAAATACGATCTTTTTGATTTTTTTGAAAGTAACATTTTAATTTTAAAATAGATGAGACCAAACGAGTCTCACACATTGAATAATTCAGATGATTGAGTTCAATAGCACAAGTAATACATTTATCCCGAAGAATAAACATCACTTGTAGTAGGAACTCAATCACCTAAACTAAAAAATTGTGACATCCGTTTGGTCTGCGAAATTTCTTTTTACGAGGTCAACAATTTCCCCTACCTAATATAAAGATTAGATATGTTTATTTTAACTGAGTCTCAAGTTCCCTATAAAGATAAGTCCCTATAGTTAATTACATCTTAAATGACTGAGGTCACTTACGAAAACTCTTGATTAAGATCGGTTGTTTTGCCTTTAACATTTCAAAATTTAGGTTTTCAAGATTGGACATAGGAAAATCAAATGAGAGTGGCTCAAACATGAACACTTATTTTTAAAAAATCCAAAGAAATGAAGTATATGGGATATCACAGATTCAAAGAAACACCGGTGATTTCCTAACTATTCTAATGTTTGGCTTTATGTTTTTGAAATGATGTTATTTAATATTGAACCCTACAATTTATTTAGAATTTAAGACATTTGCACAATATCTGATTATGCAAATAACCTAAAAAGATAGGAGGATTTACACTGTACCGTACAGTAACCTCGAGATCCTAAAGTGTTAGGATTTATAATTGCACAAAAGGGTTGTACAACAGCCTAAAGGTGATTTGTGAGGGTTTACATTGTGCTGGGCAAACCACCTCGAAATCATATGGGTGTTATTTACACTAAAAAAAGTGTTTAGTGATGTGAATCTGTTTTGATGTTGTAGATCCATCTTGAAGTTGTTCCTCGTCGCACTGCCCACGGTGTTCGCTCCAAGCTCTTCGTCGTAGTAACTTTAGGTTTAATGTCAATCCTAAAGATATATGTAATCACTAGGTTTTCCTACATTAAGATATAGTGTGTAACAAAACAATAAAACATGCAGTATAAAAAAAAATAGTAGAATGTACAGTAAAAGGAAAATAACAGTATAACATGCTGGGAGAACGGTATAACATGTTGTGAAATAAAATGTTGTAGTGTAAATCAAACCTGTATATTTGGGAGATCTGCTGCTCCTTTAAGCTAGTTGGTATTCACTATATAAACAGAAGAAATATTGCCTGGAAAACTCGAGAAAATTGACAAATAATCAACAATGAAAAAAAATTCAAGAAAATTGACGAGTAACAATTCAAATAAAATTATCAAAATCTCGGGATAATCCCGGAGAAAAGACCAGGAGTGTTTTGTCCAAAAATTTCAAGAAAACATGAAAAAGTTCGAAAAGAGGGGACCGCAAGCACTCGGGTTGGGGCTAGGCTCAAATATATATATTTTGTACTCGAGGGACGTCGAAGGCTACTATCGGTCACCTGGATGTATAAAGCTCGTCATTCCACTAGAAGGGTGTCCTACTGAAGCTAACTTAGGAGACTACTTCTTAGCCTATCGGTAATACATTTAAAATTTATATTTTAGCATGCATATATATTTCAGGCATACAAAAGGAAAGTTATATTAATTTTATAGTGAAAATGTTTTTTATATAAATATTGTATCTGTTCTTATCAATTTGTTTTATCAATTTTGAAAAAAAAATAATTGTCCACAAGTCGATCACGTCATCGGGCATAAGACCGCCAACAATTCTAAGAAGGTACGAGTCCCCCGCTAGTCTTGTGTCAGTGAATGATACTTTCATCCTACAGTTTATTAGGTCTTAGAATTGAGTCCTGATGTTGTAGGATGAGATATCATTCTACTTTACCACCGACATGCCTTTGTCATCATCGCCCTAAGCCCCAAAACAAAACTGACCTACTTGTGAACTTGCTTTATGGTTCCATACATAACAATATGTTATATATGGGCACTTATTTATCAGATTTAAGCACAGAAAACCAAACCAAGAAAGAAAGGAAAAATAATAATAAAAATGAGGATGAGAAAAAGGAGGAATTGACCCACCCAAAAGATCGAAAGAATAACGGGTGAAGGAATCCTCAAAACTGTGCCAAAAAGATATAAAAAAGAGAGCCCAAGATCCTTGAATAAATCCAAGAAGGATATTATTTTCTCAAATTTTATAATTGGATCAACCCAAGAAGGGCATCCTTTCCAAATGACAATTTTATGAATTTTCAAACATTTCATGAATCTAGTTTGCATTAACCTTATGTTTTCTTCAAATGAAATTGTACAAGCCCTTTATATTTCATAAAAGAAGGGACATTAATCAATAGAAGAAGTAACTCTCCAGCTTCCAGAAAATCACACCGATGTCAAAATCATTTAATTCCATTCTTCATTGAAATCTTTCCACAGTTGTATAAATGTAACACTAATTTAGAAAGTATAGAAATGCTCACGGCCGGGACAAAATGAACCTGAATAATCCTCAACAGGCTCATGGGTAACAACAGGAAGGAGAGCAAGGGTTCACGGGTAAGGCCAGGAAAGGTAGCAGCCAAGCCTCATAGCAAGCCCACAAATAGAAATCGTGAAATGCACAACCCAACTTCAACATAAACTTCAGAATTTAAGACAGTAAATAAGAGAAAGCTCACAGGTAAGGGCAATAGAAGAAAGCCACCTGAACTAACTATGTCACAGACCAAAGAACCCCCACAGTAAGGCTCACGACCAAGGGTAGTGAAAAGAAAAGCAAGCCCATAAACAACCCCATTAATCATAAAAGAGTTATAGGAGAAGACCAACGACCAAGGGCAGCAGAAAACTGCCAATCGAGACAAAGGGAAACCAACTGGAATGCTCACAGGCATTGGAGCAAACCAAAACCACTTAAACCAACCTCATAGCAAAGGGGCAAGCAGGAAACAAACAAATGAACTAAAAGAGAATCACGTGAATGTTCTTGTGTAAGGGCAATAGCCTACACAGACAACCAGTAGATATTCTCGGGTAGGAGCAGTAAAAAAAAAGGAATCCATCGCATATATTAACTCACAGATAGGGCCAAGAAACGCCACCATACATTTAAGCCTAAACTAGCCATTTTTATCATGAAAGAACCACAAGAGAAAGCTCATAGCTAGGGGAAATGAGGAAAAAGTTAAGTTCAAGACAACCACAACACAAGTCACAACAGTGAGGCTCACGACCAAGGGCAGAGAGGATGAAACCAAACATGACAAAAGAAACCAACTAGGATGCTCACGGGTAGGGGGGCAGCAAACCAAAACCATTAAACATGCTTCATGGCAAAGGGAAAGCCGCCGCAAATATTACTATTATGCTACTTTAATATACATAACTCACATAAATTATTTAGATTGAAACCATTTTCATCACGTAAGGCATGATAGTGCTCACATTAAGCATTCCCTCATAGAAATAAATATTGAAAACAAGAATTTTGGGATGACAAACTTGATTACCAATAAAAATCTCAAAATGGAACATTATATCTAGAATTTTCAACCCAACCGAACCCAACAGAGGGGCCGAACAGGAAAACCGTGGCCAGCAAACTTGAGCCCAGGAAGAAGAGCAAAAACAGGGAACCACAACAGGCATACGCGAGCCCACAAGGTGGGACAAACATAGAACACATTTTTAGCTCAACTAAACCCAGTAAAAGGAAGCCAACATATAAGCCTTTTAGCCAAACCAATTCCTTATTTCAAATTCAATTAATCACAACATAAAGACTAGAGAAAAGAATACAGTTTAAGCCAAGACCTCACCCAACATATGGGAAAAAAAAATAGATCAACATTTCCAGTAGAAATTCAACCCAAATGAGCCAAAACCGCACCCAACATTTGGGCAAGCCGAGCCCACAAGAAAGGAAAAACAGAGCCAAAACCGAGCCCTTCAAATGGGCCAAAAATAGAAAATATTTTCATCCATAATTTGATTCCAAAAGAGCTCAAAACGGACCCAATAAGTGAGTCAAAATAAAAAATATTTCCAGCATAAATTTGATTTCAAAAGTTCAAATCGAACCCAACAAGTGGGTCAAAACAGAAAATATTTTTTCATGGAGCTTTATATTCCAAAATATCGTGCCAACATATGTTTCAAATAGAATCAAATAACACAAAACATTTAAGTGTGCATACATCACTGAAGCCAACATGTTTCAACACTAAAATGAATTTCAGCATAGATTCTAGGTGAGCAAGCATCAATCCAAAGTTTATATCTATGACTTTTTTATGTATTTTAAATAGGAAAGAAACATAAGCCATCATCCTTCTTTTAACAGTAAACTGCTTCAGCAAGAAGCAAAGAAAGAAAGCCACAATTTCTAGCATATATGTAAAGAAATCTTAGAAGTGTAAGAAGAAGATTTACATGTGAGAAGGGATCTAAACATGCTTTTCCTAAAATGTTATTTCAACCAGTCCACATAAAGTGTCTAAATCAGATCCAACAAAAGTATTAAATGCCCAATTTTTTATATCAATGCTCTTGTGAAATAGCTGTTAAAACAAATCAAAAGCCTCATACATGCATTTTCCATTTTAGCACTTCCAACATGTGTCGAGCATGGTGACAGAACATAGAAGAGATAGAAGAAGTACCTTATTTGAGATTTCCTAAAAGAACAACAAAGAAAAAGGCAACAAGCTCCCAAACGTCCAGCACACAGTGACCTAGCCGAAACGATAACTTCAGCAGAGTCTCTCTTTCTAAAAGCTTCAGAAGACAACAACCTTCGAATGCTCCACACTCCCAGCACACGAAAACTTAGCCTAGAAAGAGTTTTGGCAGAGCTTTCTTCCCTAAAAACCTTAAACATTAAAACCACAACCTCCTTTTCTCTCAAGAAATTTTCAACAACCCAAAACAGTATACTAAGAAGCTATTTTATAGGCAGAGAAGAGAAGGGGACGGCCACCAACCACCGTCACTGGTAAGCGAATCAAACGACGAGGCAATAATCGCCACAGTAAAGAGGGAGACTGTAGAATCTCGAGAAGAAGAAGAGTCGGCCAGCTCTGCCGTTATGATTGGAGAGTCAAAAGGTCGAGCGGCCACGCAAAAAAGGGGAAGAGTTGAGATAGGGGGAAGAGATTGCCACTTGGATCGTCCACAGGAGCTAGGGCACACGAGGGAGACGAGCCAAGCGCCTGACTAAGCCGCGGGGTCGAACGAAGGATTATGTGCGGGAATAGGGTTTAGGGTTTAAGATTAAAAACTTTATTATAAATAAAAATATTTAATATTTCAAAAATAAAATCTGATTTATGCATTTTTATTCGTGTGTCAGATTGTAGAAAATTGAATGTTCCTTTTAGGTAATTTTGGCATTCCGGGTGAGCTGGCGCGGTCGGTTTCACCATCGAAAGTCGCTTTGACGAATTCATCGATTTGCGTGCAATTTTGCTCGTGTCGTAAATATGACAATATTAGTGTTTTTTCCTACTAAAGTTGGTGTCCTGGACGCGTTGACACAGTCCATTTTGTCGTCGAAGGTTGTCCGGAGAAGTTCGCATTTTCACCCATTCTTTAGGCTTAATTTTAGTCTGATCTTGTGCAATTTAGTGTATTTTGTGCATTTAGTGTACATGTGTGATGATAAAGTTCTAAAGTGGTTTTCCTAGGGCTTGAGATACTATTATGAACTTCTCCCTGAGTCTCCACATGATAGTCCTTTACCACTCGACCATAGAACAATGATTTTGAGATCATCAATGCGAGACACCACAAGAGAATTAGGAAGTGGCTGGAATTTCTAAAAAAGGTGGGTCCCAATTCTTGTTTTCTAAGATGATCAATAGAAACTCTTAGAGCTAGATCCTATGATTCTAAGGAAAAGAGTAATGACCTCAAAATGAGGTCAACAGGGAATTGATACTTATTCTATCAAGATTTGCTTTGGAATGATGATGCCTATAGGACTGATTTACCAGGAGATTATGTTATTTCCGCTACCTCAATGTGGTTGACCTGACCCCATACTATGAGGAGATAGGAATTTTGACATATAAGATCGAACCCCAAGAGGCCGACACTGACGTCTCTTGTAACATAGACTGAACGCGGCATCTAGGTGATGCAAACAGTTTAGTATCGATTCAAGTGGCTCTTCTTTCGATTCCTTTTCAATTTCGAGCAATTTTCCTTCTATCTTTTCTTTCTAGTCATTTCTTACATATATGTTGTATTCGGGTTTGAATTCTCTTTTTTTTATCGTATCTTATGTCGGGACAGACGTTGGTGTCTTTGTTTTTCTCTTCAAGGGTTGTATTTAATGGTCAGTTGTTCTCTTGTTGTATCTAGTTCCGAGGTGGTGATTCTCATCTACTTTCTTTTCCTCCGTAACCCTTCCTCGGTTGCCACTATCGTTGTACCTGCTGCAGCCATCCCAGATAAGAGTGCTTGTGTTGTTCCTATACATCCCCCGCCCTCTTGCCGCTCTTCCCGGCCTTTAATCACCTTACTGTCGTCTGCCATCCAACCAGCAACTGACCTACCAACGTTTTGCCACCCAGCTACCGCCTCTTTGCCCTCCTCCCCTGCTGTAGCTGTTGGATAGCCCCCATAGCTGTTTCTTGTAGTCAATTTTGCTGTCCCTTTTCCAGAGCTCCGCACACCCAGCTACCGCCTTCCAAAACCAATCTTCCTGCCTTTCCTTTGGCGCCCACCTTGCTGTCACCTCCAAACAGTAACTATTGTTGCTTTATCACTGTTATTCCACTGTCCAACCACCTGGGCTTGCTGCCATCCCCAGACTGCAACCCTTCAATCCTCGTGCTGCTACTATTACTGCCTACCAACACTCCTACCACCATTCCAGCCGCTTAACACGCCGCCCACTCCACGTAACCAACCACCACCACCCCTGTATCAATCCTTTGTGGGGGCGTCTGTGTGTTGTGCCTGTTGTTTTTCTTTTCAATTGTGTTTGGTTGTAATCACTTATTTGTTTTTAGTAATAATATTTACTTTTTTATTTGATTTGAGTTAACTTTAGTATACAATTAGTTTTATTATTATATGTCATTTCACTTATCATATATTGTTTTCTTACAATGAATAAACATAATATTCTATTTAGGCCTCTCTTTAGATTTGCCTTACTTTATATAGGCTGCTTAGTTGGGAGAATTTGCATTATGCTATAATTCTTTTGCTGAGATTAGAAAATTACATGTTTGGTATGAAGAATTACAAATACAATGTAAAGTACGAATGAATTTGAAGTTTATACTTCAGTTCATTTTAGTTGAATTTAGAATTCAGTTGATGTGACCGAATTTTAGATTTACACCGTTCATTGATGTAAAATGACATCGAAAGGCCGCCGTAGCCGCCTGCTAGTCTCTGGTCGCTGCTGCCGCAACCCCTTGCCAGTTGCCTCACCGGTTGTCTGCCTCTGCCAGCCGTTCGCAGTCACCACCGTTGACTTTTCTCTGGTGCCACCACTGTCGTCCGCTTGTCGCCATGTGTTGCCATCAACCGTTGGTTGTTGTCCTCCGCTGCAGCCCGCCGCCGCTCGGCCACTGTCCTTGCCTTCGTCCATTGTCCACCGTCGCAGCCCGCCGTCTCTTCCCGCCATCTCCTGCCGCCTGTAGCCGTTCACCATCTATTGTCGCTGCCCTTTCTCACCCACGTCAATCGCCGATCGTCGCCCAAACCCACCCATAGGCTGCACCGTCGTCGATCGCCATTGTAAATTGCCAGTCGCCTCTGTCGGATGCTTCCCTCCACCCGCGAATATTTTATGTATTTTGAAATACTTTATTTCCAATCTACGTTAAACCAAATAAAAAACATAAAGCCTTATGTTTATTTTACAGCGAGTCAAACAACCAAAATATTTCAAATACAATGTATTGCTTATGTATCACATTCATTTTACACTGAATTATTTTTTTTGAGCCAACCAAACAACCTCTAAAAGCAAAAGTGAACACAATCCCAAGCCCTCATTCTATTATGCATATCAACATTCGAGCGGAAACCCCCTGGGTGCGAAGTTCTACTTATTCTGGTAGTCAGCCCCTCTATTTTGTCCCCTATTTTCTATTTACTCTGTAGAACATACAGACATAGTTTATTTATGCTTTAATATTAGCTTATTTTTCATGCCTGATCATCTTTCTCCCCATTTTTCCCTACAGCAGAGTAGGTTTTGATTCTAGCTGGGTATCTCCTTGGACGAATTCCAGAATAGATGGTGCCAGCACATCCAGTGCAATCAGATCTGTTGGGCTAAGTGGAGTCCAAATGATGATGAGGCAGTTGGCTTCCGTTAGTGAAAATTATGCTCATAGTTCTTCTGTGGACGCTCCATTTTGGAACTTATGGCCGAGTCTCCATGCTTCAGCATCCTCTCCACCTCAACCTTCTCCGAATAATACCAGGAATCCCGTAGGCATTAGATTTAGAAACACAACGCCTCCTTCAGACCTTCTTGCCATGGTAGATAGGGTAAGAGAGGTTTTACCCCACATGTCTGATGAACTAATTATTCAGGTAAGTTTATAATGTTTTGTTGTCTTCTTTTGATCCAGTTTTTCAAAACATCACTTATTGCTTATTTGAGTGAAGTGCAAAGTCTATAAAAGTGCCGTATTGGTCCCTGGATTCTTAAATTGATGCTAAAATAATGGACTATTTCAACCCATATAAGAGAGTTTATGGACTAAATGGACGCATTTATAAACTTTGGGACTAAAATGATCCCCTACAAAGGATCAAATGACTATTTTGACACTTTGCACGTTCTTATTTTGGACCTTTGATGTTCTCAGGATCTATCAAGGACCAACAACATCAATCTTACCGTGAATAATCTTCTCATGATGCAATAGTGAAGGCTCACAAGTAGGTACATATGTATGAACTGTGCTATTTATATTTAGTTGGGATAGGATGGGTTTGCCTGTTAATAGGCTACAGGTTACATCTAAATTTTTTTTTTTACTTGAGCTTTTGTCCGCCATATATTTCCTTCAAGATATGAATATTCTAGAGTCGGCCCATGTATAGTATAGTAGTATGAGTCTTCGCCAATGATTTGATACACTGAAAAAATGTGCAGAAACATTCTTGCCTTCAATGAAATACTTGCGTAATTTGGTTGCATTTGTGTTGATGTTTTTTGTGCTCCAAGAACTCTTAAACTGTTAGCGTCTTCTGGAATTGCTAGCCTCTTCCCTTTTACATTTTGAATTAAAGGCAGAATATTCAAGCTCTCCATCACAAATAAGCAGAGTGGCAACAGAAAGAAGGTTGAAACTGAGTTTATTTGACATAGTTTGCGTTTACATGAATTCTGTGCTGTAGTGGAGCTTGTTCATTGAAGGATGTGGACTGCTTAAAGATTGGGGTGGAGATTTTAATTCAAGCTCGATGATTGAACCGATTTTTGACTCGGACTAAACTCGAATCAAGCTAAATGAGCTGTGTCATGAGCTAAATATATTCTCTTTTGTATGCACAGGTTGTCAACTTAATTGAATGCGAGTTGAAATGTTGTGTTAGGAGGAGTAGGAAATTTTTTATATTTTTTGCATATAATTAAGATGCAATGGGAATTTGACTCTAATTACTTGAATTTTAATTAATTTGACTTTGATTTTTTTTTAAAACCTAAATTTGACGTTAAAAATGGGTGCTGAAGATGATTTGCTTGTAAGTCAAGTAAATACACCAGGTCATCTAATATGAAATTTGTTTAATAGTTTGGGAAATACAGGTAGCTACTATCATGGGTGCCTAAATATATGGTCTATTTTAGTGTACTATTTCTAACCTCGTTTCTGTTATATTAGGGGTGTTAAATGTATTGAAAATTACTAATATATTTAAAATTTAATATTAATATATATCAGTTTTGAAATCGAATGAGTTTGAAAGTTGACATGCTCAAACATTTAGGTCCATTTCCACACCGGCTCCAATCACAGGCAGCCTGTCACCTCCCAAAAGAGCCCTTATGGGTGGTGGGCAGCCCAGAACTTAAATACTGCTTTTCGGCCGTACACCTAGCCAATGTGGGACTATTTGTCTGTGACAAGCCGCTTCCTTCTCTGAAGTTGTGCAGCTTTTTGACCTGTCTTATATTTAAGGTGTGTTTGTTTTGACTGTTGCTGTAGAAAAGTTTAGTTTAAAAGTTATTGTATTTTAAAAATAGTTAGTTAGTTTGAAAAATATAGTTTTGAAAATGCTGCCTTTTGAGTAAAGATCGTAATACCAATTTGTTTGAAAGTTTTCCTGCTAAGGAGGAAGATGTGGCGATGGAGATTTCTTGTCGTGCTTGGAGACATTGCGATGGAAATCCTTGCGAATCGATGGAGGACTTTCTCGTGTCCTAACAGAGACGTCGCGAAGGCCATTGGGTTAAAAATAATGCGTGCCGCGGTGAACTCTGTTATTAGTCTGCTTTCGTGCTTTTACTGTAGCCAGAGAGCTGAGAAAGCTGACCGTGAAAGTTTGTATACAAACGCGATGAAATAATTCTTTTTCCAAATCATGGTTTAAAAAGCTAAAACAAAAACACCCTTTATATATATATATATATATATATATATATATATATATATATATATATATATATATATATATATATATATNGAAATCGAATGAGTTTGAAAGTTGACATGCTCAAACATTTAGGTCCATTTCCACACCCGCTCCAACCACAGGCAGCCGCTTCCTTCTCTGAAGTGCAGCTTTTTGACCTGTCTTATATTTTTATAGGGGTAGGTTTATAAGCCTCTATTATACCCGAGCCTCTATGAATATATATATCTATATATATATATATATATATAATATTCTATTCGGATTTCTTCTTGGAATTTAGTGGGAGATTATGGACAACAAAGATTCTTTAATTTTAGAGGTCTCATGTTTGGCTCTTAGCGCTTGATCTTCCATTATCGGTTTTTCGTATTTGACCTTCTGTGCTTAATTTTCAACTCTCAACTGGGCTCTCAGTTGTTCATCTTTTAAGATTTGATCCATTCATCGTTTTGTCCTAGACTCATCCTTTCATCGATTGGTGCTTGGTAAGAAGTTTAGAGTTACTCGTACACTAATAGTCCGAGTAATTGGTTTTGGGTTTACATGTTTAGTTATTTGGTTTTCTCGTCTTTTAGGAAGCTATGCAGCGATATAAATGAGAAAATTAAGTGCAATTATTGAGCATGGTATTTAATTAAAGCTTATGACGAAGACACTTAACTTCTAAAATCTGGCTCTTATAAATAGAGCAGATAGATGTCTCTTGAGCCCATTGACTTCTCCAATGTATTCTCATTGCACTCTAGATTCGTTAATCCTTAGCCTCTTTGTAATTCCTCATGGTGGACTAATTTTAAAAAAAATACTAGCATTCCAGATAGCAAACTACTTTGAGGCATGTACGAACAAAAATGAAAAGAAGCTGATAAAGGAGGCAAAGTGATTGTGAAACATAGCAAGGCTGATTTGTCTTTCGGGTAGGGGGAGTCGTCTTGAACTACCTTGGTTAAAGATCTTGTTGAGGGGGTTGTCCCTAAGGCAACTTCTCTGATAGGCTGTTTGTCCATCCATATTGCTTTTCCTGATTGTATTAAAGGTTTGACCATGCCATCTAAGCATTACCACCAATAATTGGTACCCAAAACTCTTTCCAACCTCAATTCGAGCTTTTCCCAAGCTTATGTAGTGTTTGTTTAAAATTATACTTTAAGCATCTCTGTAAAATTTTAAGAACTTTAGATATCATTTGAATTTATTATGAATTTTCAACCAAAAGTATAATTAAAATTCAAAGAAATATAACAAATAGAGAAAAAAATAACAAATTCACAAAAATTTTACAAGCAAGCTTGATGGTAATAATAAATTCTAGGAATAATTCCAAAAGAATTTAAGAACAGTCAATTCAAAATATACAAAATTTGTTAAAATCATTAAATTCATAACATGACTAAAATTCACTAATTTTTTGTATTTTTTGCTATATAAGCTACATAAATATTCTTCTCAATAATTTATGGTATTTTATAAAATATTAATAAATATTAAATGCATATAAATGCCTCATAAGTATATATATGTCATTTAATTAAAAAATATAATAAATTCAATTGAAAAAATCCATATAGATTCATAAAACATTAAAATTTAAAGGAACATCTCCCTTGTTAAAAATTGAACAAAATGATAAAATATTACAACTTAAATAAGATAACATAGTTGTGGCTACCCCTTTCTTTGTCTTTCACTCACCCTCTTCAGATTTTTCTCAAGACATTAATCCTAATTTTTGGATTAGGTTGATGTGAGGGCAGATCGTTTTGTTTTGTGCTTTTTGTGCTTGCTTTGTTTTGTTTGCACGTTAGAACAATTTGGTTAGAACTATTTGGTTAGGATGGATTTTCCTTATTAAACTGAATGTTATGATGAATAAATAGACTCATTAGTCAACTATGTCATCTGGATATTGTTGTCCACCCTTCATGCATTATAAAATTTATTTACATATTATGATTTACTAACTTTATTTTGTAGAACTATAATAAGCTTAAGACTTTGTTTTGCAAAATGATGTAGTAAGTCTCAGCCGCTATAATAAACATATGTTTACTTTTCCCTATTGAGTTTGCTAGAGTTAGGATATTTGTTTTAGTTGGCTAACTATTGATATCTGGAATATACAAAATAAGAACAATGAAAAGGAAGAACAATGAGGATGAATCCCAAAAATCTCAAAGTGTGGACAACAATATCCAGATGACATAGTTGACTAATGAGTCTACCGTATGTCTAGGGTTGGATACCCATTTTCTTATTATTTTACTATTGTATTATTCTACTTCTATTTATTTTGTTGTGATCGATTAGAGGTTTGTCAACTTCTAGGTTGATGTTTTTTTTCCCCTTGATTTATTGGTAGAGTCTTTAAAGTCTAATTTTTCTGCCCATTTTAACTCAAATTTATTTTTTAAAATTTTTAAAAAACTCATAACTAAGACAAAATTAATATAATACATTACATTCACACCTTGACAATATTGTTGCATTTAAATGACAAAAAAATGAAATAAAATAAAGTTAACTAGAAACCCCAAAATTTAGGAATAGCCACGAATCACCCTTAGGCATATGCATTCATATTAGTTCTATTCCTTATCTTTATACCCTGACTGATTGCACAAAATGGGTGATTTTTCCTTTGAGAATTATTGCCTTATAGAGTGAGTTTGCCTCTTCATACTGACTTAGCCTATAATTGAACTTATGTTCTTTCGTCATCAAGGACATGCATACATATACATAGTATGTTTCATTACTCGATACTAAGAGTTAAGCAAATAAAATACTTCGGTGACGTGAGCATAAAAAATTATAATTGCAATGAAACATTTCTATTAGTCTTAGAACATTTGCATACCATTCATAATTAAACATATTGATTTTATAATCAAGTTGCATGACCTACTTTTTTAATAAATAACACTATAACCTATCTTGCATTGCATGAGACCGGTCATGCACGGTTTTATAATGATTGGGTGGGCTTAGATGAATACCATTTCTATGTATATGTAGGATTTTTCTCAATCATTTATAGGATTTTGCTATAAGTCTCTTGTTTGCTGCATTTTTTTTCTCTTTAAACGTTTTAATTTATTCTGATAAACTTCACATTTATTCTTAGGATTCTGAGTTTATTCGTCTAGTTGATGATGTAAATGCCCACCTTCTAGGCTTTCTTACGTTTATATATCATACGACACGAGTACTAAAATTTTAATAAAATGAAAATTCCAATATTAAAATCTCTTCATCTTTAAAATTGATTAAGCCAAATAGTAGAATAGTTGACGTGTCACTGAGGCTTTTAGTATCTTCGAAACTTCGTACTTTTCTTCCTTTGGGTTATGAGAAGAATTCTTCCATTGTTTGGCTTTTCCAAATTCTGAATAATCAATAATGGAAACTTAAGAATTGAAATTCTTAAAGATATAACCTTAACCTTAACTGAGAGTTTTTTTAAGAGATTTTTTTTTATTAAGATGTAATTAAATATGAAAGTTTGCCTTTATAGTTAGTTAGTAACTGGAATTTCTAAACCATATCTAGTCTTCGATTTAAGTAAAGGAAAGTTTTATTAGTTTAACTTCAAACCCATCAAATTTCAAAAATTTCATTATTTAAATAATCAAATCTATCATAAATTAGTGTTTCTATCTCTCAAGATGATCCATATTTTTAATATCTTGACATAACACAAAATAAACCAACAGTCGCTCGAGTTATTGGTGAAGTCAAAACAGATTCACCACTTGTCATTCAATTTTTGAACCATCACTATGTTAGCCACCTAGTTTTGGTATTGTCCTCTTCGATGTATCAAAACACCATTAATTTTTACATCTCTTCTCGGATGGATTTCTCCAAGGTAAACACTACTAACCTCATCTTTTGCTTGATGGTCCAATCCTTTAGGTTGACATTCAGCCGATGACAAATGAAATTGATTGAGTCTCACGACATATCCTCAGCCTACCAAGAAACTACATCACGATATTTGTACAATGTGGCAATGAGATCCTCCTTGTGACCTACATCAAAATTCATGCTTAGTTGAAAAAAAAAACTTATTCATATCTCTGTTCATGATAGGAAGCTCTTCGATAGCTTTGTTGGTACCCAAATCGCTTCTCCGCTAGATGTCTAGTTCCAAGGCATCTCATGTATGCTACTTATGGCTAATAACTAACAAGTACAAAAATGCTCCAAATCTCCTTAAACAATAATTATTTCTCCTTTGCCTGAAAACTTAGTTGTCACATGACAGGTTGATATGACATTTGAATGTGTTGAGGGGTGGCTCAAAATGGAGTTGTAGGTTGTTGGTGAGTCAATAATAGTGAAATCTTCGATAATAGTGAATTATTTATCATCTTCCCCTATGGTGATGAGCAAGGCTAGGACCCTCAGTAGTATCTTTTCACCAAGAAGACATAAAGTGGCTCGGATGTCGATGATAGTGGCGTGTATCACCTAAGTTAATTTTTTCAAAGATAGATTTAAATAAAATATGTATAAAATTTCATGTTAATAAAGATATTACTGATTTGGAAATTGGCAATTTTGGCATTGAACATAATGGCATTGTTGTAAGGGTTACGCTTGGCACACAGATCTTCTTTAGTGAAGATGATATGCAGATGGTGCATGATCCACCCTTTAGGATGAAACGACCATACATAGCTATCCTGGACTGAGTCTCTTCAGACAAGATTGACAAGTGGCTTTGACTCCTGAGATGACTTCAACAATGTGTATTGTCTCAGCTTGAATATGTTCATGGTCATAACTTTTAATTGGGGCTTTGCTCTGCCTCTCAGAGACTGCTCTAGGTGCTACAAACACTTTTAGCTTTTTGTATTATATTAGATCTTTTGTTAAGTTATGGAGGTGGGACACTCTTTCATGTGGTGCCCAGGATCTGTGATAACCACAACACTTTTTAGGTCTCAAATGTTTTCTTTGATAATTGGACTGGGCTTCCGAAATTAATAGTTTTTTTATGGATTGCTTCCACTATCCTTACCATCAAGCTCTTATCAAAGTCTACTTGGATACCTTGTGAGTTAGGGGTGGAGATATTCTCTCTAAATGACAATCTGTCCACCTATTTTGATAGCAAAATTGTCCCTCCAAATGGAAAACTCCTCGCCTTTGTATGCGAGTTCTCCTTGATATGGTTGGTAGCAATGCTCCTCGAATCCGAGTCTGGTTATCATTTATGGAGGCTATTCTTCCTCCATTTAATTTCTTGGAAGTTACCATTTTATGGGGTTTTTTTTTTAAATGCTATGCTCGCAAGAGAATTAAAGGTAATTATAATCTTAGGTTTATATGTGGGTGTTGTTATGTTCGAGCTCATAGTGGAATGGACCTTCTCTAAGCCCTTGAGTTAAAGAGACATGAGCAACAATAGGTTCTCTATCACACACCTCCAACATCCCTTTCTAAAAATGAATGACGACAACATGCAGGGTCTCTTCATGTTCCCGTTGTAACTGTAATAATGCTTACAAAGTTTTCTGGGGCTTCTATGCTCTGTTGAGTTGTGTGATAAACATCATTCTAAACTTCAGAAAGGAGGTTATTATTCTTAATGGTAGACTATTGAACAATCAGAGAGCGGGCTCTTTCAAATTCATAAATTATAGTGAACACATTAGTGCATCATTTATTCTTAGGAAACACATGGTAGATTCAAAAGAGTCAACATGATTAGAGGGATCTAATCTCCCTCGATAAAACTCTAGTGTAGGAATCTTGAAGCATTTGGGAGCTTCAACATCAAATTTCTTCTTGAAGAAAGTATTATCCAGCTGATGTGGTTGTCACATCTATAGAAGCTTCATCTATTGTGGCTTGATGGGGTTGATCCGTCACTTCTAGGGTAGTATATGCCATCTTCTTCACCTGATGATGGAGAAAGTGTTCTCCTATTGACATCAGGTCACCTCTATGATGAGAAGGAATTGTTGGTTGGAGTGGCAATGTAGTTACATTAGTGAGGGATCCTCTAATTATTTTCATCATATACTACTTGAAATCATTGATCTGTTGAGTGATAAACTCCTTGGTATAGTATATGATGCTTATGATTTCTCTATGGCTTCGTTCTCCTAATGTGGTTTCTCTTCTTATTTGTGACATGCTCTATTCTCACAACACTTTCTTTAGGTGTTGAATCCCTTTTTGTCTTTGGACCACACCTAAGAAATAGAGCATTGGCAAGCAATGAGAATGAGAGGTATATTGAGAGAGAAAAAGAGAGAGGGAGGGGGGAGAGAGAGAGGGAGAGAGAGAGAGAAAAGGTAACAAGACAACCGAGTAAATGAGCTAGATTTCAATATAAGGGATTTTTTTTAATTCAAAGTGAGTTGAATCCACATTAAAATTTTACACCCCACCCTTTTTATAGAGGTCTCTATTGAAAAGATAAATATTGTCCTTTATTATATTTGGTCCTCTATGAATATGTAGTTGTCTTTTTGGTCGCATCATTATAAAACTTGAGATAATATCCTAGATTTCTCTTTGAAGTTAATTGGAGATTATTGATGGTGAAGATTCTTTACTTTTAGAGGTCTTTGTGTCTTACCTTAGCACTCGGTCTTTCATACTTGGCCTTCGGTACTGAGCTATACACAACCTTCCGTGCTTGATCTTCAACTCTCAAATGGCCTTCTGCTTGGATGTTCATCTTTCATAATTGGTTTCCCTCATCGTCTACTTTCCTGGACGTATCCTTTTGTCAATTGGTGCAGGAGAAGAAGGCAAAAGTTACTCATACCCTCGCGGAATGAGCAGCTACTTTTAGTTGTACAATTGGAATTAGGTAGTACGTATATCATTTCTCCATGAAGATAAATTTTTTATTCTTTTACCAATGTGCTCTATTCTTAGCTTCTCCTCCATCTTCTGCAGCATTGTTACTTCTCTCATCCTTCTCTTTCAAGTCATTCTTTGAATGAGCAATATTTTGTAGAGCAACATTGTTTAGTGTCATAACATGAAAAATTTTATTTTTCTCTTCATGTTCCATTTAATTGTTTGTCATTGCCAATTGCATGCTTCTTAAGCTTTTTGAATTCTTCCAGTTCTGGCCACATATCTCCAGCTCTATCACCTTTTGTACCCTTCATACTCAAATAAATCGCTGTAGAAAAGGCGTCATGTGAATAAATAAATAATATGCTTAGATTTGAGTGATTTGTGGATGAGATGGTAGCCCAGTAGTTGAACATTTTCTCCCGTGATGAAAGAAGTGTGCTAAATGCTTAATAACCACCAAAAAAAAGTAATTTAT